>JAROYE020000034.1:600000-809097 GCA_029619315.2 Dynastes maya
CAAACGGACCATAGATGAATACCCTTCCCCCATAGTGCAAACTACATTTAACTGATTTTTTTTCCTCGGTTACATATAATAGAGGAAATATTTTTTATAAAGCGCGACCTCGCACATACATATTTTCCGTTATTATACGTATCTGATTGGCCTTCCGTTTACTATTTATGTGCATTTGGCATCTACTATGAACGATCTATTAGAGAGCGATAAATTTTACACTTCAGTTTATTTCTAACAACGAAAAGTGAATAAAAATCACGAAAAAATAAAAATAGAGAACTTGTGATTATATAATACAGTACGAAAATATATTAAAGTACGTCATAATGTCAGTAAAATGTCGTCTATTTTTTTTTTAAATGACTGATTTACTGCCTATATTTTGGCTTTGTTTTCAGAATATTTTCAGATACACGTATTCATATCCCTAAAATAACTTTGAAATTGTTCCAGAAGGAATAGATATTAGTGCCAAAAAAATTACGTGTATGTATGTACATAAAGGTGAAACAGTCGAAAAAGAAACAGTGTCTAGATACATCAGCCATGGCTGGGTTCGCTTTATATCCACCTAATATCTTAACGATATTGACTACTCTGATAAATAATCATTACCCACCGCAAAGTATTGTAGCAAGTACAGTTAATAGTGCCGAACAGACGTTAGCAGATAAACTTTTCGATACAATTGTGAGCAACGTTAATGATCCTACTTTTGAAGTACAACAAGAGGTAATCTACGATTTGAGTTCGACTTCAGATAATCCTGGAGCGCTGCTTGTGCACATGGAAGAAGATAATAACGTAAAATATAACATCGAAGAGGAAATGGATGTTATTGACCAAGCACAAGAGCTCCCAGATGCAATAGACATAGATATCGGCTATAGACGTGCTGCCGTGGAGTATTGGAGAAGTGGAAAAAAAGGTCTATATTCATTAAAAACGGCAGTGAATCGCTACAAGAAAGTTACATCATTACAACAATTACGCCGGTGGGAGCAGCAAGCATCTTCCGGCGGAACGAGACGCAAAAAGTTGTTTCAGCTCTCCCAATATGTATTTAATCAGTTTAGAGCTGGTCTTGATCGTCAAATGATCATTCATGATTATGATTTGAGAAGATGGGCATCGGAAGCACAAAAAGAGTTGCAAATCTCTAACTTTATTGCGTCGGAGAGGTGGATACAAAGATTTAAAAGCAACATCACATTGTGTCCCGCAAAATAATCAAATTTCGTGCAAGAGTTCATGTTAGTGGAGCTGCAAATGTTGCTGCAGAAGCGATGACCTTTGTTAAGAGCGTACATAACTTATTGCCTGAATATGGGTTACAGAACAAATGTTCTCTTCCACTTTGAGTAGATTTAATATTGAAATACATACTGGTTGAATGTGGATCCCCATCCGGAGAAGCCGTAGTTCAGTCAATTACAGCGATCACGCATAGTTATACCATTGAACCCACTGTATCAGCAGCTGACAAATTAATATCTCCCCTTTTCGTGTGTTTAAAAGAGGCAACCGGCCACCTGGAACTACTTGTGCAACAAATTCCGCCCGCCAAATGTGTACATCGTGGCCACCAAGTCTGGAAAACTAACTAAAAAGTTGGTTACACAGTGGGCCAAAGACATATATGCTCCATACGTTGGCAAGAAGACACTTCTGCTTATGGACTCTCTGCCTACTGACCATCAAGTTACAGTTATGACCATTCCAAAGGGTGCCACAGGTATCATTCAACCTTTTGTCGTGTACTTTTTTTTCTCGTGGAAGCAGTTTATTCGACAGCTGTCCGATATTATCGTTCTATCTGCCTTTGCCATCCAAATATATCAAAGTGATAATATTCTACGTTTGCAAGGGCTAACCCATTTGCTGTTTTTTTTCACCACGATATAAGGAGATGCGCAAATATGCCTGGTATAAAAGTGAATTCCTCGAGAAGCGTCCTGCAGAATTCGCTACTCCATTTGGGAATCCTGGAAAGATAATTTTCTCTTTCCAGGACGAATGTGGAGAACCAGCTATAATCAGGTGCGGATGGTGTAAAAAATATTTATGTATAAAACATTTCGTTTAATACCACAACTGTGGAGTTTACAATCAATAATGCAAACTCACAACCTCATTAAAAAAAAGCAAAATTTTTACTATTACTCTTTTGTATAATAATATTAAGATGAAATATGTGTTGTTTGCTGTTTAATATTGTTAAGATGTTAAGTGATTTTAAAGCGAAACCAGCCACGGCCGATGTATCTAGACACTGTTTCTTTTTCGACCGTCTCACTGTTATTTACAAACAAACACGTATTTTTTTGGCACTAATGTCAACTCCTTCTGGAACAATTTCAAAGTCATTTTAGGGATATAAATACGTGTATCTGAAAATATTCTGAAAACGAAGCCAAAATATAGACAGTAAATCAGTCGTTAATAAAAAAAAGGGACGACATTTTACTGACATTATGACGCATTTTAATATATTTTCGTACTGTATTATATAATCACAAGTTCTCTGTCTTCAAATTCTTCGATTTTTAAAGTTACTTCTCATTGTAAATTGAAATAAAATTGAAGTATAGAATTTATCATTGTCTAACAGATCGTTCATAGTAGATGCCAAGTGCACATAAGTAGTGAACGGAAGACCAATCAGATACGTATAATAACGGCATATATGTATGTACGTGGTCGCGCTTTATAAAAAATATTTCCTCTATTATATGTAACCGAGGAAAAAAATGCAAAAAAGAGGTAACTTTTATTTTTAAATGTAGTTTGCAGAGAAAAACTAGGACTTGTCTAGGACGAAAATTGTAGTCAGGGTGGCGAAAAAGGGGTGAAATTTTTCTGTTCCTGCCCCACTAAAGGGGCGGGGGCAATCGTCTATGGTCCGTTTGAAAGCCCCTTTGAAGTAGCACATTTTGGTTTCTAATTCATCCCGATAGCTTGCGCGGTTCCGGAGTTATAATAAAAAATGCGTTTTTGTGGGTAATTTCAGACGCACCCATCACTGCGTGTCCTTTACTTTTCGTTAACGTTCTGAACTTTTAGCAGTGAAATTCATGCCGCTTATATGAAAAGCTTAATAAACATTTTTGAAATGATATGATTATTGAAAGAAATTAGGCGGATTTAAATTACAGGAACTGTCGTATTAAACCAAACAATCTTGTTAGTTAATTTGAATAATTCACTCCAAACGGAAATACACCGTTGTCCTTTCATTTTAGCCATTCTTTTCAAAATATCGTTTAACATTCCGCATCAATTCGCATATTACTTAAGAGTAAGTAATAAATACATGGTGCATTCTATGGGGCACTAGGCACGCGCTGCGTAGTTGTGAAACTTCGTTGCATGTTGATAAATCTCGCTTGATTACATAATCGCTTGTGATTTGTATGATGTTTTGTATATAAAATTGGTATTTACCGATAATCATTTAATACTGGTAGTACTTACGTACGTATTTCACTGATAAAAAATCCGTTAATCAACATTGTATGTATGTATGTCAATAACACTTGAACACACATGTAGTTAATTCATTCTTTTATATATCTTGATAAAATATCAAAACAAAAAAGATACAAATACTTGAAAGAATTAAGTATGTTTGGGAAACAATTAAATGGTTGATTGCTGTCTACATTTGCTGGAACTTATGTCGAAGAAAAAGTAATAATGCTAGTAATCTACCATATTTGAACACCATATGAGTTTTTGGAATTATTGCGATAGTTTAAAATAAATAGTATTTTTAAGATAAATTCAAGAAACTAAAGAAATAAATATTGCTTAAACTTTATAAATCTTTATTTACAATAAATTCAGCGTTTCTCGAAGGACAAATTTCTTTAATTGAAAACCTGGAGCGGCTAAGATCTGGCAGAACTTACAACTACCTCATTTTTACCTTCATATTCAAAATATTTATATATATGTTACGGGCAATGTGCGGACATCAGTGAATCTGCAGATTGAAACGAACGAATTTTTCGAAAACATTGTATAACGTATCCGACGATTACGATTAAACTTTCAAATGGAAACAGTGTGAAAATTCAATCTTTTTTAATGCAACTACTTGTTTTGCTCTTTCTTATCAAATTCCTCTTACAAAAAAACAAAAAAAAAACGTCATATTCATTACACATCTAAAATGGATCCTTTTCAAGATATTTAGGAAAATGTGTATTGTAATACAATTTTCTTCTAAAAAAAATATGAGAATGTAGCTTATGCAGTTTTTGGAAATTTTAATTTTTTTTTTAATATTAGCATAGCGTTTTGCTTGATTCGATGTTATTTGCAGCAGAGTGACGTTCAAATTTACTCGTTAAAAAATTTGTCATATAAATATATTTTTAAATCTTTTACAAAATATGTGATAGGCAATTTTTCCTAGTTGCATTATGTGGCCCTGAGAGGTGAGACTTCCATCAACGAATGCTTCTGATGAGAACAATTATGTTGTCGAAACATAAAATTTACTGAATTTATTTCAATGAATTTATCTCGATATTACCAAAAATACCAACGCCGCTTTTTATAAAACAAATAATTACAAACTTGTAAATGAATGATGATATTTATTATATTTTAATTACTTTGAAATTTTTAGATAATTGGCCAAAATTGAGGTCCGTGAGGTTGGCCCCCGCACTATCAATTTTTTAAAATTTGAAAATTTTTACATTTTGTATCAATTTGTGCTGCAAAATTTTTAATTTGTGCTCATCCCGTTTTCAAGATATTCGAGTCTAAAAAGTTGGGGCCAACTTCGCGCTGCTCCGCACTTTTTATAAACGTGACCAGGTTATCGTTTTGTGCTGATTTGTACCGTAAACATTTTATTTTGTGCTCGCCTCTTCGAAATAATCGAGAAACAAGATATACGGAAATGAGAGGGCTGCTTAGACCCATATTTAACAACAACCGGACCAATTTTTTCGATTTTTGAACACTTGATAATAGCGTTTTGTGTTCGTCCTGTGCTTATTTGTGCCGTAAAAAATGTTTTGTGCTCGCACCCATTTCGACATATTTGATAATTAGAATTGGTACGAACCTTTATTCAGTAGCCACCGTACCCATTTTTCTATTTTTGAACATTTGATAATGACAGCGTTTTGTGCTAATTTGTTCCGAGAAAATTTTGATTTGTGCTGGTACCGTCGTCGGTAAAAGCTAAAAATTTGAACTGAAGCAACTCTAATTAACGTTCCCCGGTCAACGTTTCTTCAATAAAATAAGGTCCCAGAGTTCGGGTACCAACAATTCCCGTTCATACGTTAATTTGCTGTATATGCCGAGTGTGTCATATCTGTATCCAATAGGGATTCTCTGTCTCGTCACCTCGCCAGAAAAAGAAAACGACACCTTCAATGAAATTTACATTGTCTTGTTTTCTAATTATTTCTTCACAGAATTGGATTCTTCTGTCAAAGTTGTCTTCTGACAATTCCTGCACTAAGGGTATTTTGTAAGGGTGGTATGTACTTTACTACTTGAAATGTATTTCTAACAGCTCCTAATCCAACAACACAGTCTCTTGATATTTGTCTCAAAGTGATATGAGGATTGTCTTCAGCTGCTAAGAGGATGTTTAATTTAGTATCTTCTGGTACCTTAGATGGTCGACCTTTCGATAGATCCTTATTTACACTATTTACATTGGTTAATTGGCGGATGATCGGGATAAGTTTGGTTAAATCAATTAATAACTTCTGAGTACGTAATCGATCTCTGAAGTCAGTCATCATTCTTTTTCAGTTAAAGGCATTTTGAATTTAATTACATGTGTAAACTAATTAGTAATCACTTCTAAACACTTAAAACAGTTTTGACATATGGTTACTATGAGTTTTTTAAATTATTGACTTTATTTGCCGCCAAGTTATTCCACTCAAACCGGAAGTGATATTAAATCGTGGTATAAATAAAGTAAAACATAAATCAAAAATATAAATTGACATGTTCGAGAATTTTTGTCAAAAAAAGATTGCTATAATTGTCTAGAATTCATTCCTTTCGTCCCAAACGCAGTGTGTATTGCTTGAAAACGTTGTGAAGTCAATTGCTATCTTCGCAGGAATTATCATAAGTTTTTACGAACATCTTTTAATTGTAGCAAGTAGCAAGTAGCATTGTAGCAAGTAGCAAGAGTAAGGTGCAATTAAGTAATAACAATTTAATCATATTTCTCTCAGTTTAACTGTCACACTTTCTGTATCCTTCCATTGAAAGCATTATTTTTAGACAATATACAATTTAAATAAATGGCCATCAGAAACAAAGGCGATAAACCATTATCTTACAATCAGTCAGTGTCGTTTAAATTAATAGATATTTTTGTTTTTTTGTTTTCAGGCCAAGGCTAAAAACACAATATGTGATTATCATCGGTGTGATAGTAATAATATGCATTGGATTAGGCATCGCGCATCTTATGGGTGCTTTCTCCAATAAAGTAGGAAAAATCTTAAATCCACCTAACCCCGTCTCACCGCTGAAACCATCTGCGTCCCAACTTCATATCTTCAACAAGGCGGCCGTATGCGCTGACGGCATTCCTTGCGCTAAGATCGGAAAGTAAGTAATTTTGATGCTCTTTAAAAGGAAGTGGCATTATAAAGCGCTTTCTAAGGTTACAACGATAACTTGATGTAATTAAGATTTTCAGAAATGTTTATTGCACTGTTTTATGCAAAAATTTAGCATAAATTCTGAGTATATGTATACATAAAAATAAAATGCACAAAATATCACTTTACGTGCTTAATACCTTGGAAAATCATATACCAGGTAGGCGCCATAAATTCTCGGCCTGATATAAAAAAAATAAACTTGCTAAAATATAACAAAATTTTATTTTTCAATACAATCTCCCCTAACTTCAATACATTGTTGTATGAGGGACATTCAGTAATTAACGAGACAAACTGCACTAGAATATTATTAGATGAAACTTTCTGTGGGTCAAGTTGACAACCTTGGGGACAAATTAAGCCAGTTGTTTGAAAGAAATAGAAGCAAACATAACCTCTTTTGTTCATTTCAAAATGTGGGCTCCTCTCGAAATATGTACGGTGGAAGAACAACGTTCAGTGATAAGATTTTTGTTATTTGAAGGTGTGAAGCCGGCCGTTTACTCGAGAAATGCTTATGAAGAATTCGGCGAATACTTGTTTTAGAAATGTTAGACATCACTGCTAATTTCTTCACTTTCAAGCGGCAATCTGCTAACACAATTTCTTCAATAATTGAAATGTTTTGAGGCGTTATTAGTTCAATTGGCCGACCGGGGTGCTTATCATCAGCAAGGGATTCTTGCCCCTAACGGAAACATTTTGCCCACATTTTTAATAGTGGAATATGAAAGAAATAAATCATCATAAACGCCGTCTATATGTTATTTAATGTGATTAGGGGTATGCCCTTCTTTTGTTAAAAAGTTAATAACCGCGCGGTACTCAATTTTCGTTACCTAAGACATTTTCATGCACTAGTCACGTTGTCTGGCTGGTTATTAAAAATTACTACTCTTCGAGCCGTAATATATATAGTGTAGTCCTCGCACATGTGCAACTATGACGCAACGGAGTTTTTGAATTTGAATTTATGGCGCCTACCCCGTACATATAATTGAAGGCAATTAACATTTTTACAATAACAATTTTACATGTTTGTGTACCATATCCCTGTAGTTAAGAGACACTTTCTCTTTGTATAAATGATAGCATGTAGCCGGTTTTCTTAGCCAAAGAAAAAACTTTGCTGGTATCTTCTATTTGGATTTTCCATAAAGGGAAGCAAAATAGCGTTAAAACTATAAATCAAATAAAAGAATCTCCCTTTAATATTGTTTCAAAACGTTCGTACTTCAATTTCAAGCAGAAATAAATATATATAATTAATATGAAGCAGAAATCTGCTTACCATATTCAAGTGATCTACATACATATGTATATACATACATAGAATGAGCACGTAAAGGATGGAATAAATTCCGTAAAAATTCAGGATATCTAGTTGGAGAAAAACGCTCGATTGGTACGTGTAGCAGATACATCATAGATTAAAATGAAAACCCCTACTTCTTATTATTTTCTTAAATCTTCCCAAGATCCTAAAAACATTTTATATAACATTACCTTATATAATTCGGCCATTTTTCCAGGAATCATTGCTTACCACTGTTACTTAAGTCAAGTAACAATTCAACAATACAAAATTATTGTTCTTTATTTCTAGGTAACTAATTGCTATCCGACGTTATCACTTAGATACGTTGAGGTAACAATGACAAAGAAAAGTGATCTAATAAAATAACTGAAATTCTAGCATTTTTTAAATAATGGTGCATTTAAGTGAGAAAGAATGGAGTGAAACATTAACGATGATTAGCTATGGAGATAGAATTTGGACGCACGCGGAGGTGTACCATTTATTTAACAATAAGTATCCTAAGAGAACACCCACTACACAATCAAGCAGAAGCACAGCAAAAAATAAGTTTAGAAATGAAAGGTGGGAATGAAACAATGGTCTAGATCTCACAAAATCCTATATTGGGAAGTTAGGCGACCGGTTTCGTGTTGAACAAACACATCAGCAGGCCAGAATCAAATATAACAGTGGCAGATTGTGTCAAAATTTAAAGTAATTGTATATAATTGTGCCTACCCTAACAATGTACCAAAACGTATTTCACCTTTGTATTAGTCATTAGTTAAGGAAGAATTGTAAAAAAAAATTGTAAAATTGGGACAGCACACACAGATCCAAATCTGTGTGTACTATACATAGAATTTAGTGAGATCTGGATCATTTTTTCATTCGTACCTTTCATACTTCATCTTACACAGTCACTATGGATTATTCAAGTTTAGAAATATTAGACATCTTAGGAATAACTTTACCAAAAGTCGACTTGGGGTTCCGGAAGTCCAATTAAATATTTTGTTAACTGTACAGGACGATAAACTCAAAGTTGAATCACAGCAGCAGAAAATAGAATTTCCCAAAGCTTTGTTCTCATATGCTTAAGGAAAAACAAAATACACCCTTACAAAGTGTAATTAGTTCAGGAACTAAACGCGGATAACCCTGATAGAAACATGCAATTCTGTGAAGTTATGATGCATAGATTTGAAAACGATCCCTAGTTCTTGAAATGACTTGTATTTCCATTTTGTTTGAATGGCAATATAAAAAAATAAACTGTTGTTACTGAGCTGTTGAAAATATGCGCTGGATAATTGAGGGCTATTCTCAAATAATACGAAAGATAACTGTTTAGGCAGGCATTATAGAGAAATATCTGAATTTTCTGCAAAACGATTTGATACTAGTACTAGCCACTTTATACTCAAATAATTAAGACCTGGATATCCCGAATAATGTAGTACCAACACGATGAAGTCTCTGCTCATTATACGTGACTACTTGTACACTTTTTTTCCTAATAATTGGATTGATAGAAGAACCAGCTAGATCACCAGACTGAACTCCACTCTGCTTCTTCCTCAGGGGATAACTAAACTCAAGGGTATACATCAACAAACCAAACAACATCAAAAGATTTGTTGAATTGTACAGGAAATTAGATCCATCCGATCTGATGTAACTGAAAATGTTCGAAAATCACTTAGGCTATTGTCAGTTAGTTGAAGGAGGACATTTGACTATAGTTTCAATTTACTCATACTGTTTCAAAGAGAAAGTGTTTGAAAAGTTATTTTGCTTTCTTAATTATAATAATATTGTATAATATGCTTTTAGCCAAAAAAGATGGTATTGAAAAATAACAATTTACTTGTACGAACGTTTTTTCTCCAACTAAATATCTTGAATTTTTGTGAAATTTATTCCAACCTTTAGGTGCTCACCGAATAAGTAATTCAGTAGTTAAGTCTATTTAAGGCATATATTTTTCTTAATTTTTTGAACAAATACTAATAATCATGACACTGAACTTCCTATACCTAACCAAGAAAATAATTAATTATGTATCCTATCCATTTTCATATAAAAAGGAGGCTGGAAAAGCGAAGGCGTGACATCTAATGTCAAAGAGAAAATAGGGTGTTTGGTTCCGATATTTATAGCTGGAATAAACAGGTATATTTTGAAACTTATATGTAAACAACAATGAAGACAAGTTGCGCTCATAATATAATTAGCAAACATTTTAATGTAGGTCAAAAACAACATTTTATTTCTGGATGCTATAAGATTTCGTAAGTTTTCAGACGTTCAAGATAAGATTACTAGATAGACTTGTAATATTTGCAAAATATAGAGTAACTTCTGGTTTTTAGCGACTCTTTGTGGGAAAGGACTGCAATTTATATGTTTGATAAGCTTTTTTAATTTACTATGATTAGGCAAAATTCTACGCGAAAATAGAAAAAAATAGCATTTGTTTTTTTCTTGTGAAATCCTTTGTATTATTGAAAATTTTCCGTTTTATATCTTCTTATTACATTCCTGATAGTACGTTTAACAATTCTCCGTGAGTCGCTAATACCTTAGAAATATTTTTGCTCAAGTAAAAAATCAACTTTGATGTAAAACATATGGATTGGTCTACACTCTTGATTTCCGGGTTGGAACCGCGTCCAACAAAACTGAGTTGATAACGTTAAAACAAGAGGAAAAAGTACCTAATTATGGCAAATAATCAGTTCTCCAACTTTCGAACCGAGCTTTTTCTCATAAAACTAATAATAACGGGTCCAGCATCAACTCACTATAGAAGATGGTTAAAAGCCTAAACCATGGTCTTAATCGTTCCATTCGGCCACTTCATGGAATTAATGGTGTAGTGATTCGCGACTCTAAAAAGGCAGAGGTCCATGTCGATTTTCTGGAGAAAGTCTACCGAGGGATAACTCTGGTTGACGATCATGAGGATCGAGACCGTGATGTTCGTGAGACGGTCTCGAGGCTAGCTGGGGCTCCTGGAGGCGAGTCAATCAGTCCCACGACTAGCGACGAGTTGAATACCATTATTAAATATATAATAAAAAACGGGAAAGCTCCCGACTGTTATGGTGTTTCAAACAGAGCATTGAAGACCCTTCCTCCTCCGTTCTTAAATTTATTTTCCTATGATCTGGAAACAGGCTATGGTCGTAACTATTCCAAAGCCCGATAAGGATACTCTCCATCCACAGAACTATCGCCCTAGAAGTTTATTGTCGACGCTTTCCAAGGTGACCGAAGGAGTCATTAAACCCTTCATAGAAACCAAATGGAACGGTGCAATGTTCACCCAATTCCGGAGGAACAGTTCGGATTCAGGGAAAGACTGTCGACTGACTTTCAAGTACTCCGATTATCTGAGGCAATTCGAGACTTTCTGACTCGCAGAGAAGTACTTAGTGCGGCGTTTATGGATATATCCAGGGCATTCGACACGGTCTGGCACACGAACATCATCTTCAAAATGATCCGTGCTGGATTCGGGGTTGGCATCACGAGACTAGTGGCATCATATCATTCGAGGAGGTCTTTTTCTGTTCCCAGCAGCGGTTGCCTCTCCTCCAGGCGTTTCATCGGCGCTGGAGTACCACAAGGGTCTTTGTTGGGTCCAGATCTTTTTCTTATTATACAAAAGTGGCATCACGAAAGTTTCCATGGTTCGTATTACGGCATATGCGAATGATACCGCTGTATATGATAGCAATCGCAACGAGATGGTGATGATAAAGGCTTGTAACGTGCCGTTGATGATTTTTTCAAGTGGGCAAATAAATTGAGACCATGCATTAATTAAGCCAAAAGTGTGGCAGTCCGCTTTACTAGGCGGTGGGTATTGGCCGCCGAGAATATCTATATTAATGAGAGGATCTAGGAGTACCCAGTTTGATGGAACACATCAGGGAGTTGGCCAGGAAGATATAGGGACGAACACAAAATAGTCCCCTCGTGACAGCGATCGCGGAACCGCAGGATCGTCCACCGCCAAGAGTTAAAGTCAGAAGACTTGGTGACATACTGAATTTGGAGATTGAGGAAGTGATCTCAGAGGAAAGCCACATATCAACATGAACCACCCACTCCGATGATCATCGCTATAAATTTCTGGCAGTGTGGGGAGACTGCCAAGGAGCGATAAAGGAGCTCAAAGACGAAAGTCTAGCTCCAGTAGGAGGAGTTGACCATTGCAGAATGCCCCAATAGCTTTATTAGTGTTCGCCGCAACTGCTATATTTACTGTTGTAGGTATATGTATTGATTGAAACAGTTCACTAAAACCCTTACCACAACACTTAATTCGTACTGGACGCACGTTTCGATAGCCAAGCTATCATCATCAGCAGCAAGACTGAACTCGTCTCTGCTGATGATGATAGCTTGGCTATCGAAACGTGCATCCAGTACGAATTAAGTGTTGTGATAAGGGTTTTAGTGAACTGTTTCAGTGTTCCAGTGCCACAGTTTTAGAGTATCCGTTTAATATGTATTGATTAATTAATTTAATATTTTCTTAAATTAATTGATTCTGCAAAAAATTGTTTTAATGTAAACTCCTTCATCTTTTATACCAAATCACCTTCTACAGTTATTGTATTTTGAATGTCTGTTCCTCATATGTAAGCACATATGTGTGCTTCACTTTCTTTATCTTATTTATACCAGCAACTATACCCATGTGAATACGTATTAATAGATCGCGACCTCGCGCTATCTCAAAACACTGCATGTTTGTCAACTAGTTGGCGTTAGTAAACATATTCGCGCAACTTAAACGATATCGGTTCAAAATATTCCACAGTGCGGTAAAAAGTTTATTGCTGGCTTTTCATATCTACCTGCTGAGATATGCGAAAATGCGCAAAAATATATATGCTTACATATGAGATAAAGACGTTGTTTACAGGAATTACTCATTTAACTTTTGAATACTGTTGTTTCGAATATGTATAGATAAGACAGTCGCTATATGATGTAACTTAAAGAAAGGTTACGTAATTGAATTTAATGTCTATGTTTTGTAATAAGCTACTAAGTTTGATAGATGTATTTCTGGAAGTAGGGAAACCATTTTGCGTATTATTTCAATTCTTTTAGGTAAAGATTAAGAACACTGACATAATCTACCTGATACTCTAAGTTTAATATTGATTGGAAATAAGTTGTTGTTATTTTCGACCTGCTTTATGTTTTCTTATTGTCAAATCACACATAAGTGATTTTTTAAATTTAGTAAATGTACTTTTTTAATTCGAGCAATTAATAAGTTTGCTTTCTGTCATATTTACATGATAGCTAGGACATTTTAAATTAATACAATATGTCCACCTAATGCGTAGGTGGAAGATAATTATTTTTGTGAGTAATTAAAGAATATTTTCACATACAGTCCTGTACAATATAAAATTATGTTCGAATATATACGATGTTTGGTTTCTGTTGCACAGGATACAAGTTTGGTTTTTCACATCCTGTCTATTACTACATCTTTGGATACTCCGCTTCAATTCACGTCCCCCTTTTTTAAGATTCTTTTCATCTATCTAGCTTAGTTTTTGAGATAATTGAGATAATTTGAAATTTTTGCGAAATACTGATATTTCTTTATATCTTAAATGCCTTACATGCGAGAGTAGTGATCTAAATTTTATTCGATTTAGTACTTCTTAAAGTTTTCAACGGCACATCGTAGAGCGACTGGAAATATTACAGAACCGAGTCCTCTGATGATCGCTAACGCTATGGTATAGCAGCAATGACAGGATCAGGGAGGATTTACGAATCCTCAGTTTGGTAGAACACACCAGGGAGTTGGCCAGGGGGATATAGAGACGAGCACACGAGACACGGAGAAACCCTCGTGAGAGCGATCGTGAAACCGCAGGATCGTCCGCGCTAAGAGCTAAAGTTAGAAAAATTGGTGATGTATTGAATTTGGGGACTGAGGAGATGATCCCATAGGAGAAACACATACCAACTTGAACCACCCACCCCAATTATCATCGTTATAAATTTCTAGCTGTGTGAGGAAACTATCAAGTCGCAAAGGAGCTCAAAGTCGAAAGTCTAACTCCAGTAGGAGGAGTTGACCGTTGGTACATCATAGAAGATATAGATATAACGAGATGGGCATCAAAATCGTTAACTAATGTTATATCACCTTTTTAATAGAACATCCTGCATATTTGACCAGAATCTGATAGAGAATTCTTTTTTACGAACATTTCCCTATACCTAAAATAGGTAATTTTTTAGTTTTTCGTTGAAACATATAGAGTACTGTGACATAACGAAAAACTGCACATTTTTGTTTCTCTAAAGATATTCGTTGAAAATAACGTGTAAAAGTTATTTTAAACGTATAATACCAACATCTCCTCGAGGCAATCACCATTTTACAGCATACATTATCCAATTGGTTAACAACCACACAAATAAGCAGAGAAATGTAGTTTAAAATTCAGTGTAAAACGAATAAATTTATTTAAAGCATCGCAGTTTTCTCAGCACTAAAGGAAAAGAAAATACTGAAAGTTGCTTCAAAGACTACGCATTTTAACTAAACATAAATGTTTATGAAAAAAGCTTTCTGGATGAATTTCTTAACGCAACTTGTAACTTGGACGTTAGACATAATACTACCCCCGAAATATTAGCAAATGTTCAACAAAATAGAAGGAATCGCCTTACAATTTGTATGATGTAAAATAATGACACTTTTAAGGAATATCTTTAGAACGCAGGATGTTCCATTGAAAAAAATGAAATACAGGAATCAATCTTGGTAACAATTTCAATGACGACCTTGTAAAATCTAGCTGATATAAAAGTTGTTTCAATGTATGGCTGAAGAGTTCAAGAAATACTTAAAAACTAAGACGGATAAATATAAAGGATCTTCAAGAAAGTCGACATAAATTAAAGAGGGGTATGCAAAAATGTGGTCATATATGGGGTAGCAAAGCGACTGGACGTAACATCCAAGCAAGAATAAGTATAGTACAATGTCATTATGAATGTGGTAGAAATTACACTGTTGATTTACGAAGATTTCGTACGAGAATAGATTTGAGAGAAGACCCCTGTAAAATTAAGGTGAACCGTAATTTGATTAGCAAAGATTAGTGATGAAGAAGTTCTCCAGGAAAATCAGAACATAGCTAATGCTAATCCACTATGAATCAGTAGTGTTAATGCAATATTAAAACGACTGCAAATGCATACCACGGTTGGGAAAATTTTACGCAAAATCCTAAAAGTGTATCCTCATAAACTGCAACGACTGTTTAATTTGAAGGAGGCAGATTTGGCAATCAGGTCCAATTTTGCTTTGCGAATAATGGCTTGAATCCGAATGGTTATCCTGTATTTTAAGGACAGATGAGGCCGAATTTTCTCTTAATGGTGGAATCGATACTGAAAACTGTGGAATATGGGTCAATAGAAAATCCATAGACAATCATTCAGAATGGTTTTCGTTACAAGAAAGTCATTGTTTCGTGCGGTTTCACAGCTAATTGAACCTGCAAATATGAAGAAATTATGCAATTCCACAATCGCAAAACGAGGACTCAATTGAAAACAATTTTTATGCAGGGCGGAGCAGCCCCGCATAGTTACCGACCAGTTAAAGAGTGCTATTTTTTAAGATTGTGTTATAAAAATTTTCAACATTTTCAAAATTCATGACAAATCGAATTTTTATACGTTTCTGTTAATCGTTCTATCTCTTTTATTTCTCAAATGAGGAAAAATTTTCTTAACATTTTTTGCAGGTAGTATGACCCTATTTAATGTTGCGTTGACGTTTGTCTTATAACCTTAAACAGTTACGAGATATAAAACAAACATTTACTTTTTAAATGGAAGCAATAGTAGGCGATGGTTTCATTAAAAAGGTTTCATTTTATCAGCTATCATTATATATATAGTTTTACATATTTATTTTGAAAAATGGCCGATATATTTTATGTTCTCTTAAATTCTATATTAGTAAATGTGCCATGCATGACATGCTATAGCAACGGGCACATAAATATGTCAAAGTTGATTTTCTAACAGCGTTGTACGTGTTCAAGCTATTCATATTTCTGTCTGTTATTGTGTTTTAACTGTTCTATTCCAATAGTTTTTTTTTATAGTTATTATATTATTTTGCTTTCGCTATTTGTTTTATTTATTTGATTTTAATATGGTGAAGTACGAATCATACGAAAAGGTAGATATGTATGAAGCTTACGTTGAATATGGAAAAAATCCTATCGCTGCTTTAGAGTTATATTTTCAAAGATATCTAGAACGCAGATAGCCAAATATCACTTTATTTAGAAAACTCGGGGCCTTGGCCAAAATATTATAATAAACTTGAGATAAATAGTAATACGTCTTCAAGAGGAATTAAGGAAAATGTCGGCACTTCACGAAAAACAGCGCTACGGATCTTAGAGAAATATACAGGCTGTTTATTAAACATACGGCAAAAATTCAAGGGGTTATTCCATGAACTATTCTAAGAATATTTTGTACTTTTATGATTTTTGAAAAGCCCCTTTGTTTCGTAGATACAGGGCGAGAAAAATTTTCGACAAAACCAATTTTGATATTTTTGAAATTATTAATGTAGCCGAAATAAAAATATGGCGTACAACACTGGACTTACCGAGTATAAAAAAATTGTAAAAACGCGTTGTTATCTTTTAACAACATTCCGATTACAAAGAACGACTGTTTTACCCACTAACAATGGGCAAGTGCAGACATAGAAAAATAAATCAGTTAAAACGTGGATTTCATTTGAATACGTTTCCTGATTGATCATTTTATATGTGTCAAATTTGTTGAGACTGATTGACGTGTATTTTCTGTCTTTTAATACTTAAACTTTTGAAACAGTTCCCTAAAGCCCTTACCACAATACTTTTAGTATTGTGGTAAGGGTTTTAGTGAACTGTTTCAGTGTTTCAGTGCCACAGATTTAGAGTACCCGATTACTTTTGTTAGTGAAGTCCTCTATCGCTATACGAACGCCGAGATGACTGACATGCATTTCATTTATGGACTTGCTGATGGCAATTCATTAGAAGCTAGACGGTTGTACATTGAACGATTTCCTGACCGTAATGTTCCTGATAGAAAAACCTTTCAAAATATTCATCAACGTCTTCATGAAGCAGGCACATTGAAACGAAATGGAGGTCCAGGAAGGCCAATGACAGTAAGAACGGTAGAATTAGATGAGAATGTGCTGGACAGGTACATCTACTCGAAAAATTGCAAATACTTTGAATGTAAGTAATGGTACTGTTTGGAAAATTCTTAGGGAGTATTTGTTGTACCCATACCACATACAACGCGTTCAGGCACTTCTTCCTGCTGATTTTTCTCCACGGATTGCATTCTGTCAGTGGCTTTTGCACAACTACTGACACTGATTCTTTTTACCGATGAAGCGAATTTCTCAAGAAATGCAATAAGGAATTTTCACAATGACCATGTGTGGGCTGAAGAAAATCCACATGACGTACTTTAAGATCGTTTTCAACATCAGTTGAGGGTGACTGGCTAATTGGACCGGTATTTCTACCAGGAAGACTTACCGGCGAGGTGTATCGAAACTTTTTGGAACAAACGCTACCTCTGTTTCTGGAGGATGTACCATTGACAACAAGAAATGCAATGTGGTCTATGCACAATGGTGCACCAGCGCATTTTAGTGTGGTTGCTCGTGAGTTTTTAACAGCAACATACGGAGATCGTTGGATTGGTCGAGGTGGACCTCACTTATGGCCTGCTCGATCCCCGGACTTAAACCCCCTGGATTATTTCCTATGGGGCCATCTAAAGTCATTAGTTTATTCTACTCCAGTGGAAAATGTGGAAGATTTAAGAAATCGAATAATTGCTGGGTGTAACTCAATAAGAAACGACCCTGGAGTTTTTGAAAGAGTTCGGCAGTCAATGAGGAGAAGATTAGATTCTTGCATCCTAGCTGGAGGCAGTCATTTTCAAAAGTTCTTGTAGATTAAGAAACTTTAAATGTAATTTTTAGTAATAAAATGTTGGTTTTGCCGAAAATTTTTCTCGTCCTGTATCTTCGAAACAAAGGGGCCTTTCAAAAATCATAGAAGTACAAAATATTCTTAGAATAGTTCATGGAATAACCCCTTGAATTTTTGGCGTATATTTAATAAACACCCTGTTGCGACGAATACAATTTTGCAGATGGTATTTACGGATGTGCAACTAAAACCCATTTTTAAAGAAAATGTAATTTGGAGTGATGAAGCTCGTGTGACTAGTGATGGTATTTACAATAGACACAACAGCCATTTTTGGAGTATTGAAAACTCACATGCCAGGAGACCTATTCGTCGACAAGGAAGATTTGGTTTGAACATCTTTTGTTTTATTAAAGGACACAAGTTATACTATTTTACATATGAAAATAACTTAACAGCACATTATTACACGTCACTTTTAACAAATCATTTATTTGAATTCATTGAAAGCATTCCAATTCAAAATCGAATTGACACATAGTTTCAATTAGATTGTGCTCCTGCCCATACCGCTTTGATCACGAGGCAATTTCTAAACCACCATTTTCCAAACAAATGGATCGGAACTTTTGGACCAGTTAAATGGCCAGCTAGATCGCCAGACTTTAAACCACTAGACTTTGTAGGGTTTCTTAGAGTCTAATTTATTTTGAACAGAAAGTGTTACTGCACAAATATTAAATGAAAGAACTGCGACAGCTTTCAGGCAGATAAGTAGAATACATATAATAAATGCTGTTAATTCTATTTATAATCGATATCCAAAATGCTTAGAAAAAATGATGGACAACAATTTGAGCATTTGCAAAATTTATTAATGAATGTATTTTAAAATTGATATCATTTAAGATTGATTAATTGATGTAATTAAAATATTTTACAGAGATAAATTCATATTGTAGGTGTATTAGAAATATATTATTTCTGCATTATGTTGATGAATGCTATATCTTTTTGTATTTATGGAATCAACAAAATTATGTAAAAAAAGTATTTTAGGTACTCAGTAGATATTTGCTGTGGCCTTTCTTAAAACTGAAATTTATAAAACGAAAAGCAATACTGCACAAATATTAAAGGAAGAAACTGCTAGACGTACATACGTGTTGCCATGGCAATTTCATGCATGGCACACATTATTTTAAAATTTAAGAAACACAATATATCAGTTATTTTTTAATATAAATATGTAAAGCTATATACAGTACCGTTCATGGAAGTTCGGGCAAGCTGACAAATTATATTAACTGTTTAGGAAAAAATTTTAAGATTATATAATATATATTTCTGTAAGGAATTATTAAAACTAGCCTTTTCTTGAAGCCTTTTACCAATTTCCAGGTAGTATTTATATATTATAAGACCGTTATCATAAAATATATAATTATGTTGGAAATCCCCAATAATTACATTGACAATAGAGCTTTATAATAATCCCTAGGAGGGTTAGCTGATTCACTCGTGTTACCTGGAAATATTCGTATACCCTTTATAAAGTATTATAACATTTGTAAACGCAGTAGTTCTGAAGATATTGTTATTGTGAAAGTGTCTGTGGTTGTGCAAGTGAAAAATAAAATAATTTCGGTTTGACTGCTTAAAATGCCCCGTGGAAAGCCTCTAGCTGTTTCAAAACGATCTGCTATTATTACTTTGCACCAGGAAGGGTACGCAGAAAGACGGATTGCGGATAAATTCAAAATAAAAAAATCTACAGTACATGATACTATAGTTCGATTTAAGGCAACCGGTGACGTGCAAGATTGTGATCGGCCAGGACCGTCAAGAAAAACGACTCCTGCGGAAGATTTACGAATAAAAATAATTAGTAAGCGCAATAAAAGACTAACAGCATCAGAAATTGCTGCAGAATTCAATAATGAGCGAGATTCCAAAGTTTCTGTGAGTACTGTGAAACACACGTGGGCGAGTGGCTTGTCGAAAACCGTTACTCCGAAGAGGAAATAGGCTGAAACGACTGAAATGGGCACAAGCTCATAGAGATTGGACAGTGGACGATTTTAAAAACGTTTTGTGGACTGACGAATCCAAGTTTGAGGTTTTTGGAAATAGACGGAGAGTTTTCGTACGCAGATCAAGAGGGGAAAGAATGTTACGGGAGTGTATAGTTCCTACGGTGAAGCATGGAGGCGAATCTGTAATGGTTTGGGGATGTTTTTCCTTAATCGGAACAGGAGACTTGCTCAAAATTGAGGGCAAAATGAAAAAAGAAGAATATCGGAAAATCCTGGAGGAAAATGCCATACCGTCAGGAGTCCGATTAATTGGTCGTGGATTTGAATTTATGCAGGACAATGACCCCAAACATAAATCTAAATTGTGCACAGATTACCTGCAGCAAGAAGAAAATGAAAGAATCCTAAAAATTATGGAATGGCCGCCACAGTCCCCCGATCTGAACCCGATAGAGTTGTTATAGGAAAAATTAGACCGATGTGTTAGGAAAAAGTGTCCAAAATCGAAGGAACATTTGTGGACCATTCTCCAGGTGGTATGGACAAGCTTACCCAATGAAACATTAGCAAAATTAGTGAATCGGATGCCGAGAATAGTTGGCTAAAGACAAAAGGTGGATTTTTCGATGAAAATCGGATTTAAATTATTTGTATTACATTAACTTTTTCTTTTAAATAAATTTGTGTTTGAAAATATATAAAATCATGTAAGTAAGTATTAAATACATGGCCATTTAATATTTCACTTATTTTCTTTGGCTTCCGTACATTTTTTTGCTTGCCCGAACATCCATGAACGGTAGTGTATATAATGAAAACTGGTGAAATAACCTTTTTAATGAAGCCATAGCCTACCATTGTTTCCATTTTAAAAAACACAAGTTTGTGTTATATCTCGTAACTGTTTATGGTTATAAGACAAACGTCAACGGAAAAATAAACAGGGTCGCGTTATCTACAGAAAATGTTAATAACATTTCTTTCTAATTTAAGAAATAAATAAGATAGAACGATTAACAGAAATTGATGGAAATTTGATTTTCGCCCATAACTCAAGAACCACTCGAAATATCAAAAATCTGTTTTGACCAGTTAATTTGTCTTAAAAAGCGGGCCTGTAACTATGTACTTCGTTTTTGTCTAGCTATGCTCCTTCACAGGTATACCCATGAAATACAACCAAGTTGGCCCACCCTGTACACAGAGAAAAAATTTGGGACAGCAGCCCTTTAAATAAGAACAATTTATACTAGGAATTACAACACGTTTATTTAATCTAACAAAGTATGTACTTTCCCCAACAAAAATTATAGTTGGATTGAAGCTAAAGTGTTGCTGTCACATATTTTACTGTAAAATATCTCACAGATATTCCTTCACAATTATATCCACTCATTCAATATACAAGTACTTTAAACTACGACCATAACTTCGGCAGTAACAGAACTAAAGTACGTTGACCCTAGATCGCAACGTGCCCTTATAGACTAGACATTCACCGCAAATTAACTATATCTAACGTATCTTCTGCAGTTGGTTTTAGAAAAAAGACCTATGAGGACAATGCAATTCAATCGTTATTTACCGATCATTAAATAACGATCATCTGAAATTTATACTATATTCAAACTTTGAACTGTTCATATTTCACAACCAAAATTGGCACTTCTAAAATTTGAAGTACTTCGAAAAATTTCGAATTCCAATCGCTTAAAACAAATTATATGAAATTCTAACATGCTTTAAACATCCATGATGTCTTAATATGTAAACAGCAAATGTATGCCGTTGATAAATTATGGTTTTAAAATAAAAAGAGAATACGACATTCTGAGTTTCTAAAGTAGATGTATTTTAAGCCAGCATATCGAGCTCAATTAATTGTAAGCCAGTCACAACATAATAAAAAAGAATTTTAATTTATACTGTAATAGTGGTTAACAAAAACACATTTTCTTGGAAGTCAATATGAATTCCTGTTTATTAAAAAGCTCCTTAGTTCTAGTTTCCTTGACACTTTTAAAACCAGTTTTTTATAAATTACTAGATATCAGTTACCGCTTAAAAACAGAATGGATCTAATTTTAAACATTGGAATTCGGAACTCAAACGAAATATATATCTGAAATTTCCCTGCCTTTATGCCTACGAGTATAAATATAAGTGAGCTAGATCTCATTGACTAAAAAACTGATTATAGAAAACTAAGAACATTTTCTGCTGCCAACTATGTCATGTTCAGAAAAAATTAACATGTATTTCCGTAAAATAACGAAGCATTTAGCAAGTACTCTAAAATCTTGCAAAGTAGATAAATATTAATTGTAATTTATGTGCATATACAGCGTGTTCCCCGATTAACGCATGGATAGGTAAGGCAGACAGAAACTTATTTAGTGGAAATTTCATCTTTTGGGGTTCAGCCAAGCTTGAGTAGTAAGTAATTTATGCCATAATTTTATTGCCGATAAATCAAGTATATCTTGGAAATTTAAAAAAAGGGATTTTTTCAATCAGTAAAATGTATTTTCTGTAGGAGATACGATAAAAAGGTTATTAAAAAACAATATTCAGGGTAATAAATCATGCTACTACTTAGTGTGTAAGCATGGCCGAGCCCCAAAAGATGAAAATTCAACTCAATAATTTCCTGTCTGCCTTACCTATCCATGCGTTAATCCAGGGACACACTGTATGTTGTCCTTTCTTGAATTTATTGCGATAAGCTATCTGTAATGGAACAAGTTTGAACTTGCACATTTCAAAAATTCGTATACCTATGGTATTTTCAACTATCGCTCATTCCTCAGATTTGAAAGTATGAAAATTCATTACAAATGGAAGAGTATGTCACAAGCTATAATTTTCAAAACAAAATGTATAACGTATCGAGAATGAAAAAACGCGGTGATATCGGGGTAATATCGACGAAAAAATTGAGGTCAAGATGGGTAACTAATCAAATTCGTGTTAGTGTAAGCAAAATACATACTTAGTCAGAAATTCAGAAATTTCAACACTTCACTTGCACAATATGTCAACTATTAACGTGTATGAGTACTATGACGAAGAAGTACAGCAGAAGAATTACAAAATTGTTAATGCAGTATGCCATTAAAGGTAGAATTTTCATTGTTGTCAGCGAAACAGTAGCATCTTACTTAATGGGTAATTAGGCAATCAAACTTTAACACTACTAACAATCGTAAATGCATACATAGAAACATACAGTGTCCTAACCTTTTGGAATTGTAAATTTGTTTTTGGTTTTCCCATCTAGAAATCAATAGAAATCAATATAATGTGGATTTCATATGTCTGTTTCTAATAGATTTCGAGATATTTATAATTTCGTCCTCAATCACCTACATGTAGAATACATATATTTGTTTCCTTCAAAATATCCGAAATGCAAATACGTTTTAGCGTAAATTTTTACAGGATTAAATTACATACTTGGCCCTATCTAGACATGGTATTAAAATGACTTCGAAACATACACGGTGTACAGTATTGAACACCAAACTGTGTTAAATTAATATACCAGAAGCGTCATGGTTCTAAATATCACCATATAGAAGAAAATGTATGGTGGTATCTATTTATCATTATAAGATAGAAAATCTTAACTCCTGAATAAAATTAACGCACCACTAACATTTTTTTAAAACATTCAGAGATAATGATAACTTTTAATCTACCAACTGTCTTACAAGTAGGCTTTGGACCTCCTTTGACATTTCAAGCAAATGCTGTTTTGTTTTAAAACTGCAAATGTCAATTAGTCACGTTTGACCACAATTGATTTAAATCCGTTCAGAAACTGCTGATTAAGACAAGTTATTATCACCAAAGAAATTTGTCAGTGGAGGAGGCAGTACGGACATCAACTCTGCTGGATGAGGGATACTCGGTGCGTTATGTTTCCAGTGTGTTAGGAAGAAATCACTCCAGCAGAAGTCGCATGGTTAGACGATTTAACGAAAGAGAATCTCACATTTGAAGGCCAAGGCGAGGGCAAAAACGATCTACCAGTCAAAGGGATGACCGTTTTCTGAGACAATCCCCTCTTAGAAACCGGAGAATCACTAGTAATGTGTTAAAAAATGAGTTTTCAGCTGTTCGTAATGTTGTAATATCGTCTCGAACAATCAGAAGACGTTTAAACGGAACCGAATTAAGGAGCAGGAGATTGGCAAAAGAACCAATATTTACCAGACAGCGTAAAGTTCAAAGATTGCGTTTTGCTAGAAATAATCAACATTGGTCGGTTAATTATTGGAAAAAGGTTTTATTCGCTGATGAAACGAGGATTAGCTTAAAATCTCCTGATGCACGTGAGCGTGTCTGGTGAGGGGAAGGAGAGAGATTTGCAAGTTGCAATATTTCTCCAAGGGTCCGGTTTGGTGGCAGTTCTGTAATGTTTTAGGGGGCGTCTGCTTTGGCGCTCATGCTGAGTTATGCTACTTACTCCTTTGGTGGGTCCTATTCTTTTATTCATGCAAAACAATGCGCGTCTCCACATGACTGGACAGGTTATTGACTATCTGCATGCTGTTGATATTCC
Source organism: Dynastes maya (assembly GCA_029619315.2). Classification (NCBI taxonomy): domain Eukaryota; kingdom Metazoa; phylum Arthropoda; class Insecta; order Coleoptera; family Scarabaeidae; genus Dynastes; species Dynastes maya. The sequence continues at coordinate 624,603 of JAROYE020000034.1, forward strand.
GTTAATGAAATGGCCAATTAACAGTTCTGACCTCAATCCCATTGAGCATTTTATGGGACCATGTTTAAAAAAAGGCTCGATGTCATAGACACCCACTTGCCAACCACAATCTATTGGTGGATGCAGTAATTGAAGAATTGGAGGATATTTCCCAGGATACCATTGAAAATTTAGTCGCTAGCATGCCAATGCGTATGAATGCAGTAATTAGAAGTAGAGAAGAACATATAAGGTACTAACGTCACATTGGATCCAACAACTCTACTGCTTTCGGCTTTTTATGTTTTTCGTTTTCGCTTTCACATCTCACTCATTTTCAACAAAAGAAGTATTTAATGATTTAAAATAAAGTCATGTTTCGCTGATTTCTGTCTCAAATGATTGTATAAATCCAAGTTGTAAGTTTTCATTATAATTTAGTTTAATTTTATTTTCATCAATGTAATTACTTAAGTTTATAAAGTGGTGCGTTAATTTTGTCCAAGAGTTTAGAAGAAAATATATGGTGGTATCTAGGTATTTATCACTGTATGATAGAAAATCTATAACGTCTTTGTATAATGATGCATACGCCTAATATTGAAAGTAAAACAGACATTTATAGTTAAACGCGACTCCTGCGCTTGGTTGTTGTATCGTGATTTCTGCTGTTAGTATTGTTTAGCTACCATGACAACAGTAAACAAAACAGCTTAGACTGTTGATTAAAATTTCGAACCTAAGTAAAAAGAGTTAACTAATAGGAATAATTTATGTATTAGGAACAAGTGAAAGAGATGGTGTATTTTAACTAGCGCGATGTATAAACTATGCTGCGAACTGTGCCGATATCCACAGCCGAGAACATTTTTGTCAAATTAAAGCTCAGCTTGATGCTACTGGAAACATTAATTTCACTGATGTAGAAATAAGAAAAATTATTGTACTAATGCATATTTTTAGCGAAAAGGTACAAGGGAAATCATATTTTAACAGAAGTTTATACGGGCTAACAATAAGTGACGTAAACATCAACATATCAACATACATTTAAAATCAAAACAAAAACGCTAAAAAGAAAATAACCTGTAACACAGTTGAATTACACTAAGAACAAACTTAATGATCTCTACTGCAATTTTTATTGCAATAATTAATAGCTTGTAAATCTACAGTGAACGCTCGAAATTTCTTCGATTCACCTCGATACATTTGCACAATTGTTTGTAAATGCTTTTCTGCATTTTTCTTAGCACACTAGCTGTTGCACTCCGGAATGCTTGACTTATCCATACTTTCATACATAAGTCATACGAATTAACAATTTTTATGTAATTTATTGTGCAAGTAGTTACTTAGGCTTAAAATTGCGAATCAACAATTAACAACAGCAGTGTCGGTATGTTTTGTTTACGATTGTCATAGTAACCAAACAATACTAACACCAGAAACCACTTGGATGCAATGTCGCAATGCAAGAGCCGCATTTAACTATCACCTTTACTTTCAATATTAGACATACGCGCCATTATACAAAAATGTGAGAGATATAAGTTTCCTATACGGTGAGTACCGAAAAAAATACATGGTACCATTTAAGAAAATTACGTTTGTGGTTTTTGAATTTGGCAAAGTTTGGTGTTCAATGCATCTCGTGTAACATCTCGTGTATTTCTAAGGCGTTTTAATACCACGTCTAGATAAAGCCAAGCGTGCAATTTATTCTTGTAAAAATTTAGGAAAGAATGTATTTGCATTCCGGATATTTTGAAGGAAATATATCTACATTTAGGTGATTGAAAATAAAATTATAAGTACCTCGAAACCTGCTGGAAACAGAAATATGAAACCCATATTACCTTGATTTATTTCTAAAAGAAGAAACTAGAAATACAATAATATATAGGATATTTTATTCAAAATGACAAAATAGGTCCTTGGTGGTAACTTATCAATCACTCTGTATATCCGGAAATATGTTTAAAAGGTAGCTTATGGTATCTGTCACATTATGTGACAATTTTAACCGTGTAGTAGTAAGCACAATCCTACAATTCCAGAAGATTGGAACATCCTGTAGGTAATATCTACGTATAGAAGCTATTCAGACTGACGAATAGAATAGGGGTTCCCAACCTTTTTCTTGCATTGGGCCCTTTTACAAGAATGGTTTTCTTCATCGACCCCCTTATACTTTTCTCTATAATATACACCATACAACATATGCATATAAATGACTTTTGTACTATTTTATTTTTTAATTTTACAAGTACGTATTACTTCCTCTGTCCGAGAATAGTTCCTACATTTCAATTTAATATTTGTCCGAAAATAGTTGCTACATTTTGTTTTATGTGAAATTAATAATAATAATAATAATAAACTCTATTCGCCCACCAGGATACCCCAATTACAGGACGAAATAATAATACGAAGACATGTGCACATAATACAAAGAGAAAAATAAAATATAATACTTAATAAAAGATAATGCAAAATAATAGAAAAAAAAAATAATATATATATACTCCACCGATTAATGCATCGCGTCACCGACAAAAATATCTGCATAATATTTATTTGCATTCACACACATGTGTTGAACTGGCGATTTCAGCAGCACATTAGTTCTTGCAGCTAAAGGCCGAAACAATTGAACACTACGCGAAGACAAACGAGGAACGTTCAAATTAATTTTTGACAGCAGATATGCGCAATCGATTTGATTGTCAATAAGTTTGTAGAGAAACCGCGCACTGCAAATTTGCCTTCACCGGATATATACCGTCGATCCTAAAAGATAGGAATTTCAGGAACCTTCGCTGTACTCTCTCAATAGAATCCTCGTAGGATTGATAGTAAGGATACCATACAATGGAAGCATACTCTAGCCGACTTAAGACAAATGCTCTATACAGCGTTTTCAGAAGATGTTGATTCGTGAAGTATTTCGAAGATCATATGATGAATCCTAACATGGCTGCGGCCGAGGGACACGTGTGCGAAACATGCTGTTTAAAGGATAGTTGACTATCAAAGATAACTCTTAGGTCTTTTGTGGTCTCGCTCCTCTGCAGCGGGTAACCGCTTAAACTGTACGTAGTAGGCAAGCCTTTTACTTTGCGAGTATATGTTACATACGTGCATTTTGCTTCATTTAACATAAGACTATTTTCTTGGCACCAGTGAAATACGTAATCAATACTCATTTGCAGATTAACCATATCATTAATGGAATCAATTCTTGCGTACACCTTTACATCATCTGCATAAGCTAGGGTATCACAGGTCAACGCTTCCAACAGATCGTCGAGGAAAAGCACAAAGAGCAAAGGTCCTAAATTGGATCCTTGTGGAACACCTGACGTAATAGCATATTCACATGAGCTGAAACCATTATAGAAAACATAACATGATCGCTTTTTTAAGTACTCCATCAGATCTCGAAGGCGAGGTGACATGCCAAAAGAACTTAATTTAAAGAGCATAATATCATGGTCAATTCTGTCAAAGGCCTTAGAAAAATCCGTGTATATAACATCGACTTGCCCTCCATCATCCAGTGTGTCACTTATAAACTGTGTAACTGTCGCTAAGTTAGTTGTAGATCTTTTAGGTATAAAACCATGTTGCTTCGCAGATATATACGGTTGTACATTGTTGAATATAGAAAAATATAAAAGTTGTTCATATACCTTGGCGAAATTAGATAAAATAGATATAGGACGATAGTTAGTCACATCAGTGCTGCTTCCCTTCTTAAGAACTGCCGTAACTCTTGCTCGTTTCCAGCGCCTAGGAAAGGTAGAAGATCTCAAAGAAATGTTGACAGGAAGCAAGAGTGGTTTGACAAGTACTATGCGTGCTTCCTTCACTAAAAAGCTAGGGATGAGGTCATCACCAGCTGTGTCCGTATTGTGTGTTATATAGCTGTGTCCGCTAGGTGACTCATTATAGTTAGCAGGTCAGTCTCACTCACGGGCTTGACGTCAAAAGATGGTATGTTGCTCAATACATTTTAGATTACTCCGTTGGAGTGTGGCAGATAAACAGAAGAAAATTGACTAGCAAAGGCGTCAACAATTTCCTGGGGATCCTGATATACCACATCCCCATCAGTGATTGTATTTGGTATGCGTGAAACATCCTTTAGTCTATTACTATACCGCCACAGCTCTTTCGGATTTTGCTTAATTGTGTTTTGTATTCTTGACATGTAAGCGTTGTAAGCTTCTTGAATCTGTTGCTTAACTAATCTCCTGATATCTCTAAACCTCATGTAAAAAACTTCACTTTTAGTTTGTATCCATTTTCTATGATAGAAGGTTTTAGTTTTTAGGTTTTGTCGAGTTGTTGTAGTAAACCACGGAGGATGAGAATTAAATAAAGATACAAGAAATTACTAAACAAGTTTTTATCGTTTCACCTAAAAACAAACATTATTAACTTTGCAATACATTTATACTTGGTTATTTGAAAATTCTTGTCCGGTTTTAATGACATTTTCGTCGCATTTAATGGATCCAATTGATGGAGCATTTCGTCTTAATATCATTTTATTTATGTGTTACAATTTGTAGGTGTTACAACCTTTATGTAATAATGTACTTTCCATAGCTTTCTGGAAAGACAGAAATACATTATTTAAGGTTTCCCAATTTGTATCCCAATAGGCCGTTTGTACTGCTTCAATCAGTTCGTCAATATTTTTTGTGATAACTGATGCTGTATTGATTGAATGGAATTGAAAAATCTCAAATCCACCACATTAAAATCTGGGCTGTTTGGTGGCTGAGATGTCAATTGCATATCTCAACCGTCTTCAGTAAACGCCTGCGTTGTCTTGCTGTATGTGTATTGTACCTTTACGAGAACCAATGGGCCATTTGTCGCGTATAGCTGGTACTAAATGATGCAGTATCATTTTCCTTATTTCTTCTTTATTGACAACTTCCACAGGTTGGGCTACTAAAGTTCTCTTTGGTCGATTCTTGCTATTTCTCTTAGCTGGTGAAGGAGACACAAATGGCCAAATCCCTAACTTCCCATCGAAATATGCTTTTCTGTGTGTATCCCAGCATGGTCGAGCAACTGCTGCCATAAACATTACTTTGATGATGAATCTTTTACTTTTACAGGGTCTATATGGACGATCTTCTTCGGGAGTTATATAAAATCTTCTTAGTTTTAGCTAGATAGAACCATTTCTCATCAATGTGTACGTAATTGAGTAAATCCGCGAAATATCCAGATAGTAACAAAAAAATCTAAACAAAACTCAACTTGCTTCCGCATATTTTCTTTTATCAACAACGGTTTAACAAAACTAGTAACTCTCTTAATTCCCATTCCTTTTTTTAATCTTTCGTGCAATGTACTTTTTAGAAGTTTACATGTGTAAGCCAATGATCTTAATGTGCTTTTTTTACAGAGAGGAATAATAGCAATATTTTCAATTTGGTGACTATAATCTTTTTCCTTACGACCACATTTCATTTTACGAGGATCAACATTAATGGTCAAATTGTTAATTTGGCATTCTCGAGCCTGTTTCCATAGCTTAGAAATTGTTGAACGGGAACAGCGAAACTTACGCGCGGCGGCATTTATCGCACCCCTATTAAGTTTTCCGTGTTTGAAGTTTTGCAATAAATAATGTAAAATTTATTTACGTTCATTATTATTAAATTCTCCACACTTTTTTCCACCTGCTGGAGTATTTTGTAAAATACTTTTAGCCATTTCGCAATAACAGCGGCTAAATTACAAATACGCTAAAATTTGACGTTTGACAACTGTATCTCAAAGCAAGAGTGCAATTGCTACGTGACGTTTTAATCATCGCACGCTTAGATTCACATATAATCTACCTACTGCATCGAACAAATTAATTTACCTCATATACGTGCAATAATCTTTACATTAAATTGAAATGCAGCAACTATTCTCGAACAGAGGAAGTATAATTTTAAATGCTTTATTAAAAAGCCTAGTTATGTAATTGCGCATCATTTTGGTTCAAGACGTTTTGTAATATTGTGAATAATACGTATAGTAGGCGCTGCCGAATCATGTAAAACTAAACCTGCTATAACTTGTGCAATTTTTACCCGAATTAACGCTGTTTTAAACGTTTTGCCACCCATTAATGTTCAAGAAATGTACCAGATGGTGTTATTCCCAGCCGTACGAGTTTTTCTCAATTATCTCTAAAAATTCAAATATAACAATATACCTTTCTTATGTTGTATATTACAATTTCGTAGTTTTCCTTACTCCGAACTTGGAGAATGGAAGGGAGAGTATCTTAAGGTGGGCAGGGATGTAATAATTAGCGAAAGCTGTTGGGGGATGTAAAGGCATGAACTTACTATTATTAATAGTTATTTTTATTATTATTTGACCGTTTCGGTGGATATAATTATATTTATTTATTCAATCATCAACTCTGAATAAAATATAAAATTCTAATTGTGCGTATTTTTGGAGTGATAGAATGGTTGATCAGAACTGATTAGATATGACACATTTGCTTTCGTTGTTTTGTTATTCCCAAGACACACTTAAAATTTACACACTTGTTTTACTTTTATTTACCATAGTGTTCTAGAATATATTCTAGAAAAAATTAAGGTATTCTATTGTTATTACCTTAATTTTATCTGTTATCTATAATACATACTTGTAATGACATGTTTTTAAACACTAATTTGGAGTGTATATAATAAAATACAATCTAATATAAAAAAGAGCTATTTTCTAATAAATAATTATTTACATTTTATTAGTAATGAATCACCTTATAATTATTAACAGTAATTTTGCAATTACTAGAAATTAGTTGTTTCATAAAAATTTAATGCTTAAATCTGCGAATTTTGATTATACTTTACGACGTTTTCGGGAAAGGGGTCAAAAACTTTCTAATAAAAGGTAAATTGCGAGTTATATTCTGACCAACATAAAGTTTATAAGAATGGGTGGATTAAGACCGACTCATACCTCTTATTAAGAAAATATAAAGAGTATCAATTTAAAAAAATTGGATATTTATTTAAGCAAAGCGGAGAGATTGTGATTAAATTATTATTACATTTCACATAGAAAATCTCACTTTTAATACGTGATTTTTTATCCTAATATCAGTATTATTATTGTTTTTTCTTATATTTTTCTTTAATTAAAGGCATTTAGAAGAAAATATCCAAATAATACAAATTTTTACAACCATCTAATTCAAAAAAAAGTTTTAAACACTCACACACGAAAAAATTACAAATTTCTATAGAAATAATCTCCCTTTGAATGTTTATAAACAACTGTCCCTGAGACAATTGCTAAACAAGTAATTCCCTGATTCAATCGATTGTTTTCAACGGCCGGCGTGATGATCAATTTAATCATTAACCTGCTTTAATTTATTAGCAGTCGTTCTTTTATGGTTTTATGACTCATTTTGAATGTTACATCACATCTTGATTTTAATCTCAAGCATTATTTTTTCTGTTATAAGCTTTACGAAAGAAAACCACTACGACTACTTCCGGTGTTGTAACTATATACACTATTCACAACTACAAAAGTTAGTGAAAGTATCAGGGAGAATTTTAAAGTACATCGATTCCATTGAGGGTGTTTGTCAACACTTGAATGAATCATACGAAATTTTTAATCAATAATTCATTTCAATATTAAGACATGTTTCATGGTATCAATTAGCAATGAACAATCAAAATAATACCTTAATAGTTGCCGTTAACCTCAAACATTAATTTTCGAAACGTTTCTTATGTAAACACAAAATAATAAACGAGCTTTTAGATTTTGTAAACAAATCGCCTCTCCTTTTAAAAACACGTTTTGCAAAACATTTGTGTAGTTTATGTAACGTAAACCGAGAAGTAAATAAATCTGACCTTGGCTATTTCCTTTAGATATATCTTTTGCGGTTTTAATATTGAAAATTTGTTAGAATTGAATGTGCTTAATAATATAAAATTATTTTTGCTTGGGATAGCTGATTTTATCATTTCTATATTCTGTAATTCAAAAATAAGTTTCATGTGTCATTTATCTGTGTAAACAAAGTACATATGCGCTGTAAAATTCGGGTAATTACATTTTCGATACTTCTTCCTTATTGTTTTTTTTTATGCCGGGGAAAGATCAACTTACGTGTTCGCAGTTGTTCTAGATTACCAACAGCTTTTTTTACTTTCCGCCTTAATAGCGTTAATTCTAGAAAATGTTGCAAAACATAAAGGATAAACAGAGATATTCGAGCACGTATACAACCTCTATTCAGATAGAACAGTGGAGTAGGGAGTAGGCTTTGCTGCGCAAGCGCCCGGTAGTCTGTATAAAACAATCGCCCGTTCTCGGTTGACAACAAATTCAATTCGATCAGTCAGTTAATATCTCCTCAGTGTTTGTTCAGTGTTTACCACTACAAGAAACCATGTCCGAGAGCCATTTCGACGAATACGAGCACTACAATTTCGAATACGACAAGCACTTATATTCGGGTCACAGTGGAAAGCAACGATCGAAAAAAGAGGTAGCCGAGCACACGAACCAATTCGACCCAAGTGGCCATTCTAGGAAGATTGTAACGAAATTAATGAACACCGAAATGAATAGGAAGCTAGAAGTGAGAACGAAGAACTAGAAACATCGCCTTCGCCGGTGCTTCCCAACGAATGTATAATTGTGATCAATTTTATAGACGATTTTCGCTAGGGTAGAGGTTATTTCTGTGATTTTTTTAAACTAGAATAACGCAGTAGTAATAAATATAGTACCTATTTGTACTACTTAGGAGAGAGCTACGAATATCACGAAGACAACGTTTTTATTACGACAACGATAACGCCTCGTCTACCTTGTTCATCGTAAATATCTCAAGGTAGTCGTCAATGAAACTCGTAGACACGTATATCGCTTTATAATGTATTCTCTTTGCATTTGTTGCAAAGGTTGTACGATGAGATAAGACGCTCTTTATTCTCTACTAATTATTTCGATTTATTGAAATTCTTAGTTAAAATTATATATATTTATATAAAATATATTAATGACGTTTACGAATAAACCATTATATCTAAAAACATTCTTGTAGTTTTTATTATGTTTACTAACAAATACCGAATAAGTATACTCTATCGTTAGTTATGAAAGGTTTTTTTTATTCAAAAATAAATACATACAGGCAAGCCACTTCATTGTTTACCACAACAAAACCAACAACGTTTGTTATCTGGCTTTCAAGGTTAAATACTTATTTATTTGCTTACCTACCTCTTACGTCTATCTCAACATGTATGGGTTTTAAAATTCATTTATGGCATAATGATTATAAGGCAAAGTAATAAAAAATGATTTTCTAGTTTGAACACGATTTCATATAAATATCTATCGATACACATTCAGCAAGTTATAAACATGTGAAAGCTTTTACTTTTAACGAAAATGTACTGTTATTCCCAAAATATATCGCTTTTTTAATAAATTATTCAATACTGAGATACTTGATTATATGAAATGTATTGAAATTTAGAGTAACTTATTCTAGTATTGAAGAGATGCTACTCATAGGCGTAACTAGAGAATTTTTCTGGGGTGGGGGCAGCCCCTTTGTGTTTGAAATGCAAAGTAGAGAGGAAATCCATTTTGTCGCAAGTACGCATTAAAGAATGTGCCGTGAAATAGTATGTATTTTTTTATTTTGCTAATAATCCTACTGAAAAAAATAGCTGCTAGATAAGGAAAAATCTGTATGTCTACGAAATTACAATTGATGAATTTAGATGAAAGATATATAATTTAATCTCTCACATTAGAACATCGATATGAAAAGAAAATGTGCCTTTTATTACAAAAAGTACAAGTGCACAAATCCATAAAGCACAATCAGAGAAAACATGCAAAGAATTGCTAACACGACAAAGCAAGAACGTTAATATAGAATTAGATTGATTTGAACAGGCACATCATATTTTCATAAAAAAACCTTTTCTAGCATTTTAATAACAAATAAAGTAAATAATTACCAAGCGATATTAATATAGCATTATTGTTAGTTTAAACTAACAAAAAAATCTATTTAATGAAAAAATGTTCTTTGTGAATAGGTACAAATAAAAATTAAGCATTCAATACCTACTTCAGAGTATATTGTTGCATTTTTTACAAATAAAAATGTGTATACAAAACATGCACCACTCGTTATTGTCATTGTTCTATCGTAAACGTCTTTATCACAGGTTAGAGTTTAATGTTCTTTTGTTCTAGCTTTATCAGAAATACAAACCCAAATAACAACGCATATGCAAGCCTTTGAATATAAACTTTTGTAGGTGTCGTGTCGTATCACCAATTCGTACACTCTATAGCAGGGGTTCTCAAAGTGTGGGTTAGAGAACTGAGGGGGTCGCGATAGGATTTCCAAAATATTTTTCGAAACGTAAATGAAAACATATAAAAAAATAATGCTTTAACACTTAGCTAACCTAAGTTTTATCGTATATTCAGGAACTTGACTACTCGTGCACCTTGTGGTACATAAATGAAAACATTAACACTTTTATACATAAAAAAATTATAAAGTAAAAGAATCTTAATGCGACGTAGGTGCCTGTTTTTTAAAAACTAGCATTTCAAATCTGGGCTCTGTATTTGATACACACACAATGATATTATTTTCAAGTTCGAGACGATTTCTCACTTTTGTTTTGATGACAGTCACAAATTTTTCTAAAAATACGAGTCTGTAACGCTTTTCCTTTGATGGAATTCACAACTTTAACAACACTTTTCATAACATAATCCGTTTCAGGAGGTAAAGATTTTGACGCAAGAACTTTTAGATGTAAAAAACAGTGTACCAATGTAGCATTTGGCATTACTTCTTGTAATTTGACAATAAGACCAGATCGATGTCCTGTCATAGCCTTGGCGCCATCGGTGCATACAGCAACGCATTTCGACCAGTCAATATTGTACTTATCAGTACTTTGCATAAAAGTCTCAAATAAACATTTTCCTGTCATATTGGTCTCTAATGGCGTACAAAATAAAATATCTTCTGTAATACCATTTTTCCTATCGTATCTTACGAATGCTACAAACTAGGCACAGTTAGAAATATCTCTAGATTCGTCCATCTGTAGGGAGAAGTACGTGCACTTCTTAATATTTTCAACAATTTGTGTTGGAATATCTTCTGCCATGTCACCTATTTTTCTTTGGATAGTACTGTTGGACAGCGGTATTGCTTTTAACTTTGCAGCCTCTTTCACCACCCATTATTTGCACCATTTCAATAGCTGCTGGTAAGATCAGATCTTCAGCAATTGTATGTGGCTTACTGGATTGTGCAATGCGAAATGCAACGCGATAACTTGCTAGTAATGCTTTTTCGTTATGAGTGGTTGTTGATGTAAAAGTGGCTTGCTCCTTATGCAGCGAGTTTAGCTTTCTTTCAAAAAATTCCACGGGCTTCTCTTTTTTGTCTGGATGTTTGCTATTTAAATGTCGAAGTAGCTTTGATGGCTTCATACTTTCTTTTGACAAGACTTCTCCACATACAACACACTGTGGTTTATTGGAAATAACAGTAAAACCATATTTGAGATATTCATCGTTGTACAATCTATTTTTCTGTTTATATTTGTCACTTCCAAACGTAGATGGTTGTAGTGATCTTTTTAAAAACTTATCCATATTTAACAAACCAATAAATTTCAAAATAACCGATATTGCACTCAGTAGCTAACAACACAGCACACAAGTTGGAAATGATGCCTCGTCGCGCTTCGCTACTTATATATGTCAAAACATAAAAACAGAAAGATTTCTATATTTTTAAACTTGGTGTTTTACGACTAGGATAAATATGCCAGTAACAGTGGCGTGACTCTTAACAGTCGCCGCTTTATTATGAGGGGATCTCGAAAAAAATTCTTGCTTTAAGGAGGGCCCTTTGAAAAAAAAGTTTGAGAACCACTGCTCTATAGCATCATTTCAAAATAATATAGTGTAAAGTACTGGAAGCAAGTGTCAAACAATGCTAAAAATTATTAACAATAATCTAATTAAATTCTATTGTTACTTACAAAAATTTATTATCACGCCACGAGCCTCAAAGTATGCAGTACCTTTTTATTTTCTACACCAACAAAAATTTACTCATTTATTTCTAATAGTCCGCATAATCTTGAATTCACTGAATTTTTAATAAAGAAGAAGAAGGTAAATATCTCATGCTACTGTTATGAAGGCAGTTATGAAAATCGGTTTAGAACCCCCTGGAAACTTCAACATCAAATTTTGGCTAAAAAATTTTGAATAGTATCTGTTTTATGTAAAATTAAAGTGACATTAAAATTATTTCGTTTTTACTTTTTATTTCACACATTAGTACAGTAGTTTTGTCTAAAAACCATTATTGAAGTTGCTCGAACACATTGCTGCTTAATACGATTACAAAGATTCGCTTCTGAAATAAATTTCACTACAGTACTTTAAAAAAACTAGAGCAATATTGAAATTATTTGAGCAGCTATCTAATAATTAACATATCAACATACAATACTAGATTCTACCAATTTTCACCAAACTTCCTTGTTGTCTAATACAATTTTCAATCTGGTTTCTGTTATTTGAGACAGTATTTCACAGATGTGGAGTTACTTCCGCGCGCATGCTTGTCTAATACGGATACACAGATCTTCTCTATTTTGTATATTACCATTGATACACTTTTTCCCATAAAAAAAATCTCGGAGACTTATGTCGGGCGATCTAGGGGGCCATAGTATTAAGAAGCTTTTACGACCTACCTACATCTGTGGAAACATTTCACTCAACCTATCGCGAATAATTCTGGCATTATGAATTGGGGCGTCATCTAATTGGAGGTGCAAACCTCTTCTTAATGCTAAAAGGTCTCTTCAAGTACGCCTTGAAAATCAGTATTAAGAAAATGGAGAAACCGTTGTGTTGTAAAATTCTCGTGGAAAAAGAAATGGACTAATAATTCTGTCATTCAGGATTCCGTACCTAACGTTGACCTTCTAGAAACACTGTCTCTTACAATTTATAATAATGTTGGGGTTTTCAAATGCCCACCATCTGTAGTTTTGTGATGGAACAACACCATTAGTGTAAAAGAGGCTTCATCCGTAAACATAATGGTTTTTAAAATATTTAGAAAATTTCCGTGTGTCCATAGACATTAACCTATTCTTCTAACTTCAGCGTTTTCTGCAAGTGTATGCAGAAATGTTGGTCTATATGGCTTAAGTTTGTGCCGTTTAATACACTTCCGCACTTATGATGGTGAAACTCGAAGTTGCAGTGCAACCTTATGTATACTTAGCCTAGCACGTATTGTATTCAATTGAGGTATAGATTTAGAAACACTACCAGAAACATTTAACAGATTATTAATATTTGCAACTGTTTGAAAGGTAACATTTTTCTGCGGATGTTTAGTATTGAATTCTTTAGCTGCTTCTGTGAATGAACGATGATTGTCATCCACTGAACGAACTAATTCTATCCTTTCAACAACCGATAAAAACCGTTCAGCCATTATTCGCAACACAATAACCACAAAACTTAAGCAAAGTGCTGAACAAAGATTACATGTACCCTATAGATGGGAAACTATAAGGTTGGTAGCTGAATCTGAATTACTACTGCTATCTAGCGTTTGGAACGAAAATTAAATATAATTCCCAATTATACAAAATAAATTATATTATCACGTCGGTTTCACATAACGCGAAACTGTCGAAAACCGGAACATTTATAATTAAAATTCTAAATTCTCTCCAGAAATATTCGCTTTTCCGCAGTATCCCGTCTGATTTCATTGGCCAGAACAAATACAAGACTTGCAATGAAGTAATTTTCGCCTTTTACTTATTACGTATTTTTCCTGATCATTCAAAGTCGAAATTATACTCTTTTTATTTTCACATTATAGGGATATTTAACAAGAGAAATGAAAGTGGAAACATTTTAGATAATTTTATTTTTTGCCATTTTTAATTTACAAAATTTTTCACATCTTTTCTTTGCTTTACTTGCTAACATATTTTCTGTGTGTTGAATCGTTTTTCTTCCATTAATATTTTATTTAATTCCATTATGAAATATAATATTAATTTTACATTATTGTGAATAAGTTTCTTTTTTATAATCCTTTTATCTAAGTTACAACTTAAAAATATAATATAATAAATAATAAATATAATAATATTTGGTCTATGACAGCTGTTACTTAGAATATCTAAAGTAATCATTTTTATAGCTACAAAGGCTCTAACAACGCTAAATCATACTCCCCAACAGAAATTAGACTGTGATGCGGCCTCTTTTTATTGCTTCAAAAAAATATTTTAACACTAGAACCACCGCACCGGACAATTTGACCGTCTTTCAATTTTAAAGTTTCTTTTTCAACGGAATTAATTTTAATATGATCTTGAAATCATGTGACTTTTCCTAAATTTAGTTTGGCAATGCTCTCACCAAATTTTGAATATTTTGTAGAACTCTAAGCGGTGTTCTGGGAAATTTTACCTTAAACGGCCGCCCCGGTCAAATTGACCGGTACGTTAAAAAAATTTTTTCACAAACTTTATTTGTCAATTCTTTTTCTTGGTTGCAACATTTGAAGGAATTAAACATTTAGGCATGTACCGCATGTAAATATATAACATTTATTACATATAAAACAAGGCATATAACTGCATCAACCGATCAGAGCTTGTTTCTATTTGTTAGTACTTGTTCGTGCTTGTTTTGACATGTTTAGCCTTGCCCTCGACAAAGAACCTGTGCTCTTTTTAGTGTCGCGCATCCGCAGACTTAATTTGGCGCATGCGTACAAAACATTTTGCAAGTTTCAACCTGCACTATTGTGAACATATAAAAAGATCGGTAGTACTCTGAAAGTGCATTCGTCCTGTTTGGTTAGGCTGAACAGTATGTGGTCCAGTAAAGGCCTCTCGGCTGCACAAGCTTTAGCGTATTTAGACGAACTGGAAAATCTTTCACCAGAAAATTCCGAGAATGATTTTAAATCAGTTAGTACGGACAGTGAAAACGAAATTGTTTGTGATGTAACGGTGTGTCTAGTGCTAGTTCCAGTGATAAGCAGGAAGTGAAAACATCTGTTCGTTCTAATCGCTAGCAAAAGAAACCAACAGAGAAAGGATTTTCCTTTAATCTTGGTGCAGTTTGCAAATCAGAAGACAGTTCCCAATGGCAAGTAATGTCTGCGAGTCAGCCTACTGCAAACAGAAAAACTCAACCCAATATATTCAGGGACAATCCAGGGTCAACAGGCTATGCAAAACAAAAAGTAACTGCAGAAAATGTGAGTAGTTTCTGGAGATTATTTATCGATGACTGAGACACATAAAACAATGCACCGAGGCTGAAGCTAGAAGACAACTAGACAGTCAAAACTGGCAATTATCTTTAGGAGACCTAAAATCCTTTTTTGCCATTCTATACGCACGTGGTGCTCAGGGTTCCAGTCACTTAGAATTAGATTCCTTGTGGTCTAAAAAGTGGGGAATATTGTTTTTTAGTCAAACGATGTCTACAAATAAATTTAGAGAAATCATGCGATATCTCAGATTCGATCTTAAGTCTACAAGGAAAGAAAGATTGGAACATAACAAGTTTGCTTTAGTTTCTGAAATATGGCAAAAATTTGCTTACAATTGCAAAATTTGTTATGCGCCCGGAGAAAACATAACAATAGACGAACAACTTTTTCCTACAAAAGCAAGATGTCGATTTACCCAATATATGTTCAATAAGTTTGGCATTAAATTTTGGCTTGCTGTTGACACTGAAGCTAAATATGTATGGAAAAGATGGAAAAGATGGAAAAATATGGAAAAGATGATTCGAGACCAATAGGACAACCACTTGGTGAATACGTCGTTCTAAAATTATTAGAGCCTTACACCAAGAAAGGAAGAAATGTGACAACGGACAATTTTTTACCAGTTTGGAACTTGCAAAGAAATTAGCAAAACTAAACACCACAATTGTTGGTACTGTGAACAGGTCGAGAAAAGAAATTCCTGAAGTAATCAAAAAAAGCAAAGGTTATTTGATCGTAGTAGGTTAATGATTAATAGTATATCAATTTTCTAATTATGCAACAATTTCGTTAAAAGAACTCTGTACCTCATAAAAATTTGAAATCAATCGGCTTGCCAATAGCAAAGATACAGGGGTGTCAAGCTGGAAAGTGAAATACATTGTATACAAGAAGAATTTAACACGTTTTAATTTTTATAACGCTCTGTATGTTTTATTGCAAGTTTAAGATGTATTTAACATCCCAAAATAAGCAAAACTATTTATCAAGAATGATACTTCAAAAAATATAAAATAAGAAGGTTCACAAAAGTGAAGAAGACAATTATAAATTAAAGCGTGACAAATAGGTATATTAAACATTTTAGTTTAAATTCAATTGGATAAAAATAACCTTCCAAAACATGGGTGGATGTGCTTTAATATGCAAACAAAGAACATCGTAAAGAAGGTATCAGAGTTCAAAATAAGAAAACAGAAATTTGTTATGCAATTAATGAAATCAAAATGTACTTTTTGTTAAAATTTTATAAAGTGTAAAGCAGGAATTTTTTTCTTGTTCAAAGCATTAAGTGAATAAATCTGTCACTTAACCAACAAAAATAGTTGTCTTTCAATCTACGAGGTGTCAGAGTTTTCAATTTCATTTAAAATATTGGTTTTTATCCCAAAAATGTTGGGTACTATTCAAAGAAACTATGTATAGTTTGTGCGTTATAGGATGGCGAACGCTTCAGATGCGCGGTGGAAATACAAGACTTTATTTTATAGTCGTTTTTTATTATGCTAACATAATTTAAAAAATAAGTCGAGCTACGCCACTACATGTTGCATTTTAATTTGAATTTTCCCGAACGATATCTGATAGTACCTTCGGACAGCGCTGGAACTCGCCATCCTACAACGCGAGACCTGTAGGTACTTACTTACCTATTAATTAATAAAAATTTTGGAAATATTACCGATTGTGATTCAAACGGAAAGTAGGTGTGAATTGGAAAATATGTACTATGCCATTCCTGATTATCTAATCCTTGCATTCTTCATGTCTCCTTTTCTTATTTTAGAGAAATATTTGAGAAAAATGGATCAGCCGTCGATGCTGCAATCGCCACACTTTTCTGCAATGGCATCGTTAATATGCAAAGCATGGGCCTCGGCGGTGGATTCTTCATGACGATCTACATTCGAGAAGAAAAGAGAGCCTATACTTTGAACGCGAGAGAATTTGCACCTTTAAAAGCGACAGCAGATATGTACAAAGGTGACTCAACGAAATCTAAGAAAGGTACGGATTTTGTTAGGGTATTTACCCGGTTATGTCAGAAAAACCTATTTTTATTCGCCTCGCAATACATTTTCAGTTTTTTAGGACCTCTAGCTGTAGGTGTACCTGGAGAACTCAAAGGCTACTGGGCAGCTCATAAACGATTCGGAAAATTGCCATGGCGAGATTTGGTTCAGCCGTCTATAGATTTGTGCCAGAAAGGTTATAATATCACCTTAGCGCAACATGATTCTCTAGTGACGGATGAAACAAGTATAAAGAAAGACACACATTTGAAGTAACAGTTTAATAAATCTCCCATTAAACAAGCATTTTGACATTACTACAATTATAGAACCTGGTTTATCGATGGCGAGGATAAATTCAAACCAATTGGAGCTTTGGTGAGACCAGGAAAACTATGCGAAACGTTGAAAATTATTGCCGAAGAAGGAGGAGAAGCCTTGTATAACGGATCTTTATCAAAAATGTTTGTTGAAGATATACAGGAGTTGGGTGGTATTATAACCGAAGAAGATATGAGAAATTACACGTAAGTATTATATAACACTATACCAAAGTTAGAATGTGATGACATATGCCTGTTTTTGTTTCGTAGGGCGCAATGGTTGGAACCGGTTGAAACGCGATTTAGAAATGGTGACCATTTCTATTCTATGCCTATGCCAGGTTGCGGCTTATTGCTAGCTTTAATCTTAAACATTTTAGACGGATATAGATTTAATCCTGACAGCTTAGATCAGAAGCATATAGTACAAACGTATCATCGGGCCATTGAAGCATTTAAACATGCTTATGCTTTGAGATCCGAGCTTGGAGATATGGACTTCTTAACTAATGCACATCAGGTAACTATTAAAATGCTAATAAATGTTGGTCTTTCTGTTGTTTGTAAAGAAAACATTAACAATTCACATTAGATTTGTTTTTTCGATATACAGTCTGTTCCACAAGAAAGGAGGCGAGGTTTTTAATAGTAAACTGAGTGGTATTTGTATCTCTCTTTCCGGTGCGATTGCATTATCAGTCGGCTACGACGCCGTAACTGAATTATTTTAGTGTCGGTCGAAACAGTCAAGAAAGCTGTCGTTTGTCAAAGTGAGTTCCGCATACGCGAAGCGCTTTGAGGCTGTCTTCTTGTGCACGCATACAAAAGGGCCGAAATTGTCGTATGCTGCTGCAGCTGAAGTGATTAGAAAGGCGAAGAGGTTCGTTGAGAAGTGGGTGACGCGGTACGCACAGTCAAAAAACGTTGATGACCTTCCTGGACGAGGGAAAACGAGAGCGACGTCCAGCAAACACGATAAAGTGATTCTGCAGTTGTTTAGGAGTCATCCCACTCTGTGCCTGCGTGAAGCCAAGGTCAAACTTGCCAAGAAGGGAATTAATGTTAGCCTCAACACGATCAGGTGACGTTTGCAGGAGGCAAAATTGTCATACCGTCCTACGAGCTCGAAGCCCCTGCTTAGCGCAACCCACATACAAAAACGCCTGGGCTGGACGTTCGAAAACAAAGACCGCGCCTGGTCGAAAGTGATTTTCACGGATGAAGCGACATTCTGGGCGTGGGTTCATTACGGTGCACTGAATGAAACACCCTATAAAAGTGAATGTCGGGGGGTGCTTCTCAGAAAGCGGATTTGGGTGCTTGAAGCTCATCACGCAAAATTTGGATTAGGTCAAAATGCTCAAAGTTTATAAACGTGGCCTTTTAAAGCCGGCAAAAAAGATGTTTGAACACGATAACGAAAATTGGCTCTTACAAGAGGACAATGATCCAAAGCATCGGAGCCGCCTCTGCCGCGCCTGGAAGGAGGAAAATGGAATTGTCACCATGGATTGGCCCTCCCAATCTCCCGACGTAAACCCCATCGAAAACATGTGGGCCATTATGAAAAGTCAGCTTGCAGGGAAGCGTGTTTACAATTTGGAGCAGCTTTCGAGGGTTATTCGGAAGATTTGGCGTGCTCTTCCCGCAAGTTATGCTACAAATCTCGTGGAAAGTATGCCCCGGAGGTGCCAGGCCATTCTCGATGTTGGTGGGGATTTTACTGTTTATTAATCAATTGCGACATTGCATTTTACTTATATTTTAATATAAAAAAAGTTGGAATAAATATCTTGATAATTTTTGAAAAAACCTCGCCTCCTTTCTTGTGGAACAGACTGTAACTTTAAGTGACCTTGGGTTATTATAGTTTATTAAGGGATTTTTTGGTATCTACTTGCTGTAAAGACTATTAATTGCAAAAAAAGACATCATTTTGTAATAATGCAATTTCGACCAGACTTGAAAAAACATTCGGAAATAGGCAACCCACATTACATGGCAACTCTTACCTATTTAATTTATTTGTTTAATGGAAACAATATAAAGTATTTATTTTCGAATCCCGTGCAGCAATTAATTATAGAGAATAATTTTGTGTAGTTTAGTATTTTAGACTTCCTGTGTGTGTGAGTATTTACTTTAATTTGTTCGTTACACGCTGAAGAATTTTGAGCAAGTATTTTGTTCAAACGTAACTGAAGCTGTCCATTCAAGTCCAATTCGAATAAAGCAAACTTTTAACGCTAATGTTAGACTTCTGATTAGAGTATAGTATAACCAACTTCTAAGGCGCAATTCCACTGAGGCAGCATTTAAGGCATTTGAGCAACATGTGGCATGCGGCAGTGATACATGCTACACCTAGTCTTTCGATCAAAGCAACACTTTTCGACGGAATTCACCTTATCTAACGATGTCGCAAATTATCCGACGGCAAGTGGATCCCTGCGGCTTAAAACGGGCGACATGGAATGGAATATTGATAAAATTTCGTTATTTATTCAAAATTACCATAATACACCAGAATTATGGAATAACAAAAGTGCTAAAATAAAAATTGACAAGTTAAAGCAGCTTGCGAGCAAATATGACTATAGCGTCATTGATGTGAAGAAGAAAATAAAGAATTTGCGGTCAGCCTTCCTTCGCAAAAGAAAAAAGTTAAAAAAGAAGAAAAGTGGTGATCTCCAAAAAAACACACAAAATAGTTTGCATATGATTTATTGAGTTTTATGGAAGATGCGGGCTTTTTTCAGCAAATATTCAAAATCTTATCTGCTCACTCGAGCAATATTTTTAAATAAGATTTCATCGTCAGCAACTAATTTGTTGAAAAACTCTTTCTGGGATTCTTGAATTCCAACAAGTGACTCTCTTCTCCACCATCTCGGCTTTTTTCTTTTTCTTCTTCTCTTTCTACTGGAGGCCATTACCAAATGCGCAGCTGCTGCTAGAGTTTCCAGAGGCCTGACGAACGTTACTGTGCTGCTTCAATGGAATTGGCTTAGCCGCATGCTCCACAGAAAATCAACAAGGCGCAGGCGACTCTAGGCGATCGGTTTCCGTGCAACATGTAGCATGCTACATGTCGCTTATTGTTGCTTCAGTGGAATTTCGCCGTTAGGTCCGGTTATCGTACATATGACTTGCCGACAAGTCCTCTTTTGCAGTATTATAATATAGCGATATTTCTATTGGTCAGATTGTCGGTAAGAGGCGTCCTCTTTTTACCTTATTACTAAAGCTGGCCACGAGCGGTACCGCGCAGTAGCGTAGAGTCGACCAGGCCTCGCGTTCCACTAGAGTTATTCTGCTAATAGAGATGTTTGCTGCCGCAAATAATTTCGCTCATCTTTTAAATAGAAACTAAATAACACGTGCTCAAACACTTACTATTTTAAGAGTCCTCCGTGAAATCACAAAGTGAATAATGTCTGTTAAATATCTGCAACATTAGATATGTTTCAACTGTTGTTTCGGCAAAACTAGTACGGCATGAGGAAAAAATGCGTTTATATGCAGAGAACGAACGTTCTACATCTAGTGACGTAATATTTGCGTAAGTAAAATAATCTTTCAAAAAACTTAACGATTCTGTTGACGCACCTTCACAAATGTGTCTTAATGTGCCAAAATCAGAATTTTTCTCAAAAATAATTTCAAATTTTTCTAGAACAGAAACATTTTTTGCGTCTTCAATCGCGCATAGCTGTGCGTGAACATGTTGCACTATTTGTAGAGATTCTTCTAACGGCACCGCAGGATTTTGTAATTTTTCTATTGCATCTGCTAGCCCGAAGTAATTGTCGTGAATGATTTTTAAATCCATTTTAACCTGACTATCTTGAAATTTCGACTGGCTTTTCTGGATAGCGGCAGCTTCCTTTGTATCGAATTGTAAAACCACGTTCTTAATATTGTCAAAATATTTATGATAATAAAACGCGGCCTGCAACCATGTTCCCCAACGAGTTAGAATAGGTTCTGGTATACGGGGGCACAGTTTGTGAAATTCGCGAATACGTTTCGGTGATTTGACGCTTTGGTATGCGCTATTAAAGCGTCTACCTCAGGATAACATTTTCTGATACTATCCGCCATAAGATTGAGAGCATGAATTTTACACGTAATGTGTAACAAATTAGCAGAATGCTTTTTAAGAGACCGGCCTACAGAAAGCATGTTTGCAGCACCATCACTCACTAACATCAAGAGTTGGTTTGTTGAAAGTTCAAACTTGTCCAATGTATTTAACACTAACTTTGAAATTACTTCGGCAGTACACTGTTGTATTCGTTTGGAGACTAATAGAATTGAAGGTGCCGATTGATGAGATTCCAATTTGCGTGCCATTACATTAAGAACAGAATGTTTCTTCCGATCTGTTGTTTCGTCGACACATAACCACAATTTTTGATCTTTCAACTCCGATTTTATTTTTTGTTCAATATGTTCGTGCGCAGATGGCACAATTCTTCGTAACGATGTTCGACTTGGTAATTTGCACTCCGAATAGTTATTCCAAAAGCAGATAAATGGTTCCATGTCTAGTAAATTAAACGGTATATTACATGCGATAAACGTAAGGCATAAATTAAATATAAATTTTTCATTGTCTCGTGCGCAATTTCTTTTTGAGACATGCTTTTCACTATTTACGTGTCGTAGACAATGTTGTCTGGACCAACACATTAACGGGATTTTACAGATTACACATTTAATTTTAGCGCCTTCATATATTAAGTCTGGAATTTCTGCAATAAATTTTCGAAGTTTGTCCGACCGCGGTCGTTTTGCTGACGAAATCATAATTTTTCTAGGACAGATAAACAATTGCACAAATGACCGGCAGCGAAAATGTCCGTACTGCTTCGCAGACGAAGTAATACTACCGTTCCTCTCCGAACTGATTCTACGCCGATGCGCGGTACCGCTCGTGGCCAGCGTTACTTATTACTGAATATTTATTGATTCAAAATTACCATATAATCACTTTGAGGCTGATAGCTTTCCATTTACAAATGTTCAGTTTCAGTGCAGTTGCTAAGATACTGAACAAGTTCTAATCGTAATCATTTATTTTGTTGGTTAGTCACGTTCGTAGGACACTTATTAAATAGAATACGATGTTATGAAAATAAAACGGTACGTATAAGCGCCATCTAGTGCTGGCAGGGAAAGTATGCATGCTACAATACAAATATATCCTTTTAAATTTTTGCAGAATTTGTAAGATGAGGTTGCATATATAGTTGTTGCGTGTTGTAATATATTAATAAAACATGTACGTAGTTTATTATAATTGGCAACAACTATGTACGCAAATGTATAACTGTATTGAAGAAATGTGTTAGGACCGCACTGTATAGATGTTCTTGAAATAAAAGGGAAACTAATACAACTAATATATTAAATAAAATAATATATTGTATAAAATAATATCACCATCTCAAACAATTCAAAATGCCTTCAATAGATTAGGTCAAGTCACGAAGTAGCCTTGCAGTGAGTATATACAATATACACATATACCGTAAGAGCGAGCGTACCATGATCACCCGATTTTATACGAATTCAGCGCATCTAAACGTGTGCTGTGATGAATATCACAGTGGAATGTCATTTGCTTGTCAAAACTGTGTAAACACAAATTTATTTGTGCACCTTGCTCACGTTATAAACGGCGTATTCATTCACGTACACATGTAAGCCACGACTTCGTTCTCGCATTTCCGAAAAATGCTGATTATGCTGGCTGCTCATAGTACGCTCGCTCTTACGGTATACTCTCTCATCTCACTTTCACTTTCAATACTTAGGTTTGGTATGTCTTTCTCCAATATTGCTTTTGAAAAATAGACATGTCGCGCTTATATCTAGGATAAACCCCCGTGGTTACATTGTAGTTACGTAAATTGAAATATGCGTTCTTTTTGCCAACATCCAATCACTTAATTTTCAGTTGAGCTGGTTCACTTTTTAATCACTTGCAAATCATTTCAATTTCTAATCACTTAGTTATTTTGTAAAAGGAGGACGCTTAAGATAATCTAGTCCGATGTTACCGATAACTTGGTTGTTCATTTGACGTTTTTTGAATCTTTTGACAATGACAATGCTAGTATATATTGATTGTCGCCGTTGCCACAGTTAATTCCTATCCTTAGAAGTATGTAACACAACCGGTGTAGTCATCCCCGGAATGAGACAACTCGCCGTCGTCGACTCGCCGCGGCCATCTTGCCGCAGGGACATCTCGCCGCCGGGACAAGTCGCCGCGGGAACAGCTCGCCGCCAGACTACTGAGAAAGATGAAGCCAACTATGTTATGTCGCTTTATAGTACAAGGAAAACTGATTACTTAAAAACACAGACAGTTTAAGTGGTACATTTAAAATGGGGTGTGGAAATAGCCTTGTCAGCATTAAGGTGTACAAGGAATATTTTAATAATTTAAAAGTGCAACTAAAACTAATTATGCAAAACAAAACCAATGTAATCGATATTTATTCAAAGGGAGGTAATTGTTAATAGTAAATAGATTTATACTGCCAGCCGTTGCGTTTTAATCTCTTAATGTAAGTGGATATTAAATTGTAATCAGTATTGTAAGCTACATATTTGTCAATATTAGTAAATCTAATCGACAAACGTTATAAATCCTTCCAAGAACAACCCTAAATGTTTATTATATATTCCTGAAATGATAATGATTAAATTTTAATTGTTTCCCCTCCAAGAATCATGTGTATTTAAGCAATTAGTATGGACCAGAAAGTTTAGTCTTGTTGAATTATTCGAGAGTATCATTTCATTATGGAATCAACAGTGTCTTCTCAACGCAGTAAATCAAAATTCGTGAATAATGGCTACGCTTATGTTTTTGACAAAATATCGAAAGACGGTTGTACAGAATTTTGGCGCTGTGAGAGAAGGGGGCAGTGCAAAGGAAGAGTTTATGCGCGTGAAGAAAACATCGTTCGAATTGTGACTGAACATTGTCATGAAGCGTCTGCAGCTAAAATTGAAGCAGATAAAGTAATTGGATCTCTTAAACGACAAGCTGCTTCAACTGTAGAGAGTACCTCACAAGTCATCTATGCCTGTACCCAAGGGTTGACAGTTGCTTGCCAAGGAGTATTACCAAGTCAACGAGCTTTGAAAAAAATTGTCAGGAGAAAACGCAACCAAATCATGTCCGCTCCTACCAATCCAACAGATTTGATGACTATTACCCAGCAAGCAGCGTGCAACATATGGCAAGGTATTTGGCGCAATAAAAAGTCTGGTACCAGAAATACAACCTGTAGCTATTTCCTGCGATTATGAATTATCTGGTGTAAAAAGTGTTTTGAAAGTATTTCCGAGTGCTAACGTACAAGGATGTTTCTTTCATTTGACACGAAATATGAAAAAGTATTTGTCTTCACTACATTTAACTCAAACATATGATACAAATGCCGATTTCGCTTTGTGGGCTCGAATGATTCCAGCATTAGCGTTTGTTCCTATTCATGACATTGATGCAGCAATGATGCAATTCCAGAAGAACATATTATTGGATTGGTTCGAAGACACTTACCTTGGTCGCCTAAATAGACGTACTCAAGGATGATGCCTCCCGTTATTTGCACCAAAAATGTGGAACGTTTATGCTAGAACCAAAAATTGTCAGGACGGGACCAACAATTTTGCTGAAGCTGCCCATCGACGGTTACAGATCGAATTGAGAATGGAACATCAACAATTTGGAAGTTTATTGACACTCTTACAAGAATTCAGCATCGAAGGAATTTATTTTATGAGCAGTTAGTGGCTGGGCATAATCCACCCCAAAAATTAAAACGTTACAGAGAGACTGACTCGAGAATATTAAACATTGTAAATAATTCTGACAGCCGAAATATTATTGAGTATTTGAGAGGAATTGCTCATAATTTTAAAATGGAAACATAGATTTATATGTAAAATGAATTCACTTATAGATAATATGTAAATAGTAAGTTATGTATAAGTTCACATATTTGTAAAGTAAGTAATGACAAGGTTACTTTTACAGCCGCTTTGGATAAATATCAATTACATTGGTTTTGTTTTTGAATACTTAGTTTTAGTTGCACTTTAAAATTATTAAAATATTCCTTTTACACCTTAATGCGGACAAGGCTATTTCCACAGCCGCTTTAAGTGTACCACTTAAACTGGTTGTCTTTTTAAGTAATCAGTTTTCCTCGTACTATAAAGCGACATTGTTGGTTTTATCTTTCTCAGGAGTCTGGCGGCGAGTTGTCCCCGCGGCGAGTTGTCCTCGCGGCAAGATGTCCCTAGGGCGAGATGACCACGGCGAGTTGCCCTAGACCGAGTCATCTCTAAGGGTATCTTTTAACCACCCAAAGTAGTTTCGACTGCTACTTGCTACCATTCAGTGAATTACGTTTAATAATATTTTGAAAGTCGTAAGATGTTGGTGGAACAATGTAAATTAATTGTACAGTGTTCCCTAAGTATCTACACTTGAATTATCCTCCAATTACAATAATAACGTAATAATCCAAAACCACCAAATTTGATGTTTGTCATCTGAGCGTTTATGACCATTACTTACAATTTCAAAGTGCAATATACGAAAATATAGGATAAATATTTGTGCTACCATCAGGAAATCACAATAATTATATCTAAATATGTAAACATCGACACTGATATCGTCGTATGTATTAATGTTTTTCGTAATGACAGAATGCCTACATCATAATTCAAGTAACTTCTCAAATTATTCCTAAGATATTTTCTTAGCTTCTGTTCATGGTTCATCAATTCGGTTTACTTCCTACGACTTTCAATCCAACACACTTTTGGGTTTTAGGTCTTTAGGTCTTGCAGGTTGTTCATCCATAACTGCTATTGGCCTTTACGATAAAGCTGTCTGCAGATAGTTTTGTCTTCAGTGTGCGGTTATTCTTTGGCGTAAAAACGTTATTAAACATATCTTGCTAAACATATCAACAATATGCATACTTACTTGTTTTCTTGTTGTAGATTGTAGGCAATATGAGTTCACCGGAATTCGCAGAGAACATTAGATCGCAAATCAACGAAAATGGTACTAGTAAAGATCCCAAGACCTATGGCGGTGTTTTTGTTACTAAAGACGATCACGGCACGGCGCACGTCTCAATTTTAGCAGAAAATGGAGATGCCGTTGCAGCAACAAGTACAATAAATTTGTAGTGAGTATGGAAAGAATTTGATTCTACAAGTCTAAGCCCAATATTATACATATATACATTCTCGATTTATAATCGAATATGGCGAGATGGAGTCCTCTAAATGAAGTCCGATCTAGATTAAATGTCAGTCTGTTCAATGAAAGTGAATTTTTGGCTTAGATTCTATGTAAAAAGTTTGATTTTATGTGTAAGTTCAGCACAAATATACGATATTCACGATATAATTCTCTTTGTAGTTTCGGTGCTGGATTAACATCAAAACGGACTGGTATCGTTCTTAACAGTGGAATGGATGATTTTTCATTCACTGGCTTCAATAATTTTTTCGATATTCCTTATTCCCCAAGCAATAAAATGGAGCCGAGGAAAAGGCCTCTTTCCTCTATGAGCCCTACCATTATTACTAATAAAGATGGTGACGTGAGACTAGTGATTGGTGCTTCTGGAGGGACCAAGATAACCACGGCCGTCGCCCAGGTGATAATGCGAATATTGTGGTGCGACCAGAATATCAAAGAAGCTGTTGATGCACCACGATTCCATCATCAGCTTTATCCTATGGAAGTTCAATACGAATACGGCACATTGGAGGTAAAATATCTTTTTAAACAACGGTGAAACCTATGTAACATTACCATCGTCAGACATCCAATAAAGTTACATACTTTTGATTAATGACATCCGGATTAGTTTTCCCTATTTTCTGCATATATGACCAAACCATTTCAGTGCATTTTTTTCCAGTCTTAATTCTGCAACTCTTCTTAATAATTTCATCTCACTAGCTTGAATTCTTCTTCTTTGTTGTTTGTTTAATTTCCACATTTTTGAGCCATATGTTAATGTTACACACAGTGTATTATCGACCCTCACCTTAGTCTCTGTTTTAATTTTTTTTTGTTAAATACTTGTTTAATTTGCGAGTAATATTATCTGGTGTTGGCTTTTAATCTTTCTTCTATTCATGTCTTCCCATTTTCTGCTACCATTATGTCTAAGTACTTAAATTGTTTAACCTGTTCAAGCACTATATTCTCTAATCTAATGTTTATGTCCTGCTTTTTCATCACTATCATTATTTTTGTCTTACTTTGATTTATCTCTAATCGTCTTTCGCCTAACTCCTCGCACCAACAACTAAACCAATTTCTGAATATTAACGATGTCAAATAAAATCAATTTACTATCTTGTACCTTCGTTTGTCTAAATCTAATCCGTCTGACATTGATTGAACCTAATTCCTTGTACAAATTTTGTAATTTTAATCAACATAAAGTAATGGATTGTGGTGGATTTTAAGGAATATAAAGTGCATGATTCGCAGCGTCGTAATTCAGTGTGCCTTGTTTTGTTGAAATTACCAGTTTGCGTCAAGTTCTAACTTTTGTACACTTGCCTTCAAATTGTTTTTTAAAATATGCAATAGTAGTAAAAGCTAAAACTATTACATTAGTGATTTTGGCAATATTCATAGAAGAATTGGATGATGTGAAAATCCGATTACAATTATAGATCGCATAGAACGACGAAGGCATAAAGCAATAAGTCTGGAACATAATACGAGCCCCGTCCAGCTTCAGTTGGCCTACCCGATAAAATTTCAGTTATTAGCATGTATTGAAGATCATTTAAACTAATAGAGGTATAATTCTGAATTTTTATTTTGCAAATAACAGTTTGAAAATATATTGCACAAAAATTACGGACCTGATTACAACAATTGGAACTGATTAGGACTGAAAAAAGGAAACCTCAAATTTGTGATTCTCAGCTCTAAGATATAGTTCATTCTACCACTGAGTTACATCACTTTTATCTTTAATAACTGCTTCCATTCTTCTCGGCAAACTATTTACTAGATCCTGACACTCCTCTGCAGTGAAATTAACCCAAATGTTCTGGAGCCTTTGTTTGAGTTCTTGTACAGTCCTGGCAGGATTGGCTCGCAACTTCTTTTTCATGATATGCCACAACGTCTCGATGGGCGAAAGGTCCGGACTACTAAAAACCCATTTTAGAACCGGTATTTTATGGTCTGAAGGCCATGTCATGGATCTTGGAAGTATGACATGCAGCACCGACTTGCTGAAAAATGAAGTAATTTCCAGAAATCCTGCTCTCTTCCAAAGTAGGCAACAAAGACTCCTCTAGGATGTCTAAATATTTGTGTTTATGAGTTAACAATGCCGTTGATAAAGTGTAATTTTCCAACTCCTCTAGCCGACATTGAACCCCAGACCATTACCGAAGATGGAAATTTACCTTTACGCTTAAGACAGTCAGGATGATAAGTTTCGTGCTTCTGGCGAATAACTCTGCTTCGGCTATCGTCGACACAAACTTCAAATCGCGACTTTCACTCCAATGTACACTATTCCACCTCTCCATATCCCAATTTCGATGGTCTCTAGCCCATTTTAACCTGCTTCGCTTTTGTTTTAGGGTCAATAACGCTCAATAATTCTTTTGCCTTCGCAAAGGGAAAAACGAATTATTTTTTGTCCCTTAGGATTGAATTATTGAAACTTACCTTGTAAGTACCGAAGCCAAGTTTTCTTGCTTCTGAATGACATGTAGACCTGCAAACACGTCTTCCAACAGCCTCACCCCAGAGTACACTCAACGCTCCGTAGTTAGCACGCCTATTAGACTTGATAATTCTGGCCAAAGCTCGTCTATCAGCGTTTATTAATTTGGACTTTTTCACATATCGGGGCTTTTGGGCAGCTGAACCGTTTGATTTGTTCAACTTTACAATATTTCGAACACTGTATCTGGATTTCGCCGTTTGATTTTCCGGATTTATATAAATTAAAGAGAATTGATCGAATTTTTCATCAATTGCCTTTCCCCTGCCCATTATTGACAACAATTGCGCTGTCAATTAACTGTTCTACAATCGAAACATCTGTCACCGTCATTTCCGTGAAAAAAAGCGTTGTTTCCAGAGCCACCTTAATACTCATCGTTAGCAACACTTGGGTAATGGCATGCAAGAAAACTAAATTTTTTTAATATTTTCGATTTTTTACGAGACAACAAGCTCTATTAAACCCAGATTTCTCCTAAAGTCCTCTACATAGCATATTTTGTCTTAGATATTACATTGTAGCGACAGGTTTTGCTCCTTGAGCGATAAATGCCAACAACACTACAAATTTTGTGTGTGGGCCAACTGAAGCTGGACGGGGCTCGTATTAGTCTCAAATTGAAAGCATATTCGATTATTTTTCCTTATGATAGACGTGATCAAGTGTGGAGAAGTCTGGATTCATTACTTTCTATTCTACATCCCTCTAGTAAGACATTCATATTAAGAATTTCAACAAATTCTCGAAACGGCATTGGTTTAGTATTGGTGTATGTAGAAACCTTGAACACATGGATTGTTATCTCATATTCAAAGACCAGATTACGCAGTGCATTGAAAAAATTGCCAATTCCAACCATAAATAAAATTATTTTTGTCTCATTTCATTTATTGTGTTAACTGCACAGGCACAGTCGGGTTGATACTATTTATGAAATTGGAAGATTGTTTACTATTAACTTGTTTTGCAATTTGCAGCAAATTATTGAAGGTTTAGAAAAGCTCGGACATAATACCACGAGATACAGATACAGGGGCTCTATAGTATGTGCCATCCTTCGAAAAGATAAGAAAATATTTGCTAACGCCGATTTCAGGAAAGGCGGCGATGTCTTCGGTATAGATTAAATGTTATATTTTAAATCTGTATTATTATTATTAAGTAAATTAAATATTTTCCTAAAACCGAAAGTGAATTATTATTTTCTGTAACTCTTTATAAATACCTTTATCGAGGAATCTGCATTAATACCAAACTTCAAAGATATTGAAAACAGCTTAGTAAAGTGATATTAAAAACATTGTAATACAATCACAATGAAAAGATTAATATTGATTGTTAACTATTCTTTAAACTCTTAGCTTACACTTGTTGATGTTAACTCAAGCAGAGTTTGAAACATTTTAATAGGCAAATGTAATGCGAGAATGTAGACTTGCCTGTTGGGGTTGATTTCTATTTGAAAAGATGCGTATTCGAATCTAATAGTCGTCATGCGGATATTAAAATACATACGAATAATGATAAGACATAGCCATGAAATGAGTATGAGCTTTTCTGTATTATGTTACTGTTTGCTCTTGGATACCACTGGTCCAGAAGTTCTTGAAACATATTTGAAATGCAAATCAGCCGAGTAGTTTGTTTATAGTGAACGTTTAGAAAAAGCAATTATATGTGAAAAAATGGAAATTTTACGTGAAAATTTTCGATGGATGTTTTTTTACGATTTTAGGCCTAACGCCTCGAATCGATTCGTTCAACTCTTTATAATGAAGCACCATCAGAAAAGACTGTTTACAACTGGTTTGCAGAATTTCGTCCTGGTCATGCTTCCGACAGTGATGAATTCCTTCAAGATCCACCAAAATTGGTTGTTGTTCCAAAAAACAATGCTGTGCGCAACATGATTGAAGAGGATCGATATGTGACCTACCGTTAGATAGAGGGATCTTTAAGCATATTGAAGACTACAGCACATTCGATTTTGCATGAACATTTAGGTGTGAAAAAGATCTATTCCCGATGGATTCTACATATTTTGACCCTAGTACAAAAAAGTTCGCGTCAATTGAAGTAAGCGAATGTTAAAAAAATTCGACAGAGAAACTTTAAAATCCGTATATAACATCGTAACAGATGACGAAACTTGAATGTATTCCTAAGAGCGAATAACAGAGCAACAATCAAATGTTTGGGTGCTCCCAGACGAACAGAACCCAAGAAAATGATTGCTCGTTTCTTTCATTGCTCTAGACATGTCGCAAGCATTGCTTTAGAGGATTGAAGAAGATGATTGATGGTGAATGGTATACAACAATTTGTTTGTCGGAAGTCATCGCTGGAATCAGGAAAAAACAATTGACAACGTCGCGCCATCCTTCATCATGACAATGCCAACTCTCACACAGCACGTCAAACAATTGATTATTTGAAGGATAAAAACATTGAATTAGTGTCTCATTGCCCGTATTCACCTAATTTATCGCCTAACGACTTCCTTTTGTTTCCGAATGTCAAACAAAAAATGCACAGACAGCGATTTTGATCACCTCAAGAAACCGTTGAAGCCTTCAAAAAACATGTTTTAGAGATACCAGCTTCAAAATGGAAAAAAATTGTCGGGAATTGGTTCGAGCGCATGCAAAAACGTATAAATCTTAAGGGTGAATACTTTGGAAAACAATAAAACGATTTGTACCAAAAATGTTCTTTCATTGTTTTTGTAAAAACTTAAAAGGTATCCCACCTATTATGTATGTAAAAATTCCACCTTTGACTTTAAAACCAGTTTTCTCAAAAGTCAGTTTTCGTATAAATCCAAAATAAGTGCTTTAAAAAACAAGATATAGATGTTTTTCAGAAGAGCGTAGTCATCACTACATAATACGCAATATCTTCTTTGAGCACTATGTTGAATATAATATAAATGACGCATAATCCTTATTCTTACTAACTTCATATCAACACTAGCTCTGAAACAGCACAATAACGTTTGAAACTGTAATGATAGAACTTTAGATTTCGTTTTTTCTAACCTTACATGTACTACTACTATTAGCCATGATACTGTTCCGCTTGTACATGAGGATATGTTTCACCCTGCACTAATTACAGTCTTAGACATTACCAACTCTAAGTCAGGAAATGATCTCCCGTTTAATGAAAACTTAAAATATAATGTTTCAAGAGAGGATTTCATGTCACTGTACGACAGTATCTTACATGTCGACCTTTCAGCCAGTCCTTTCTGAACGCTTTTTTTAATGTTGATGATGCTGTTTCAGCATTTTACAATCAACTGTTTAGTATTATAGATCTTTTCGTACCAAAGTACAGAAGTTCCGGGTGTATCTACCCTCCATGGTTCAATTCTGGCATTAAGATGAAAATAAAACTGAAACATTGTTATTACAAGTAGTGGAAAACAACAAACTTACCGTAGCGAGTTTTCACGGTTACGATCCCTAATAACTAGAGCGGGCCAAATTGCGCCATCCAACAGAATCGGAATCAGACGCAACGGCCGCTTATTGTAAATAGCGTATATGTAAGTCACAGCAGATATGTGATATTTCGAAATTAATACACAAGAGTAAAAAAATAAAAGCTGACGCAATAATAATGTTTAGTAATTAGAGCGGATATATATATATATATGTACACGCTGAGGTGTTTTTATTTTCATTATGATTTTTTATTTGATTGAAAACGGTATGCGTTGTAAATGGGATGTAATAAGGAAATAACTGAGAAACTGAACGCTTTTTTTATTCTGTTGTACTTAATAATGTAACTGTAAATAAAGATATAATAAATAAATTCTATCCTTCTTAATAATGCGGATAGGCTTGTTTAAAAAGTTGCACCATCAGATAAGTTTCCACATTTGCCTCAGTGAAGGATGTTCGCCGAGACGAAAAAATGTTCTTATATTTCGAAAACGACCGTTCCACGTCTACCGAAGTAAGACAGGCGTAATTAAAATAATCTTTAGACTTAGTCAAGGAATCTGCAGATGCCCCATCGCACATTTGTCTTAATCTCGTGTAGTCCGGATTCTTTTTTAAAACACTATCGAACTTAGCTAAAACTCGTCCACTTGTTGCATCGTTTATACTGTGTAACAATGTACTAAATTCGTCCACGACTTGCACTGATTCTACCAACGACAATCCAGAATTTTGCAAATTTTCTATCGCGTCTACTAACCCTTTGTAATTGTTGCTAATATTCTTTAGATGTGTTTCAACAGAAATATCGAGAAATCCCTTCTGGCTCATCCTAATAGCTCTAGCTTCGGCAGGGACGAATTGCAAAATAACGGATTTGACTTCTTGAAAATGTTCATTATAATAAAAAGCGGCTTTTAACCACGTTCCCCAACGCGTAAGAATGGGCTGTGGTGGTTCTCGAATACCAGGGCATAACCTGTGGAATGCCCTAGTCCTCTTAGGACTTTTGAGAAACACTTTTTTTGTGTTTGCTATTAATGCATCCACCTCCGGGTAACACTCTCGAATAGTTTGTGCCACAAGATGTAAAGCATGGACTTTACACGTAACATGTAAAAGTCCTTCACACTTTTCTTTAAGGGAACGGCCTACACTACACATTGTTGCTGCACCATCGCTCATGAACAACAACAGTTGACTGGTTGACACTTGAAATTTTTGTAACGTTTCGAGAACTACGGCCGTAATTGCTTTACTAGTACACTGTTTTAATCTTCTGCTGACTAATAGAATTGCAAAATTTGGTTTAATAGGATCTAATACGCGCACTATTATATTCAAAATAGATTTTTTTTTGCAATCTGTCGTCTCATCAAGACATAGCCACAGCTGTTTATCTTTTAATTCGGCTTTAATTCGATTTTCAATGTCCTCACGTATTCGTGGAATATCTCTCCGTAACGCTGTCCGAGATGGTAGTATCCACTCGGTATTGTATGTACCCCAGAATTTTCGAAATGCTTTTTTATCAAGTATACGAAGTGGTAGACCACATACCATAAACGTTAAAAGCAATTCTAATTGAAATTGACGTTGTTGTGACACACCATTTCTTTTATTTCTGTGGTGTGCGCTATTTATATGTCTTTCACAATCACGTTTGCTCCAGCACAGTAGTTTCTTTTTACAAACTTTACAGAAAATTGTACTCCCATTGTAGTGTAAATCCACAAATTCACTAAGAAATTTATTAACTTTCGTAGGTAATGGCCGTTTATTTTTAATAGTTACGTTAGACATAATCACTAAAGCGAGCACACCGACGCTTGTTTCTAGTATGCCACGAAGTGGTGCAAACGTAACATCTGCAGACTCGTCATTTGTTGATGAATAGAGCGCGTCATCCGTAAATGAATAAGCGCGCTGTTAGTTCGTAGCCGTCGATGAATGAACTTTTTTTTTGTAGTGGCCCACTGTGAACAACGCCCTATTTATCAACGAACACCCAAACTGCAGGTGTATATTTGCGCGTCTTCACGACGTCATAGACAGTGGTTTTGGTCCTCGTCCTAATAATTACATATTTAAATTAGCTATGTTTACGTACATATATGCGCCCGGCAGCCTGATTGCGAACCTGGCGCGTGGCGCTCTTGGCCCGCTCTACTAATAACGACGCAAAGTAATGCGGCGTACAGGGAGTATCGTAAACCTATTGAAATAAATATAGCCTGTGATTCGAAATTATTCTGGAAATTCGTAAACTCTAAGCGAACCACCTCCAGAATTCCTGGAAGCCTGGATGTTGACAACTTAATCCTTGATAAACCTACTGATATTATTCAAGCATTTGCAGACGTGTTTTCCAAAGTATTCACTCGTAACGTACCTATTGATCTTAGCCAACTTGATTCAAACTTTAATTGCTGTTCTTTTAACATTGGATACTTTACTCCTAACGTAGCTCTTAGTGCCTTAAAAAAACTTAAAGCAACCATGTTTCATGGAGATGATGATTTACTTAGTTTTCTTGTTCGAGACTGCGTCCCAATTTTGTGTGAACCATTAGTATGTTTTTTAATATAGCTATCCAAACGTCTACCCTTCCAACTTACGCCCGTATTCAAAACAGGTGACCGAGGTAATATCTACAACTACAGGCCAATTAGTATCCTCCCTATTTGTGCTAAGGTTTTCGAACAACTTCTTTACGAAAGATTTTGCAGCTGCATTAAACCTTACCTATCTATTCACAACATGGGTTTATCAGTGGACGATCAACTACTACCAATTTAGTTGAGCCTGCTCAGTACATTAGCCAGAATCTTAATAAACAAATTCAGACAGACACTATTTATACAGATTTCAGCAAAGCCTTCGACACTATTGATCATAACGCTTTGATCCAAACTCTCTTCAATTGGATTCAGTTCTGGTGTTGTTGCGCTAATGTAATCATATATTCAAGATCGTCCATGTTACGTTTACTATAATGAATTTTTATCTCGTCCCTAAATTTGAACCCTAAAGGTTCAAATTTAGGTCCACTTCAATTTAACATATACGTAAATGATCTTTTACTCTCTTTGGATTGTAGCTTCCTTGCTTATGCAGACGATTTCAACATTTATAGCAAAATTACTTCAACATCCGATTGCCTAAATCTACAAAGAAACCTCACAGCAATTGACAATTGGTGCTCTCTAAATAACATTCGATTGAATGTTGATAAATGTGCAACGCTTACATTCACCCGACCCTTTTAGCCAAATACATTTGATTACACAGTCTCTAGTGCTACAGTCTGTAGAGTCAGCCAATTCAAGGATCTTGGTGTGCTGTTTTATGCGTAGTTGTCGTTCTCCCCACATATAGAAACTATTAGTTGCTTATCTTCTAAATTACTTGGATTTTTATTTCGAACTTGTAGAAACTTTTCGGACGATGCCGTGTTAAAAGCTGTGTACTACTCGCTTGTTCGTTCCAAGATGGAATATGTCTCTACTGTATGGTATCTTTACTACCATCATCATCAACTGCAACTTGAAAGAGTTTAAAAAAGATTTCTCAAGTATCTCTCATACATATCAGATGGGATCCCCCTCGTGCTATTGATTGTGGCAGCTTACTGCAGAGGCACAATCCTCAATCGTTATCTCACCGTAGGGATGTAGCTAGCGGGAAATTTTTTTTTAAGTTGATCAATCATTATGTCGATTCTCCGTCTTTGCTTTCCCAAGTACATTTCGTGGTGCCTCAATATAATCACAGATTTGCTGATACATTTTGTGTTTCACAATCACGTACTAATGTTCTATTTAAACTGATCATGTGATTAAGTGGTGCTTAATCACATGAGTAGGAATGCCAATTGTGCGTATCCAGACCCCTTTCGTTATTCTAACGTACATTAGTATATTGACTCGTCAACTCCAAGCCTGATTTTTTTCCTTTCTCTTTTGTATATTATGTTATTGTAGCGATTAGATTCTCACTTGTTATTTTTTCAATTGTATTTACTTGTACGTTAAGGTTTGACTTACAACACTGCGCCCTATACTGTATCTTTAAATCACCTTGCATACAAGGTATTGGAATTACTAAATTTTCAAAAAATAAAACTCATGTTATTTTGACATACACTTTATTTGAAATGTTTTTAAATGCTAACGATTTTTTTTCATTATTATATAACCATGTGAAGACTTGTCTTTATATAATAATTTATTTGCTAAGGCATCTAAAAAATTATCTAATAATAATCATAATAATCTTCTTTTGACATTTGATGTATGTGTGTATTTTTTTTTATAATTAATGTATGTTCTTATAACCGATATGTTTACAAGATATACCGATTCGGAGAAGGAAAGTAGAAAATTAATTCTTGAAAATAGAAACAACCTTCGATGGCAAGTCTTGTAAACTTACTGGTAACGCGAAAGAAATCGATCAAAGAATTTGATTCTACTTGTATATCTTATATAGGTATATTGATTTGTTACGAATACGATTGATGTACATAAATGTAAGTTTCAATAAGCTTAAATTAAACGAATTCATTTATGCATATCTAAGTCTCATGATTTCAAGTTGCTGATATTTATACAAGTAAAATTAAATCCTTAAAATTATTTAGGCCTGATTATATTGCTAATATTCACAAAGAATTACATAAACTTTCGATTTGATTTGTTAAGTCGAAGCTTGCGCATCTGAAATATGTATAAACGATAAATTAATCACTTCTACAAAAACGCAAAACGTACATCTGCAAGTGATTGATGAATCGCATTTGCCGTAATTTTAAATATCTAGTAAAATGGTGTTCTCGTTTCGACTTCCTCTTGCGCAAGCCATAATACAGCTTAAATAGTTTGATTGATTACAATAATTATCGTACAGTTCTTGTAGTTAACGCATTACATTAAAACCAAGAAAAGAAAAAAAAATCAAATGAAGCTAAAATTCATCATACTAGACGTTTTTTTTTATTTCTCCGTTCTTGGGTTTCCGGTTTCGTCTTGCTTTATCATGTAAAAGTATTTTAGAGAATAAATAACTAGGCACACTAGGTCAATATATAGCAAATATTACTTACTTAACACGAGTTCACGTTAGTGTAACGTAACGTAAAGACGCAACGTAAAAATTATCGACTTTCACTTGTTTTTCAGATATCTGAATTGTTCACCATATTTTTTCAAAACTGTTCTACCGTGTTATTAGTAATATTCGTCTTACTAACCAAGAAAGTAATGCAAAATGCATTGCTATAGCATTAACAGAGTCCAAGGATTGATTTAACCATGAAAGACAATCACTCTTCTAGCACTCACATGTAATTATGATGAACCAAATTCATATTCTTCTTGTTATTTAGGACCAATGCCAAGGTTTCGAATAATTTTGTCTTATTCATACAGTATGTTAAATAAATTAAAGTTGCTTCGCTTAAAGGAACACAAAATGAAATATTTAATAACGTCTTGCTGCAGATTTTGCAGTAACCACCATTTTCGTGATAAATTTGGAAAACAATGAAAAATATCGTATCTCATTATCTATGGAAATAACTACAAACAACAGTCAACGTGTAGTGATTGTTTTCCATAATTAGAACCGTGGTTATGTAGCGTATTTGCAGAACAAAGGGATATATTACAGTTGTTTAATTATTATATTATGTAGTTGGCATGGGGATAACTGATGGAAGTTTTTTAGCCGTTGTTGAAATAAAGTTGCGTTCTAATTTTATGTACAAGGTGTCTTAGAGACTTTTGCACTTTTATTTTATTTATAGCTTTAAAGCCTGTTGAGATATAATTGACTGACTTTTTGTACTGAGTAAAGCCAAGCATTGGAAATTTAGTGTCAGAATCGACATGTCACCATGGAACAGATTGATGTTCAACAACGTTTTGTGTTCGCAGTTTTTATGGATTGAATCATTCTTATATCGCAATTCGGCGTCAGTTTCGTGCTCGTTATGTTCTTCACAATGTCAATGAAGCACCTAGTACCAATCTAATGAAGTCCTGGATACAAAAATTTAATGAAAGTAGTTCAACTGTAAATATTCGCCCTCCTGAACTCTTGCGAAGTATGCACACTAATTAAACCATTGACCGTGGTGCAGTGGCACAAGATCCACGTCGATCAGTGCGAAAACAAGCTTCGGTTTTGCAGTTATATAGGTCTACTGTTTTTCGCATCTTCAAAAAAGACTTGAAGCTACACCCTTTTAAAACTCAGTTAATGCAAGATTTAAAGGAAACTGATTGTCCCCTAGAATTCATGTTTGTCAACCAAATATTGGAAGGATTTGACGACTTTAACAGAATTTTCTTCTTCGATGAAGCACATTTTCTGCACGATTACATCCACAAGCAAAATTGTCGTTATTGGTCGCAAGAAAATCCCCGGAAGAAACATCAAGCTCCATTATATAATCCTAAAGTAACTGTTTTGGCAGTAATATCCTCCAGAGGTATAATAGGCCCATGTTCTTTTAAAAATAACAATGGACAAGCAGTTACTGTAAATTCTGACAAGTACGCTGCAATGATCTGCGAATTTTTTGCCACTGCCCTACAAGAATTTGATGATTTTAATTAATAACCAGTCGTGGTTCCAGCAGGATGGAGCTACTAGCCACACATCAAATACCGCATTGCAAGCTGTAAGAGAATGGTTTCCAGATACATTGATGTCAAGAAGTGGCGACATCAACTAGCCACCAAGAAGCGACTTGGCTCCAAAGGATTCTTTTGTGGGGTTATATTAAGAGTCGAGTTTACAATAACGCCCTAGCAAATTTGATTCAGCTTAAAAATCGTATCCAGGAAGAGGTTGAAGCCAGTACTCATGACTTATGCACAAGCGTAATGGAAAAACTAAGACATCGCTTGGAAGAGTGCCAGCAGCAGAATGGGCGACATCTAGATGATATAATTTTCCATACATGAATTTCCAATAAATGTTAGTTTTAAGTTCTAAATAAGGTTAGTTGAGGAAACTGATGATAGCTAAGCAAAATTAGAAGAAAAAAGTCCAAAGCTCTCTGAGACACCTTGTAATTGATATTTTTTTTAATAAACGAAGTCGCTACTACTAAGAAAATCAATTGAAAATTATTTCCATGACTTACAGGTTTAGTACAACATCAATGTTAAGCCTTCTCATTCGAAAGAATATATTAAATTTAGTTAATTATTATTACATAAATGAAATATTGACAAGTAGAAACTGGGGAATCAAAAATATGGATAACTCAAGATACGGTGACATTAATTCTTAATTAACAATGTCACCTTGCCCGAGTTACATAAGTTTTTTTCTACAACTGTCGTAGTCAGAATAACTATGAAGCTTATTGTACTTCATGTTGCACTCAACATTAAGGATAATGTAAGTATAATGAATGTTTGGTAGATTAGTTTCCTACTTAAAGAGACAATCAGTTAGAGTGCATCTAGAAAATCCTCGAGCTTTTACTAGGCAGTAGCGTACCCAGAGGGGGGCGGTCCGTCCCGGCCGGCACATATTTTTGGGCGGCATTTTTTATACTTTTGTTTAGATTATATAAAAATAAATAATATAATAATGCTCTAATTTTGTAATCAACAGAATTAATGATTATAATAAGCATGCAACTTAACAAAAATGCATGCTAACCCCGGCGGCCAGCTGGACATCGACATTTTTACGTTTAATCAATGAAAAAGAAAACACGCGCCGTGTCAACTGTTAATACATTCTTTAGCCCCATTGTTGTTATTACAAACAGCGCCACAATCTAAAGAAGAAAATATTAACATGAGATTAGACGCTGGAATGTTATTCAACTCAATGCAATCTTTTCCTTTCTGTAGTACCCTAATTTGTGGGAATCCGTTCTTTTGGAAATTAATGACGCGCAACAATACCTGCAAACAAAGAGGTTCAATATCTATCAAAGTGACTTAAAACTGAATTCTTTTCATTGGAAAAAAAGGGACACGCTAGTGCAAAACGCAGTTACAACAGCTAAGAAAATTTGTGAAAGGTTGGAGATATTTACTTTAGAAGAAGAAATACAAAAAGAAATGTTTCTGACATTGAATAGAGTTATCCAAGAAATAAAAGTACGCTTCGAGCAACTACATGTCTTTGTAGCAAAGTATTCGTGCCTAACTAGATGGCGTTAGGCACGAATACTTTCTTTTAAACGAAAGATTTAAATTTAATAATTTGTAAATGAAAATCCATGTGTCACTTGCATTAAAGCAGTAACGGAAATCAATTTTCCGGGTAGCGTTAGAACTGCTAGTCGACAAGACCATGGACTTATGGAAACTACACAGCGAATATTCTTAGCGGATGAACATCAAAGAGAAAGATTTCAATTTACCATTTCATCGCGTATAATGCATTTTGGAGAAATACTATATTTTCAGATGAGAAAATATTCCAGACGTCTAATGATGGTAAAATAAGGGTATATAAATATGAAGAACGATGTGTACCGCCCATAAGTCACAGTGACCGTTTTTCAATTAACTTTTGAGGCTAGAGTAATTTGCATGAATGTGGTCTCTGTGACAGAATAAAATGAAGAAACGGATTAAATTATGTCAATTTCTTACAAAATGTCGTGTTGTCTTCTGTAACTGACAAAATGGGAGTGTAGTCCCGGATGACTTCTTGGATCTAACCAAGTTTTTTGATTGCGTCTTCCACGATATACTTTTTGCAAAATTATTATATTATGGCATTAGGGGTCGCTCATTCAGAACTTTTTAACTAGTAGATACCGGTGCCTGAGGCTTGATCATGATGTTTCGTCCTTGGGACGCGTGTTACATGGGGTTCCACAAGGCTCACCTCTAGGGCCAATACTATTTATAATATATGTGAATAACATAGGTGACTATATCTATTGTAAAAACATTGAATATGTAGATGACACTACAAACTTAATTAGCAAAAATAGTCTTAATAGCTTCGTGATTGGGTAACATCTTAATTTTCACCTTAAACAATAATTTAGAATTTTTGCAAAATGAACCAGTAAAATGTCTAGATATGATACTAAACAGTAAACTATACATTGCTGATGGCATATCATGGGATATTTCACAGCGTCGTGAGTTATGGAATCTTCTTGAAGAGCGATTCTGCACACCAAAGGGAGATTTCAGAAAACAGCAATCGGAATAATTACCAAATTCAAACGTTACGATTTTTGCAAAGCTTTATTTAAATTGCTTAAAATATTAACATTTGCTAATCAATTTATTTATGAATGTCTCGTTTTCAACAGAGAAAATCTAACATCTTATTATTGACTGTCAATGTATGATACAAGACATGTACAGCCCCATTTTCTGCTCTCTAAAAACACTTTTAGATATATGTCAATAAAATTATGTAATTTGTTGCCCACCAAATGGAAAGAATTAAATGGTTTTGAGTATAAAAGAATTATTCTTGAACTTTTCTCAAATAAAAACCGTTTTATGAAGTTCAAGAATTCGTTGATGTAATGAGTTGAATCCTTATATGTTGCCTCAATATAATTTGATTTAAATTTGTTTGTATATTTCTTTCTTATGTGTTTTATACAATTATATGTGTACTGTTTGTTTTATAAATCATTTTCTTTGACGTGTGCTACATGACATACATTTATTGTATTTTTGTCTCCCACCAATAAATATTCAATCTACTACATATCTAGGTAACTGCCAGATACAAAAATAATTTTGTATTTCAACAAAACTGTAAAGTTCACACATGCAGGTTTGTAAGAGAATGGTTTGACAACAATAACATAAGATTTTATCATTGGCTTCCATGACCCCAGATGTCAACGCAATAGAGAATGCGTGGTCACTCTTAGTAATATCCATTTATAAAAATCATTTTATAGTACAAAATTCGGATGAATGATATAAGTAGTACAGGTTGCTTGGGAAAAAAGTAATAACCCCTGAATATGCTCGAGAGATAATCTCATTTATATCTCGACGACTCGCAACAATGATTGCCAATAACGGTGGAATTATAAAATAATAAATTTGTTCGTTTGTTGTGTTTGATTCTGTTAACTTTTTATTTGTTCGCTATTACTGTTGTTTAGAAAAAAAAATTAAGTTTTGTGAATATTATCAAATAAATCCTTTAAAATAACAAAGTATACAGTTTATTGTAATATTATTGCACTAAGAGATAGTGATTTTTATATGTCAGTATGTAGGATTTAAAAGTATTTGCATGTACAACCCAATTTACTTACAATAAAATTATTTCAAATAAAGGTTACCGTTGTTGTAAACTTTTTGGCCGCAAGTTTGCTTTTGTTATTGTATCAATTGAATTTTTGCAAAGAACAAAGGTTATATTATTTGTTTTCCTTTCCAATTTTAGCATTTTTTCAGCCAAATTAAATATATTCTTTCATGCATTCCATTAATATTAAAATAGTTATACATTTTCTTCCTCGACATTTTGTGTAAAATATCCCTGTCACGTGAACGACAAACGCTATAGTTTATGTCGCTATAAAGCTGACATCTTTAAATGTCTCAGTAATTATCCATGCCGACATGTTAAAAGATTTTTTCTATATGCAATTCCCACGTGAGATTTTATCGAAACTAAACGGAATAATTATGAATTTCATTTTGTGGTAAAACATCTATATTCAAGCTTTCTAATTAATGTTGAAGTAGCGTTTCTATAAATAACCCGCGGGCGAAATAAGTTCTTACCCTTTTCAAGCAAAGCATTTCGCGTGTTTGGAAATTTTTATTTCGCAGCTGTATGGCGTCAGCGTCATATTAAACAAACTGTAAATATATCCCCCTGTTGAAAAATCGATTACGCATACAAACAAGTTTTTCGCTTTAGAGCTATTACATTTACGAAATGAAATGATAACGGCTGGCAGCGGTGGTGATGAGGAATTATCTTTTTTGGGTGGTTTGTTTTACGCGTTAATATAAAATAACAACAGTAGAACAATTGATATTATCCCTAAAATCTAAAATTTTTCAATTCCATTAGGTACTACAGTATGGTTGACAGTCCAGGCTAAAAGATTAAAAATACAATAACGTTAAATACCTATCTACATATTGTATAAAATCAAAGATCTTTTTAACTAATTATGTTATACATAAATAATTTAAATATCTTTTCATTCTTGCACTAATAACATGTTGTTTAGTAAAACTTACCCTCAATTGAAGCAGTTCATTTTGTTTGCAAAAAATGTTTTCAATTTTATTTATTT
The DNA here is from genome assembly GCA_029619315.2 of Dynastes maya. NCBI lineage: Eukaryota > Metazoa > Arthropoda > Insecta > Coleoptera > Scarabaeidae > Dynastes > Dynastes maya. Next base: position 668,884 of record JAROYE020000034.1, read on the forward strand.
ACAAACAAGATAAATGTTGGAGCTACTTTTATAAAATAGCTGGATTCTTTACTTACTTTTCACATTTAATTTTTATCACAAAAGTTGTATTTGTCTTGGTTGTACGCAGCAATTGCAACTAAAGTATTTTTTATTGGTAACCTGGTTGTCTTCTTCTTCTTTGATAGTCAAACGTCCAGTGTCCAGTAGATAAGATACAACACTAATTACTTATTAGCTTTGCCATGTTACTAATCTTAACATAAAAACATATAGGACGACACAAGTGGACTATCGACTTTCACCGTGTTCCAGTCGGAAGTCCCGATAACCGTAATTAAAAGTTCTGTTGCCATCTATGAAGTTGAGATTTTAAATTAGGACTGTGTTTCTAATCTTAATCCAAATATTATGTACCTCACATATATAAAAAATAAGGTAAGTTGAAGTAAGAGCGACTTTGGCGTAAGTGCGCTCCAAGTCAGTAATTTCATACATAATCGGTAGAGAGATCGCTGTAACGCATGGGAACGTTATTAAGGTACCAAAAGTACATAATATAACACAAAACAACGAGATTTTGGTACGACAAAATTCAGTACTCACCTTCTTTAATTTTGACAATGTCAAAAATTTGAATGTTGAAAACAATACTTTTAAACGTAACTTTTTAAAAATATGCTATATTAATAAATTTGCAGAACTTGTTGATATAAGTAACATTTACATAGATTTAATTACGTAATTACCACCTCTTGCTTTTGTGTAATCCTTTGACTCAGTTATTGTTAACTTTGTCATTAGTTTAGGCCCTTTAATTCACCTTATATATACTCAGTGACATAGAAATTGCAACAGCTAGAAGGGGTTGGAATTTCCGGATGAAATTTGGTAGGAATATTCACCTATGTAATAGTAATAAACGATCAAAATTTGAATCCTCAAAGTGAAGCAATAAAGTTGTTATTGAGGTTTTTACCTCTCTCAGCACTGATATTGAATGTTTTTTTTGCGGTGTTTTTTATAACTTTCTCGATTTGTGTTGCTGTTCTTATTGAACTGCGATTCAGTTAAGTGTTAGCTATGCCTAGAGTAAGAAAACGAGCAACGTATCGACAATTAAGCGAATTCGACAGAGGTGTAAATCGAAATCGGTCTACTGTAATGCGAGTGTGTCGAGCATGGTTTGAAGATGGCCAGGAACGTCGTAGAAGAGGAACCGGGGCTTCAAGAAGAACGAATGAGCGACAAGATCGTCGCTTAAGACAACTGGCATTTAGAGACCGATTTTCCTCTACTCAGGCAATTGGTGACCAATGGTTTGGTTAAGAAGGTCGCCATGTAACCCTTAGAACAGTTTATTGCCGAATCTGAAGTTTTAGGTTAACATCATATCGTCCGCAACTTGTGCTTCCTTGGACTGCGGAACATTATCAGCAACGGTTACAATGGTGCAATGAAAGATCTAATTGGAATCGTGAATGGCGTCGTGTTATGTTTAGTGACGAATCAACATTTTGTTTAGGCATGACGGTCGTCAGAGAGTCAGAAAAAGACGGGATGAACGACGGAATCTTCGATTTACCGTTGAGGGGCACGTACACCGCACTGTGGGTGTTCTGGTTTGGCGTGCGATTACTTATGGCAGCAGGTCTCCCTTGGTGTTCATTCGAGGCAATATGACAGCACAACGGTACATTGCGGAGGTGGTTGGAACACATCCTCTGCCATACTTACAAGGGTTCGAAGATCCATTATTCCAGCAAGTTAATGCACGTCCTCATATAGCAAGGTTTTCCTTGAACTTCTTTGAACAAGCCCAGATTAATCTTTTGCCCAGCCTCCAAGATCTCCAGATCTTTCTCCCATCGAACATGTATGGGACATAATGGGTAGAAGCTGCGAAACTTGCAGCGTCCTCCTTCGACTTTTGAGGCTTTGAGACATGAGGTGCAACTTGCTGGGAGGCAATACCCCAAGACGAGATAAACCACCTTATTCAATCAATGCCACGGCGTGTAAATGAATGTGTAAATAAGAGAGGTGGCCCCACACAATTACTATAAAATTTTGTTTAACTAATAAAGATTTTCCTCCCAAATTTTGATCATTTATTGTTTTTACATAGGTGAATATTCCTACCAAATTTCATCCGGAAATTCCAACCCCTTCTAGCTGTTGCAATTTCTATGTCACTGGGTATACATATAATATAAATCTTTAATATTCTCTACAACACGATTCAGTTTAAAATATTTTTTTCTGTTTGCTTTTTGTTTGTTTGCTTTTTGCTAAGTTTACTACTTTTAAATTTCATTTATTCTGCGTTTGATTGCTAATATGTACACTCGAATCATTGTAACTTCAATAATTTTTCACGTAAAATAAATACCTACTAGTCATTATATTGTTCTTTGTAGTACCCTGAAGAAGCCGCAAAACCGGCGGCGAAAATTTGGTAATAGAATAAAGGATTTTGCAAAACTGGGTACTTAGATCTGTTTGCTCCTTTAATTTTGGCGTTATAGAATCTCTTTGTTTAATGTTACGTTGTACTCGTGTACTTCTGTTCTTCCATAATCTATCAAATTCAACTCGTTGAATAATTTAGTAAGCATTTATGGACAATTTCTATTAACTTCAACAGCGTCAAATTCTGTAGTAGTGTAGTGTAGTTCCGTTTAGTAATTACTCAGAGAAAAATAGTTAAAATAACAATATAATATAGTAAAATATGTGTTAGCAACACTTTATGTTAAATACAACTATTATTTTTGTTAGTGCAACTACATACGAGGGACGTTCAGTAATTAACGAGACAAACTGTATTAGCGGGAAAACTACTGAATATTATTGGATGAAACTTTTTGTGTGTCAAGTTGGTAAACTTGGGGACAAATTAAGTCAGCTGTTTGAAAGAAATAAAACCAAACATAACCTCTTTTGTTCACTTCAAAATGTCGGTTCCTCTCGGAACGTGTACGGTGGAAGAGCAACGTTCAGTGATAAGACTTTTGTTATCCGAAGGTGTGAAGCCGGCCAACATTTACTCGAGAATGTTGAAACAGTATGACGAAAAGTGTTTAAGCCGTGGAAACGTGTATAAAGTGGATTGAACAATTTAAGTCGGGCACAAGTGTCACCGATATTCATCGCTCCGGACGACTGGTTGAAGTGACGACCGACACGCTACAAAATCGCATAAATGACCTTATTCTCGATGACAGGAGTACAAAAATCGTTTCAGTAGCTGATTTGTGTAATGTTAGTGTTGGAACTGTGTATTCAATCATGCATGACAAGCTGAATTATCGCAAAACGTGTTCGGGATGAGTTCCAAGACAGTTGACTCAAGTTAATAAAGACACCCGTTTTCGCATTTGTTCTGAACTGAAACGACGGTTTTTAACGGAAGGTAATAACTTTCTCAACTGTGTTATAACCTGCGATGAAACGTGGATTCACCACTATGAACCTGAATCCAAACGACAAAGTCTTAAATGGAAACATTCGGATTTGCCCGGTAAGAAAAAATTCAAAACACTGCCCAGAAAATGCGAGAAATTATCGAAAATTTGGGTTGGGAGGTGTTGCCACATCCTCCTTACAGTCCCGACCTCGCACCGTTCGATTTTCATCTGTTCGGCCCGCTCAAAGGGTTTTTACGCGGTACCAAGTTCGAAGACAACGAAGCAGTCAAACAAGCTATACACAAGTGGCTCAGACAACATGATCAAGAATTCTTCAGCACTGGAATTAGAAAGCCCACAAAGCGATGGGAGAGTGCCTAAATGTTGGTGGAGACTACATTGAAAAGTAGTGTAAATTTCATTGTCATTGAATTTTCTTCCACAGCCATTTGTCTCGTTAATTACTGAACGTCCCTCGTATTTCATTGTATTAAATAAATGTGTTGTAATTCTTGGTACAAATGGTTCTTATTTTTATTAAAAATACAAGGGTTTGTTGTTCCAAAATTTGTCTCTGTATAGTTAAGAGTGAAATAATTACATTTCGCTAAACACTGTTTTTTCTTGATTTCTGTAGCAATGACCGAGTTACCCCGGAATTTGTCCAGAGGTTTGATGCTTCTCTTGATGGGATTTTTGTTTAATAACTTATAGCTGAATGTGTTGCTTTTGTTTCAATTTATATATTCTTATGTAACTCCATATATCTATAAGACTGTTTGACATACGATCTTGTTTACTTTTGACAGAACAAAGATAGTTATTTTTTGTTAAAAACACTAGAAACAAAATTTTTATTAGATGTTCGTCCGTATCCTTATATTTTTAATATCACATTGATACGGAATTTAGCATGCCAAAATTCGCCACCATAGCACTATTTATTTTTTAGCTTACGTGGTTTAGTGACAAGGCATTGTACTAAACATTGCTAAACAATTTCAAAAGAGTACTCTCACTTTTAAGCCAAATTTTTGTTACTGTAGATCAATTGAGCTAATTTGGGGAAGTAGTTACTCCAACTTCCCTTATAGAATATCCTGTATCACATGATATAAACTTAAAAATAGATACGATCAAATTAAAAATATTGCACATTTTAAGTTTGGTCAAATATGTAAAAAGAAGTTCTATAATCTCTATATTATTTCCATACAGTAAAACTTATAATACCTGAAGTAAGTAATTTTTTTAGTGTGTTTTTTGGTTGCTTTCTGGAGATTTATACTGCATATCTTTTCTTAAATTTGGTAAATAATTTTTGGATGCTAATAAAGTAAGTGATATATAACCAAAAAAGTCAGACAATGACATATGCTGACGACATTGTGTTAAGAAAATTTAAGAAACGTGTTTAAAAAATTGGAAAAGATAGCGAAGGACAAATGTTTAAGGATCAATGAAGGCAAGACAGAAAGAGAAGACACCAAGACCAAACGAAAACAAAAAGATGAAAATAAGAATGGAAGGAATGGAGTATGAATTGGAAGAAGTAGTAAATTAGTTAAACTTATTTCCGGGTTGTTATAGAAAGCTTTAGCATAAGTGGATCTTCAGTGATAATTGCAAAGATAACATATGGATATGTTCATTTTATTGAAATGCTGTGGTGTTCGGCACAACGGTAGGGGTGACGTAATTTTTAGCAGAGCCGCAGTAGGCATCAATTAGAATAGGAGCAGTTTTAATAATCCTATCTTTAGCAGATATTCACGAAATTTAGTTGAGAATCCTTTTTTTTGTTTCAATTGCTAACCGTATCTCTCTTTCGTAAATAAATTGCTGCAAAAATAAAATATAAGGACAATAGAGGTCCGTTGAAATAAAAAATCTCTGCAATACTTAATAGAAATCCAGGCTTAAGTATGTTATAAAAATTACGTTCGAGTGAAATTCAAATTTCATATAAAGTGTTTGTACCAACCAATATCTATAAATTTCTTGTTTTGCTATTAGCTTTTGTTTAAAAAATGATGTTCAGTAACATTCACACGAGCAATCACGTTACTTTTTAAACACCAAATTTGGCATCCTTCTTTAGAAAATTACAAAATATTACATTATTGTTGAAATTTGTATAAAATGTCGAAGGAAACAGTTGCCTGTTTTCTTGTTTCCTTTCTAATTTGACAATTTTTAATACTCTAGTGCAAGTTTCTTTTTTAATTCATTTCTAAGTTTAAGAAGGTATTGTTTAAAAAGGCATGCACTAAAATTCTAGTTTTCTAAGGCTTCGATAGTTCTTTATAATTCGATTTGCGTCTTTAATTACATAGTAATGTAGGGTTTTGTGGTTATTTATACAAACTAAATCAACTTTGCGTAAAAAATGTGTATCTAAAATAAAATTTTGTATTCCAATGGTGACTTTTGTATAAAGGAACAATTTCATACAGTTTCGTGTTAATTTGAATAATAGAGTGTTGAAAATTGGCGAATTGGAAAAAATTCGAGAGCAAGCAACTTTTTCTTTTAACATTTTACAAAGATTTGAAAAATAAGGCCGCATTTTGTAATTTTTTGAAGAAAGTCACGAATTTTTTGTTAACACGTTTGCTGCCGATGCCGCTTATAAGTGTATCGTATGGGATTCATAGATTGGCCAACTAAATTTTTAGGTGGCACGCAAAGCTTGAGATTTTTTATCACTGGCGCTGTTAGGAATGAATTAAACAGCAGTCGGCATAGTTGGACTATGCTCTAACGACAAGCATACCTGGTTGCGCACAGTGTCTTTCTTTTGATTATCACAAGTTCTAATAAAGAATACAGAGAAAAATATATAGTCTTTACAACAATAAATACAGTAAAATATGCGCCAACACAATTTTTTGTTAGGGCAACTACATATGTTATTGGATTAAATAAACGCGTTGCACTTATTACTATAAATTGTGATAATAATATTAATAATATGTCAGTTTATTGTCCAACAGTTTTACAACTAATAATTTGACAAAAATAAAAATAAATGCATGCATATAGTTTTAGTTTATAATAAGTGATTTACATTATTAAAAAATATACTAAAATAATGAAAATCTGCTGACGGGCACATTGTAACAGTGGTAAGACATGCAAAATATTGATTCTAGAAAGTGACAAGGAAAAGGAAGAGGAAAAGCGAGAGGAAAATCGAGGAACACGGAAATTAGAGAAGAAAGGAGGTAGGGACTATCAATAGATCCATGGACTAATTTCCATTCAAGCCGGGATGAGAGTGACGGCAAACCATATCTGCCACGTAGTCTGGAATAACCTATTCCTCATTCCGAATAAACACCATCCTCTCTACAAGCAAGGTATTTAAGAAGTCGTCGTTGAACTTTTTTCAAAGAAAGCTGAAGGTAAACATAGCGAAGAGACCATACTTGTGATGCATATTCCAACTTACTGATGACAAAACTAAAGAAGAGGGTCTTTAATAACTGAATATCGTGAAATGCCTTAGATGAGCGTGTAATAAAGCCTAAGGTCTTAGAGGCTGATAAGCAAGAATCTGATATATGCGAAGAGAAACTCATCAAAGGGGTCAAACAAAACCCCAAGATTTCTGATCAACTCAACTTTCTTCAAAAATCTATTATTTATACTGTGCGCAGAGGAAATATGATTGAGCTTGCGGGTAAAAGACATGTAACAACATTTACTGAAGTTCAGGTGCAGTTTAAATTCGTCGCACCTAGCAATGACGCGGTTAATATTATTCTGCACACATAAAATATCATCCTAGTTAGAAATAGATTTATAGATCTTAATGTCATCGGCGTATGCAAGTACCGGGCAAGTAAATTTTTCAAGTAGGTCACTTATATACAGTACAAGTAGTAGGGGCCCCAAGTTAGACTCCTGAGGAACATCAGATTTTGGAAAGTAGTTGGATGTGAATCCATTATAATGGACCTAGTTGCACCTGCAAGTTAAATAAGAGTAAATCAATCTTAACGATACACTTAATCCAAACTCTGATAATTTGCTAGTAGTAAGTAAAATACCATGATCAATAGAATCGAAGACACTACTAAAATCCATGTAAATCTCCTTTGCCTATCCAAATCTTGACAAATAAACTGAGAAATAGTTACAAGGTTAGTAAAACCACGTGAATAAGGAGAAATAAATGATTTAACGTTCTCATATAAGGTGAAAAACAGGATATTCTCAAATACTTTGCAAAGTTAGATACTTATTGGTCTGTAGTTGTCGACATCCGTTCTAATGCCCTTTTTGTGTATCGGACAGACTCTTGCACGCTGTCACCTAGCAGGAAATATTGACATCTTGATTGATAAATTAATGATAGAAGCTAACAGCTTAGCAAAAGCCATGCCGGCATCACGCAATATAAAAGGTGGAACTAAGTCACCAGAAACGCTATTGTTTGCAAAAGAAGTCATAATTCTGACTAACTCTTCTTCTGTTACAGAAGATAACGTAAAAGGAATGCAATTGTGATATAAGGTTGCTGTAGAAGGAGACGAATTAACTAGATAAATAGAGGCAACTTAGCAGCAAAGGCATTAACAATATTTTGAGGCGTATCATATGTATCTCCATCGTAGGATAATACATTTGGAATTCTAGATGTGCCCTCTCTGTGAATATACTAATATTTGCTTTGGGTTGGATTTTATAGATGTCTCAATGGAATTTCAATATAGGTTATAAGTTGAAGCAATTTCTGCTTTACAGAGTCTACGGAGTCTTTTAAATTCCTGTTGATAGAATGCAGTTCTAGTGGAAATTATTTATATATTTTAAAAACACAAGGAATTGTTGTCCCAAATTCTTTTTCCGTGTTTTAGATATGTTTCAACAGGCACATTTGACCAAGTAGTCAGTGTAATGGATCGTCCGGTAGTTGTGCATCATGAATGAAACTAGCCAAAAGTGCTCTTCGCAAGTACCTTTCATATTGAAACAGACGTATTATGTATAAGCTTCCGCGGTTAGGTGTAATCGGCACCTGAAATGACTTTTCACTGATATGGCCGGTTGCATTTAGGGTTAGGTGCTTTATGTTTTCAAATTGTAATATTTTGACTAACATACAGTGCGACTAATTTGAAATAGAAGCACCCCTGTAGAACCTATATTTTACATTAAAATGAAATATTTTTTTTCGAATACACAGTAAGTCAAAAAGTCTACTTCCACACAAAATTTCAGAAGTCTATTAGCCAAAATTTCATTCAAATATATTTATTAATAAAAAAGTTAGGAGAGAATCATTTTTCAAGCTGTACAGTGCATTATTTCATAAATCCGCTTCTTACAACATCTACTGACCAAGGTAGGTCAAAATTTATAAAACAATAGCGGATTTACGAAATAATGCACGGTAAAGTTTGGAAAATAATTCTCTCTCATAGCTTTTTTATTAACAAACATATTTGATGAAATTTTGGTTAAGTCGGTTTTTAATATAAAAATCGCTAATAAAATTTTGCTATTTTAGATCTCGAAAAATAATAATAGTGTACCTTGAAAATTCAGATGAACTTCTGAAATTCTGTGTGGAGATAGACTTTTTGATCCGCTATGTACTCAACAGAAATTGGTTTCATTTTAATGTAAAATATAGGTTTTACAGGGGTGCTTCCATTTCAAATCACTGTATATTGGCGTTCGTCGGCAAAATGTGATGAATCCGTTTTTCTGACGTAATTAAATTTTATTATGAAAATACATTCCATCCTGATAGGATTTGAACCTAACGAGTTCCGTTCTTCGGACAGTCATGCTAACCAGTACACCAGAGGGTCTTTGTAGGGACGAATCAGTAATATTTTATTTTTGGAATAAAATTATGTATAGAGGGACCTTTCTTTGGACATATAACTTACTTTCCAAGAAAATAATTCAGCGTCACCATAAATGCAATATTAATATTGGACCAGTAGCGAATGTGTTAAAAAAATCACGTGATTGCTTTATGTGTAACATCATATGTATAGAAAATATACCAATTTATTTCTGGGTCTTGCTTATTCTTCAATTAGTAAGGAGAGAATCTTGTCGATATTTAAAGATACGCTAATTCCAAAAAGAATCCACTTCACATCGGTGCGTGAAGAAAAGATACTGTTGTAATAACAATTAATTTCGCCTTTCTTTTACAAATATGAGAATCATTGACTTTAAATGTAAGTTTCTACTGTGATTTAAATTGATAAACATATATATAAGTTCCTAATTTTCACTGCGTTCCTAAGAACGAAAATCAACAATGTATATGTCATGGCAATAGGTTGCCATAACTAATTCTTACCGTGATGCCGAACTCTAGTTATTACTGTAGTGCACGCTCAAATTTGGAGGATATAATTTTTATTTAATGAAAAGAAAAGTGACTGGACTATCAACCTTAAAAGAAGGAATTTTTTATCATTAAGATAATTATTGTCCCAATTGAAGAGGACTCAGTACAATTTCACTATTATTCCTCTGTTTTTCAAAATCGTTCCCAGCACCGTCTTTACTACTCTTCACCCTCATCATGCTATAATCACAAATTTCGTTCACCTTGACATCATCGCCGCCCTTAATGTTACTAATGTTATTCATCGCACCGTCATTATCACCACTCTCGATACTAATATCGTCGCCGAAATCTCGTTTTTCGATAACAACACTCAAACATGTTTCTACGTGTTCGCTAGACGAGATGGTCCGACCGACACCAACGCCGCAACGTTGTTCGCGCGATTTTACGAGTCGCGATTGCGGTGCAGCCTTGGTAATCGTCGCGGTTTCCACTTCGATAACCGTGTCGCTATCGCAACTAGAGATACTCTGGAGATCGTAGCCGATTTCCAAATTCTGCAACTCTATGATCGAGTTCTCTCTCGACATGCGTTTCGCCTCTTCCGAATTGAAATCAGCGAAATCTGGAACGCTTATTAGAGGAATTTGTGGTTTCGAAGGCGATCCTTGATTGTGAGATGGTTCCTCTTCGACGTAGATGGCCGGCTCTTGGAAATTCATCGTACTCGTACTCGGTATTGCGTTATTATTGTTGGCCGCCGCGATCGAAACCTTCTTGTGATTACTATTGTGGCGCATCAGGGACGCTTGTTCTACGGGGACGAAATCTTTTCTCCGGTCGCGTTTTCTGGAAAGCGGATATCTGGAGTTGTTGTGCGGGCAAGAGTTTTTGAGGCGGGTTTTCTTACGACCGCGGACGCATTTGGATGGGCAAGCACACAGGAGTACTCTAATGAGGCAACATAGTAGGCCGCATGCTATCAGCGTAGGCCCTATCAGTCGGAGTTCAAGGGTTTTGAAGCCTTTGTCGCCGGTGCCCACGAAGAAGATGACGCTACCGATCGCTATCGTGCCCAGACCGACGTACAAGAGGGCGTTGGCGGCCGCGCTTTGGTGGTAAACATTGAACATCTCTTCGTCGTCTGTGCTTCCACCATATGTGGTATCGTGGATCTAGTAAAAAAATCCAAACGTTAGAGAACAAGTATAAAATATACAAAAAAAAAGCATCACACTCTTTGACCCTTTGCAAAATAAAACAATCTCAGATAAAAGATTTTTGAAAGTTTATTTAACGCACATCTTGCCATAAGATCCAATATCAACATGACAATGCAAAGAATCTATAATCAAGAAGGATCTTTATAAAAAATGATTCCGGTAGGATTCGCATCTACTTTTCTCATATTTCTTTCAATATTTAAAATATAATTTAGATACTGGATTTCTCTGAGTGTCTGGTGGTGTGGTACACATGAGTAAGTGTTCTTCGTAACCTAGTATTCTATAGTAATCTTTAATGGCGGTATTTCTCTGTAAAATAAGTTCTCTAAAAAAATATTGCTCAAGAGAAACGAACAAAATGATAAGCGATGTTCAATTGTCTCAGTTTATTTTTGCAACAAGGTTAAAATAAATTTTAGTTTGCAAAAGGTCACTTATTCTGCATTAAAAATGTGAAGCAAAACGAATTCTTTGTGGCTGTGTACATACATATTAAAATTAAGAAATATAGATATATGTATACTAAATATTATACGCCATTAAACAATTTTGATTATAATCCAATAATATTCAGATCATGCTTTTGCTATACTTTGATTTCAGCTTCGCAACAACTTGGAAATAAAATAATTAAATAAATTTCTCCCTTTTTTGATGTACTTTTATCCTTTGTACTGAATTAAAATCGCCAGAAAAAAGCTCATTGGAGTTCCAGTTCGATACCGCACTATTCATGCACACATGGAGAAAATAAAAGGCGAAAAGGAAAAGACACATAGTAGCATTACATTTATACTTTTTCGGAGAAGCCAAGTTGGTTTTGGCGTTTTGCGAGGCGAGGAAACAACAAGCGCGCTTTTTTCTTACTCTGTTCCTTTTCATCCATCGGTGGTGTGCATCGGTTTGCCTCAGGCGGTGCTGTCTCGCTTCATCTGAGAGAGAGCCGCGTCTACCTCTTTCTCTTTCCTGCCAAGCTGCGCGGCCCTGGGAACACTACACAAAGACATTTAGTATGTTATGGCTAGCTGCGTATAGGTGGTGTTAATTTAAATAAAAGGTAGGCGTTATAGGTACATGTTCACTTTGAGTATCTTTCATGGTTCAATGCTTAAAATTCAATGAAAGTCCTGTTAAAACGGTAAATGGTATTTCTGGGGAATTTTATTTGTTCTACGCGTATACGATAAAGATATGTGTGATAGCGGGAATAAGCAGCGATCCGAATTGCAATAAAGCGTCCGAAAAATATACACTGCCGCTCATAAGTGTTTGGGCACCCTTGGATTTTAGATTTCTGTATATAAGGAATGTATCTAGAAAATACATTACAGCATTATTGAATAATATGCTAATAATCAGTAAGATTCACTTGAATTCATTAAATAATATCGGTCTATTTACTTCTTTTATCTGTATGAGAGGTAATATCGTCACGAAAGCGCAGGTACTAGCGACAGCAAAGAGCGTATTTCTTGAAATTCCAGGAAAAATGTAACAGTTGGTAATTTTATTATGAATCCTAAAGCTATAACAAAACCTTTTGAAGTAATATTTTTAAATTACGATCAGTTATCGTTCCAGGTTAGTAGTGACAACATCTCTTAACGAATAATGTTCATAATTTCGTTTAAAATTTTAATACATGCCGAAAAGGAAAGAAATTAGTGTTGAAACGCGTGCTCTGACAGTAGCACAACATTACATAAGCATATAAGATAGCATAAGCAATCGTCAAATTGCTAGAAAATTACATTTAAATCTATCTACTATTGATTATAACATAAAAAAATACAGTGAAAGTGGCAGTTTTCTAAATAAAGTACTTCTAAATACTGTACTTCCGAAGTCGATTAACGTGTCCACGGTTAAACGCCGTTTGCAAAAAGCCGGCCTTCACAGACGAATTGCGATGCGAAAGACCTTGATTCGCCAAATTAATAAGAAAAAGATGTTACAATGGGCACGTGAACATCGAAACTGGACGGTAGAAGATTGGAGCAAGGTATTGTGGACCGACGAATCCAAATTCGAGATTTTGTGGACGTGCACTAGAGCAATGCACATTCTCTACCGTCAAACATGGCAGTGATTCGGTAATGACTTGGGCTTGTTTTGCTGGTACATCCGCAGATGATCTCGTAAAAATTCAAGGCATAATGAGAAAAGTACAATACAAGCGCATCTTAGGGGAAAATGCAATACACTCTGGTGTAAGAATTTTGGGTCAGAATTTTATATTCCAGTAAGACAATGACCCAAAACACACTTCAAAATTATGCAATATTTAGAACAGCTGGAAGAAGGACAGAGTTGGAAGGGACACTAACAATCATGAAATCACCACCCCAAATCCCGGACTTGAATTCCATCCCCATTACTTTGCTTAGAAACGAGCTCTTTAGATCAGTCTAGCGTCACAAGAGACAATTTGGGCGCTCTTTCCTAGCCAACTTTGTGTAACAACAAACAGAATACCAAAACTTTTATTGCTGCATATCATCATCTTTCTTAAGTTAAAGTATAACATATGCGATATCGTTGAATATCACATAAAAGTTGACGTCACTTCCGGTGATAGTGGAAATGCAATTGAACTGCCGATAACGCCAAAAGTTAGTTTACAAGAAGTAGAAATCGATGTATTTTTTTAAAAAACGCTAGCTTCTGTCTTTCAAAAGTTAGCAGGGAAGGGGGGGGGGATACTTTAGGACCTCACTGTATAATATAAGGGTTTTTTACCTTTTATATTCATAAACAACTAAATATTTCAGACATCTCTATAAAATTCAAACAAAAAATGCTTTTATTTTAACATAAGTGAACGTAATGAAAGCCTAGCGGCTGTATTGGGGTGGATTGAAGAAATATACGACTAAACGGTTAATTCAAGCAGTTAACCAGTGCAAAAAACACTGGACTTCATACAAGCAAAGTAGAAACTTGTGTGGGGCGGCATGAATGTACTGAATAGACTAGCTGAGGCGTACCTAAAGGTACGTCAAGGTAGACTAACTAGCTCATTAAACGTAAGCCCGAAACCTTCTGTAGGCATGGCATTCTCGGTACTTAACAGGTAGTAAACAATGGAGAGAGAAGAGGTCTTAAGACAGGTCAGGGATAGGCCAAGCATCTTTTGATCGGACACATGCCTAAATTTGCGGCAGACATGCTAGGCAGAGACAGAAAGTCTGTTAAAATAACAATGAGTTTGCTAACAGGAAATTGGATGGTAGAAAACCATATGCGCAATCTGGGTCTGACAACGGAAATAACATCCAGGTTCTGCTAGGCGGAAGAAGATACATACTATCATCCACATACTGTGCGATTGCACAAGACTGGCAGAAATGTGACTCTCAGAAATGGGTTCGGAATATCTAAAAGGCCGAAGCACACAAAGGGGTCACTCACAAGGCTGTTGGGATACTATTGTGACATCCATTTTAAACACGTCTTGTAAAATATGACAATTAAATAATTTAATGTCAAATTATCTGTCTGTGTTAATCGTAGATTGACAAGTATTGTGCAGTACTTAATTACTGGAGTGTATTAATAATATTCCATCAATGTAATATGGTTTTCAATAAAAATGTTTCTACTTAAAAATAATCTTTGATATGCTTTTTGCTAAAAGCAAAGTTTTTAAAATAAACGAATATATCGTATAATTTTTAGGTTAAATACAGAATACTGTCATTTTAGTCATTATCACAACATTTAAAAAACGTCAAAATGAGCTCATAAGAGTTGTCCCAGATTTTTATGAAAGCGATAGTAGATCTGAAAAGATCCCAGTGGAATAAGGCAGGGCACCTCGTAGCCAATTTAATCTAACTTAGTAAAGCCTTAATACCTTAACAATATGTATAGAAACCTGGTCAACTACACAAATGCATTCCTTATACTGTTTCACATAAATGGCAGGTGAAATATTGAGTAAACCTTTAATTTATATAAAAGAAATATTCAAGCATTGCGAGCAAGATTGAAAACGAACGAAAGACATCAAAAATGTTGGTTCATGGTTTAGATCATAAATAATAAATTTTAAATCATTTAACTCTTTATAGGATAACTTTTCTCTTGAAGAAAGCACAACAGAGCGCATACATGCTAAAGGATTCTTATCACATGCAAGATACATTTGTTGTCTACTTAAATGTATGTGGCTAGAATAGAAGCTAGCACCATATAAAAGGTTAATAATTACAAAAATAATTGAATATTCTCATTCAATTCCTAAGTACTTTTGATGGAGGTGTAAATAATTTTCTCCTAGCTCAGTTTTAATTAGAATCCATAAATATTACAATATTTAATAATTGTTCCTAAGAAAGAAATATAATGAAACAAATATCGATTTGCAGTGGCACTCAAATCAAATTAAAAGTACTACTCATCCCATTCATTGTTAAAATTTTACCCTTTCCAAAAATCTAATTAAATTTTAACTCAAACAACTTATATTTATTATCTTTGAAACAGTTCACTAAAACCCTTACCACAACACTTAATTCGTACTGGACGCACGTTTCGATAGCCAAGCTATCATCATCAGCAGCAAGACTGAACTAACAAGCTAAGTGAAAAACTAACCTTATAAGGAAAAAATTATGCAATAATTAAATTTAAAATCGTAAAATTTAATGAGCCGCTTCATTGCACAGGACTATAAATAGCCTAAAGGTAAATGAGCCGAATGACGTGAGTTAATAAATCCTAGATTACAATGAAGCGGTTCATTGCACATGGTTAAAATTACAACTATAAATGATTAAACATGATGTAACAAAGGATAAAGGCTGGAATTTAGTGGTCCGAAATCTGAATTCATTAAGTGAGTTTTGTTTTTGTAAATTTCCATGCCACAAAAACAAAACTCACTTAATGAATTCAGATTTCGGACCACTAAATTCCAGCCTTTATCCTTTGTTACATCATGTTTAATCATTTATAGTTGTAATTTTAACCATGTGCAATGAACCGCTTCATTGTAATCTAGGATTTATTAACTCACGTCATTCGGCTCATTTACCTTTAGGCTATTTATAGTCCTGTGCAATGAAGCGGCTCATTAAATTTTACGATTTTAAATTTACATATTGCATAATTTTTTCCTTATAAGGTTAGTTTTTCACTTAGCTTGTTAGTTCAGTCTTGCTGCTGATGATGATAGCTTGGCTATCGAAACGTGCGTCCAGTACGAATTAAGTGTTGTGGTAAGGGTTTTAGTGAACTGTTTCAGTGTTCCAGTGCCACAGTTTTAGAGTATCCGTTTAGTATTTATTATCTTTGATGATATGCTTAACACGAAACCGGTAGCATGATTTAAAGCACTATACGGGCGGGCCCCGTCTCTTTTTATTGCGAGCCGGGCCGAGAATATTTTATTAAATACATCGAATGGATATAACGTATGCAGTAAATGCTGTTTAGTGTTTACGTTATCGATTGTATTCACAATTTTAATGTATACAATGTTGGTACGTTTTCTTTTGGTTAAAGAAAATGTAAACATGTTTAGAAATAGACAGCGCAAATATAATTACTTAAACAGGCTAAAATAATTTAGACGGGCAGACCGAGCGGGCCTTGTGCCGCGGTAATGAACGCAACGGGCGGGCCCACGCCATACTATAACGGGCTACGGGCGGGCTGGGCCGTGAAAAATAGGCCCGTGCAGTGCTCTAGCATGATTTAATACAATACAGAATTTTGTGAGTAAAAACCAAATTTATTTCTGACCCCATTTATGAAGAACTCACACAGAGTCACCATGGAACGTTTACCTTTGATATTCCTTTTTCGTTGTTTTATGATGACTACTTCGGTTCATTTCTCATTGATGTCAAAAAGAACGTAATGTGATAAACGATATTTTCTACAAAGTCTTTCCTTTACTAACAATAAGTTTTCTCATGAATGACAAATTTATATTACGTTTATAGTGAAATACTTTATAAGGTACAAAGAATCACAATTCAATAGCAAACCCGAGAATTCGGATCGAATACGTAGATCCGTGTATATACAATGAAAATGTTTTTACTTATAAAATCCCCACGTTCCAAAGCGTCCCTTAGGGAAATATTCTTTACCGTTTGCATGAATACCTCTGAAATTTAGATATCGAAAATCGGCCGACGTGAATAGTAGCACTAACGAATCTATATAATGGATTTGGAAGAAAACGTAATAATCTCCAAGATTACTGAAAATCTATATTGAAGAAACTGGTTGGAATTACGGCTTTCTACTTAGGAATGAATTTATTTAGATGGTTACCGAACGTTGCATGCATTAACTTTTTAAATTAACAGTTGAATTCTCTAGGGTGATTTTCAAATAATTCTACGTGATTTTCCGGTAAAGAATTTAACCAGAAAGCTCCCAGATATTTCGCGATTTTACAATTCTTACAAAAAACGGACTTTTGTGTTTGTTTGCTAAATGAGCCTAGCTAACATAAACAAACACCGAATCATGAATATTCAACCTTTGATTGGATAACTACAACTATTAGAGTAATCATTTGATGTATACAGAGTAATATTGCCACGGAAAGTTCCATTATAGAATTAGGTTTTGTAATATCGAAACTGATCTTCCTCACACAACTGCTTGACATAGTTACAGAGTACAGAATGGCAGAAAAAATGCGGAGAAATCGTGGTCGACAGATAGATAGGTAGTTAGTTGGTTGTAGACTGTAGATTAGAGAACTGGCAAGGAAAGGAGTTATAAGTAATTAAATAAAGACATATTTGTTAGAAGTAGCGGTTAAATATAAAGTGGTACTTGCCAGCGGCACCCTCTCATGTAAGTAGAGTTAGATTTATATTAGAGGAACAACCCGCGACATATTCGGTGGAGGCGCCAGAAGCATAATATTTCCAGTAAGCCTAGCAGAGTCCAGCGAGTGAGGAGAGATAGATATACGTTGTTGCCCATCATCGTGACTTGCCACCACTTTGTACCTCCCTCACGTCGGGTAAATCAGGAACATAAGGGACTTACGCTTGCCTGGATCGGATAGGGTAAAGCTATAGTAAGTCAGTGTTTCTGAAATCCGATAAAAGGACCAAGAGTACAGTGAAAAGTAAGTAAGCAGTTAGATGCAAATTTCTTTCTAAATTACCAATTGCTAGTTTTTAAGTAAATATTGAACCTAATCAGTTCAATTGGCCGATCGGGCCGGGGCGCTCATCACCTTCAAGAGATTCCTGCGACAAACGGAAACATTTTGCCCAATTTTTTACAGTGGAATATGAAGGAGATAAATCACTATAAATTGTTTTGTTAAAAATTTAATGACCGCGCAGTATTCAATTCATGCACTAGTCACGTTGTCTGGTTGGCTACTAAAAACTACTACTCTTCGAGCCGTGTAGGCCTCGCATATGTGAATCTATGACGCAACGGAGTTTGAATACGCTCAAACCTGTATAAGCCTGTGATGCTGAGAATTTATGGCGCCTATCTCGTAAACCCATAAATGTTCCATAGGAAGTTCTGTTTAGGTTAATCTATAACCATCGCTTACAAATGTTCTCGCAATCAGTTTTTCACTACAGCTGAGGTATGGACGGAGATATTGTCTTGGGCTATAATAATTTCGCCATTATTAGCATATGCTAGTGGAAGCGTAAGTACTGGTAAAATACCCACATACAATGATGCAGTTAACTTTGAATGCACAGTAACGATATCTCCTGTTCGACAATGTGTCTAATAGATTAACAGTCACTCCAAGGTGTAATAATAATATCATGCCGCTCTATGATTAGTAACAATATGGTATCTAGTTTACAGTACAACTGTGAGTCTCAACCAGATCTGTTGCGTATACATGTACGCTGCCGTAAATACTATTTCGTAGTTCTACGTTTGTTTTAAAAATGTTGCCTACGTCGCGAAAACGACCAATGTTGGACAATTTTACAGAATTTATAGCAGAAATGCCTGACCTAAATTATGATGGCGTTAAAATTCAATGTGTAGTTTGTAATATCCCTTTAATTTGTTGGTCCAAAAGAGATTGTCTACGTCGCGTAAATAGTAAACAGCATTCTTCAAAGAAGTTGCACACGACACTATGACAAATTTAAATTTAATTTATAAAAACCATTCTGTGGTTAATGTAATGGTACGTACAATGGAACCACATCAATCATCACCTTCAATTCTATTAGCTTCTAGACGAGTACAACAATGTACTGCCGATGTAATTTCATTTTTTAGTGTTAAATACATTGGAAAAGTTTGAACTTTCAACAAACCAACTGTTGATGTTTATGAGTGATGGTGCCGCAAACATGTTTTCTGTAGGCCGGTCTCTTAAAAAACATTGTGCTAACTTGTTACATATTACGTGTAAAATTCATGCTTTCAGTTATGTGGCAAGATAGTATTAGAAAATGTAGTGAGGTAGACGTTTTAATAGCTCATACAGAAGCAGTGTTTGTCAAATCCCCAAAACGTTTTCGCAAATTTTACAGACTGTGCCCCCGTATACCTGAGCCACCAGAACCTATTCTTACATATTGGGGAACATGATAACAGGCCGCGTTTTATTATCATAAATATTTTGAGCACATTAAGAACGTGGTTTTACAAATCAATCCAAAGGAAGCTGCGGCTATCAAGGAAAGCCAGACGAAATTTCAAGTTAGTCAGGTTGAAACGGATTTAAAAACTATTCAGAACAATTACTTCGGACTAGTGGAGGCAATAGAAGAATTACAAAATCCTTCGGTGTCGTTAGTGGAATCTCCCCAAATAGTGCAACATGTTCACGCACAGCTATGCGCTGTAGAAGACGCAAAGAATGTTTGTGTTCTAGAAAGGTTTGAAAATGTTTTAGAGAAAGATTCTGATTTTGGCACACTAAGACAAATTTGTGAAGGTGCGTCAACAGAACCGTTAAGTTGTTCCAAAGATTATTTTAATTACGCAAATATAATGTCACTAAATGTAGAACGTTCGTTTTCTTTACATAAACACACTTTTTCCTCACGCTGCACTCGGTTTGCCGAAACAACTGTGGAAACATATCTAATGTTGCAGGTATTTAACAGACATTATTCACTTTGTGATTTCACGGAAGACTCTTAAGACGGTAAGTGTTTATGTTATATTTTATATCTGACCGTTTATTTTGTGTAAACTTTTATGCGCCTGCCACTGGCTGTTGGCGCAAATTGAGCAACTCTACTAATAATTCATTAGAATATACAGCCAATATATTGCCGATATATGCCAATATTGGTCCAAGGCTTGTGTTCTATTTGAGTAGCGCTTATTGTTGTTTCTACACACCGTTTTATTGTGCTATCAAAGTGTTGTAAGTTATTCTTACCTCAATTCCTTGCGATGCATATCTCCAATAGTATTAGAAGACCATATTGTACATATTTCCTTTCTACTTACAAGGGAACACCGGCAACCCGCACTTCTCGATTTCGATAAAACTGCACAGATTGAAAGAGTACCTTGGTATAAGAACACAATTTTTTTCTTACCTAGCGTGTCTCGCCGATTTGGGGGTATAGCCCTCTCCAAAGATTTTTATGTTTTTTCTATTTGTGTAAATATCTCGGAAATTATAACAGATATCTTTTTCTTTTTAGAATATAATTTGAAGTAAATTACATAGTGCCAAGGATGACGCGACTTACTTTCGGAAAAAAATTATAACGCGGGACAAGGGACCCCCCCCCCCCCTTTTTAATTTTTTTTTCTCTTTATTTTTCACAAATAAAGTGTATTAGATAGTCTAGTCTAAAGGATAGCGCGAATTATTTTCGGAAAAAATTAATAACGGGGGACCGGGTACCCCATACCCCCATTTTTTTACATTTTTATATTTCATTTTTTCACAAATAGAGTCGATTTTATGTAGACTATGTATGTGGTCAAATTGAGACAGTTAATAATAAAAACATTAAAAGACGATAATAAATCTTTGCTTGTCATTGATTGACGCACATAGATAATTGTCGTTCTAAATAGACATATATTAATGAATTAGTTCGAAAACGCTTCCAAAAAATGCCATAAAATAATCCGATTGAGATGGATTAATTATAAGTGCTTACAGTAGATACCGATATACTAAAACTAGATTGTTCGTGTCACGTACACAGTTATCTGAAGCATATATAAGGTGGCCGTTTCAAATAATATATCAGAAGTATTCTTTCGTGCAGTGTAAATTTGTAATTTGGCATTATGGCAGCGATTAATGTAGTTAATGTGTTGAACACATTACTTGCAACGTTTCAAGTAGCCAACATC
The DNA here is from genome assembly GCA_029619315.2 of Dynastes maya. Taxonomy (NCBI): domain Eukaryota; kingdom Metazoa; phylum Arthropoda; class Insecta; order Coleoptera; family Scarabaeidae; genus Dynastes; species Dynastes maya. The sequence goes on from JAROYE020000034.1 coordinate 690,123, forward strand.
GCAATAATTCCTTTGACGTTTGAAGAACTTGAGTTGCATGATGGAAGGAGATGATTGTAAGTGCCCAATAAGAAAACATGTTCTGTTTTGAATATGTCACAGGATTGAAGTTTGAACGATTAGAAGAACCACATGAAGCGCAATTTGTGGAAGATGTAGCAGAAGAAGAAGAAGACAATTATGAAAATATTGCATGTGTTCCTGAAGAAGCAGGCAGTGTTGTTGACCTAGATTACAAAATTAAAGCTGTTGAATACTGGAGAAGTGGTAAAAGCAAGCGACGTTCTGTCGAAGGCGTGAAACAAAAATTCAAAAAGATCAAATCGCTACGCCAATTATATAGATGGGAAGAAAGTGTTAACAGAGGCGCGCATACGGATAAACTACGGTTTATTACAGAATACGTTCATACAAAATTTGAAAATAGCATAGACGATGGAAAAATAATTCATGACATGGACCTTCGAGGCTGGGCTTTAGAAGCTAAAGAAGAAATTGGACACGACACGTTTAAGGCAGGACATTGGTGGATATGGCATTTCAAGAAAGTACATAATATTGTGTCACGCAAAATAAAAAAATTTATTACTAGGTCGACTCGTGGTGGTATGGAAGATCTACGATTGTTAAGCAATAATTTTATTAAGGAAGTCAAACCCCATATCGCTAGTATCGACAGAAGCAACGTATACAACGCCGATGAAAGTGGATTTAATTTAGAAATGCACTCCGGCCGTACTTTGGCAGTAAAGGGTGAGAAAACCGTTCAAGCTGTTGTGCAATCTTTGCGCTCAACAACACATAGTTATACAATTTTACCGGCCATTTCAATGGCCAATGGTGCAACCTCTAGATGTGTTTGATTTTAGATTATGGAAACATTTTATTAGAACTTTTTCTGATATAGTGATTCTTATGAACCACAGCATAGATTTGCATCAGAGAAATAGTATTATTAAGCTGCAATCGTTGACCCACAACCAGTTTTCTTCACCGAGATTTTTCGATGTCTTCAAATACTCGTGGTATAAGAGTGGATAGGTGGATGAAAGACCGGGATCCTTTAAAAATCCAGTACAGTTTTGTTTTGCTAAAGACGTGGAGTTTACGCCCTTGTGTAGTGTACGTAGCATAATTGCTATATGTATAATACTACCAGTCACAATTATAATTTCAATAATCACATTACAGTGTGTATCGTATTGAACGTTTCATAAGCATTACACTTTCTTTTTTATTCTGCTCCACTGTTTTCCGAAAATGTGCTAGTTATAAACAGGTTAGTTATATGAATATTGCTCTACAGAATATGCCGAGCTGTAAATTTAGACTGCACGAAAGAACGCTTCTCATACATTATTTTAAACGGCCACCTGTGGTCAATTCAATCACATTATATTATAGTATTTCTTAAAGCATGTATCGAAATAATAAATAATTTCTAAATAAATATATATATATAACGACAATCAATGACAAGTAAAGTTTTATTATCGCCTTTTAATATCTTTATTATTTACTAACTGTCTCAATTTGACCACATGCATATTCTACATAAAACCGACTCTATTTGTGAAAAAATAAAATATAAAAATGTAAAAAAAAAATGGGGGTATGGGATGTCCGGTCCCCCGTTATAAATTTTTGCCGAAAATAATTCGCCTCATCCTTGGGACTATGTAATTTACCTCAAATTATATTCTAAAAAGAAAAAGATATCTGTTATAATTTCCGAGATATTTACACAAATAAAAAAAACATAAAAATCTTTGGAGGGGGCTGTACCCCCAAATCGGCGAGATACGCTAGGTAAGAAAAAAATGGTGTTCTTATACTAAGGTACTCTTTCAGTCTGTGCAGTTTAATCGAAATCGAAAAGTGCGGGTTGCCGGTGTTCCCTTGTTAGTAGTGCAACGTTATATACTGACACACGAATTTCAATCCAAACCGAGTCATTCCAAGGTCACGGTTTTTCTCATTACCTTATGCATGTTAATAAGTGCTTTATACAATACATCTAAATTGGTTCACGCGATCAAACGTTTGCAAATACATATTTCAATGTTATCAAATATGCTGTCAACCTCGCCGTTAAGCTCTCTTTGATTTTCCCGTTTCATTGCATTCCCTACCCCATTGTTTATGTTAATTTAATATTCTGCATACGTAGATATCTGCTCTTGTCGGTAATTACAAATATTGATTTATTAAAACCATGGTCGTCAATATTTTTTCTATTGTGATTAATTTAATCTTCCGTTCAACATTTTAGGATCGAGTGAGAGAAGAATTTGATTATAATTTTTTTCAAAGTTCTATTATAGGTTGGGTTTTATATTTCACGTTTTTCCGCTGTCTAACCGAGCGGCATAACAAAATTTAATCAATTTTCTACGTCTTCAACGTAGGGTCCCGGAAATTTTGTTCGATGAAATAATTTAAGGGTAAAGCCGTCGTCTAGCTTTAGCTTAGACTCTTTGATATGATCTTTGATTTAATAAAAGCATGGGAAATAAACGTTGAGTTTACATCCTTTTATTTCAATAAAAAGGATGGATTCTATACGATGACGTGGGTGTTTTAGAATTTCACAGAACAAACAAAAATACACTTTTGTATTGCAAAAAACAAATGAAAATGGTCATAAACTTATGTTTGGTTAAATATATTAGTATCCAGAAGTAACTTTTCAAATTAAATTAGTACATAAACAATAATTATTTAATACTACATAAAGTATTATAAAATACTGTTCTAACATGTGTTTTTGCCGTTTTACCTTAGAAAGCAGTCCGTACTATAGATCCAAGATAAAATGACACGTTCTATTAATATAGAAAAGCTAAACAATCTTACAGTATCATCCATATCGCGAAATATTAAAAAGTGGAAACATAATCAATACAAATAAATAATCGTGCCAAGTACTGTAAGTATAAACATGTCGAGGTTAAATTAAAGATAGCTTTGGAAAGCTTTAGAGCATATGTTTATTAATGTTTCTCCTTTAACTTTGTGCCCTGTAATTTCCAAGCATCCTCTAAAAATGCAGTGCTTTCTATTAAATCCGTAGATTCTAATTGTTGTAAGTATAAGATTGGCTACATAATTGTACTCATTAAAGCAAAACTGTTACGAAACTGTTATAACCCGTCAAATGGGTTATAACTTCCACTCTGTGTTCTGTACCCACGAGGATAGTCTGAATAGTTTCAAGCCTCGACATGAAAATGGCGTTACTTGTCAAAAATGTTAGTGTTTCTATAAAAATGGAAAAAATCGAATATAGAGCGCAATACGCCTATGCAAATTAAAACCGAGATAGACGCTGTTTACGGGAACTCTGCACCATCATATGCCACGGTGAAATTTCGGGCAGCTCAGTTTAAACGTGGACGTACCAACTTGGTTGACGATGAATGTTCGTGACGGCCAAAAACTGCAACCACTACCGATAACATCGGAAAAGTTCACCAAATGGTGCTATAGGACTATCGAATTAAGGTTAGAGAGATAACAGAGGCTACGGGCATCCCCAAAGAACGTGTTTGTCATATGTTGAGTGAAGATTTACGCATGAAAGGCTAACCGTGCTTTGGGCACGGCGCTTGTTCACTCAAGACCGAAAACGCATTCGAATGAACATTCCCAAAGCACTGTTGAAGCAGCTTAAGCGAAATAAGTCGGAATTTTGGCGACGATTAATAACTTCAGGTGAAACTTGGATACACCAGTACACTTGTGAAGCCACTTCACAGTCGAAACAGTGAAATGTGAAGAGTGAATTGGCTCCGAAAAAGATAAAGACTGTTCCATTGGCCGGGAAAGTGATAACGACTGTTTTTTGGGAGTTTCATGGTTTCATGGAGTTTAATCGACAAAAATCATTGGATGCTATAAGAAGTACTAAGCGGCAAGTAGTATGCGAAAATTTAATTCTAAAAACGATAAGTATTCGTTATCCATATTATATAGTTATCAGTTAACATGGAAGTAGTAATTTTCCTTATTTCTTTAAGGGCAATTAACACTTGTTTACAAGATGTCTATGGAACTTGCAAAGAACTATGTAGGCAACCTGTACATGTAAACTTTATGCAAATACGTATATTGATCAAGTAGAGAGTGTATATTTAAGACAGAAATTGCGAATGCCACGTTTTGTACCAGCCATTCTTTGTGTAAAAATTTCGCGTCGTTTTCGTTTTTTCTTTCGGTTATAGCTTTTTATGCATAACACGATAACTTGGAAGTACGAAAACTGCGAACCCTTTTTCCCATTGTGCTCTTTTTTTTGTTGAATCAAAACACGCTACGGTAATTAAGTTCAATTAAAATGAGGAATGAAAATGTTTAGAGATAACGATCCGTCGCCTTTTTCTCTTCCTTTCGTGTACAGATACAATCGTCCAAAGTGTTGGATTAATATACCTTAAGGTATTTGAACCAAATAAATTTATTCGCAAAATTGCAGTTTCTCTTTATGATACTGATTAGAACTATTTAGTACAACAAATCAAGATATTGCACTTTGTGGGTCTTTGAATGTACAATTATATAACCCAGAACATTATTTACAGACGTCCAAAATTTTTAAGCCAGATATGAGCTCCAAACACATTATACTTTCGTGTGTAAAACGACATGACTGGCATGTGTAATACTCTGCCAGTTAATTTAAAATATTCAAGAGGTGGCATTGATAATGCAAGAGAAAGGAAATGCGAAAAAGTAATGCGAAGAAATTACTGCTAAATCACAGTAGCCAAAGTTGCTTAATTTAGTCAGAAGTGTCCCATGATCGGTTCTGTCAAAAGCCTTGATAATATCGATGTATACCAGATCAAATTGGAAGAAATACGCTAGATTGGATGAGTTTTTTTCCATGTAACCATAATGTTGTGGCGACATTGGATGTTTGATCCATAGGGTATATGTCCTAGCATAAAGAACAACTTCAAATACCTTTGCATAATTACGTAAAACTTCGAAAAAGTGTTTTCAAGATGATGGGTATTCTAGAAGTCTTTGATATATCTAGAAAAATTGATGCTTTTGAGGACCGATTGAAGTTCAAGAGTGGACGGGTAATCATTAATAATATATCATTAGAGAACTAATGGTCTTGTATACAGATGTAAATATATTTTTAGTTTCTTAGTTGGTTTAGACAAATAGTAAAGCTTAGTGCTCTGTATTTTAGTAGAAAGATCGCTGAAATACTGACCGCAATCGAGTTTTGACAATTATTTTTTTTAGTTCAACAATGCTGGAATTCCAGACCAACCACCCTTATTTTCGATAAATTTCTAAAAATCATTACAGCTAGATGTTATTCTTAATGAAAGAGAACAAATGTTTTCGTTATAAATTAAGTTCTTTGATTTGCGTTTTTATGAGCGATCTGTCGAAGCGATCATAGAAAAAAATACAGATTTCCATATAATCTAATTTTCTTTCATCTAACTTTTTTTTATACGAGTTTTTTAGTTTGTGATTACAATTGTTTTCTAGAGCCAGACTTATAACCTCTAGACACCTTAGCGAACTTCTCCCGAACCATAATCTGTGACTTTTTGAATTTTCCGCGTTGCAAATTGAAAAACAACACCGCTCCCATCAACCATGATCTGTCAATACACTATTGTCAAAGTTTGAGAAAGCTGCATCATTTAGTTAAAGTTTGACAGCCACTGAAAGCAGACAACGTCGTGCATTTTGGCCAAAATGGAAAAAAGTTAATTTCGGGTGCTCACAAGGCATTATTTTTTGTGGATGAAAACCATCACTCAAACCAAGACTAAGCTTGATAAATACTGTGGGGACCCTGCACCATCAGAATCAATGGTAAAGAAGTGGTATACTGAATTTCGTTGTGGTGGTAATGACGCCGAACGTTCTGGACGCCCAATTAAGGTCACTACATGCGAAACAATCGAAAAAATTCACGATATGGTGTTGGCCGATCGGAGATTGGAAATGCGTGAGATTGTAGAAGTCATAGGCATATCATGGCTCAGTGGTTTCGATTTTGAATGATCACTTGCGTATGAGAAAGCTACCCGCAAGATGGGTGCCGCATTTGTTCACAAACGCGATCGTGTGACAACTTCGAAGGAGTGTTTAACGATGTTTAACCGTAATCCGAACGAGTTTTTGCGCCGTTTCATAACCGTTGATCAAACATGACGATGAAATCATCGCTCAAACAAATGCCTATTTTGAAAGCCTTGACAAATCTTATTATTTAGAAGGAAACAAGAAATCGGAGAAACGTTGGACGAAATGTATTGAGTTAAAAGGAGACTATGTTGAGAAGTAAAACGTTTTTTTGCCGAAAAAACTATCTCTTATCCAGAAGGTCACCAACATATTGACTCACCCTCGTAGTATAACTCCAAGATATTTAACTGACACTCCAATCTTAGTTTGGATAATAATGTGGATAATGGTTACGCCTATGTATAAATTTCGGCATACATACTTATTTAAAATGCTGTAGTTGAAATCGAAGTACTGCGTTTTATGGAATATAGCCTCCTTTCATTAGTCTACATCTATTTGAATATAATTATCCCCTTTTTAGAACTAGGGATGTTGCCAAGTCAAGCGAGGGGTTTATTCCTAGGGTAAAACGTTTGTTTTCTTTACGTTTAGTCGCATCAATATTGGAGGGAATCACTTTTTTTTTAACTGCTGTCACTTTTAATAGTATCAGTCATTGTAAATATAGTACAATAACTAATTATTACCATACAAAAATTTATGTAGTTATATGTTTTCAAGATGGAAGCCTGCAGAAGAAGGAACCAAGCCTAAAGCTATTCTGTAAGAGAAAAGCAAATGGCAGGAAAGAACTAGGCAATTGTGTATTTAGTATTTAGTAGGAAGGAAAAAGGTGACCAGAATTGTTCACCTGCAGCTAAAGAGAAGAAAGGAAAAAAAGGAAAGCGAAGATGTCTTCCCCAAGAATGCTCGCTTACATGATGATGACATACAAACGCTTGTCAAACGTAAAGTTCATAGCTTCCTCTTACGAAACATCCTACCCACCTTAGATAGGTATGATATTAAATGCTATAAATGGTGAAGAAAATATGCTTCTTTTTTTAAAAGACTACACATTACAGATTGTTGAAGGACATCGGTTTCACTTTCGAAAGTTTGGGCAAGAAAGTAGTATTGATGAATCGTGATGATACAATAAGATGTTGCTATGAGTATTTACAAACTATCAGAAGATACCGTAATGAGTGGAGAAATATATTTACAGATGAATCGTGGGTAAATGTTAATCTTTTTGTGCTAAAAGCTTGGACTGTCAACAAGCACTTCTTGATAAGCACTGCCTAACGATAAGCACTGCACTATGGGGCCAAACTGCTTTGCGATGGTAAAAAATCTGTAACTTTCTTATGAATAGAAATATAGCAGTGAAATTTGGCAGACATGTACAGAAATGTCTAAGATCTCAAATGAATACAAAATTCTCTACAAGAAATTTACGATTGTTTGCTTAAAAAATGTTAATTTATGGTAATTTTAATAATAATGCGAAATCAATTTTTTATTCAATCAAAGTAAACTTTTCTATTGGTAAATAACAGATAATAACAAGAGTTAAGTGTTTGTGCGATATCTACATTTAAAAAACGTTAATTTATTGTTATCTTAATAATACAGGATGAATCATGTGAAATCAGTTCTTTATTAAATAAAAGCAAACTTATCTGTTGGTAGCTCTTGTTTTTTCAGGCGTTTCTTTTAAAAACTCGTTTGAAATGAGCGTGCAATATCTCACAGAAGCTGGGGAGGGATTCTGCCAAATTACACTCTGTGTTAGTTCATCAATAAGGCGAATTGGTACCAAGGAAGCGACAAATAAATTGCTGTCAGCTATCAGGGAGCTTTCACCAGGAAGAATTTGTTTATATTCACTTTCTACTGAAGAACCATTACAACCCCACTTAGTATCTAAACGTAACTGTGATGATTTTTGCAGATCAACTAACTCGATCGTCAAAATTCTCTTGCATGTGTGATCGAGGGGCGACTGTAGTATTACTTTCGCACTTATGTCAGTAATTTCAATTGGAGTTAGATAATATTCAACCTTAGCATCCCTCAGTTTCTTGTACGATGGCAATAAACTGCACTGTTTAGTGTGCAAGCAGTTTAATAAATATTGGTACCTGTTTCTTATTAAAGATATATCGTTGTATATAGTCAGAGCTTCCATCCGGTGTAAATGGTTCCGCAGTTGTTTTGTTTTTTAGAATTTGCAGTAGAACCTCTTTCTTTTCTATTGATGCCGCCTTTAATTCTTGTTCTAAAGTTACATAAGTTATATTATCAAGACAAATTAAAAATCAATCATTTATGAATTTTTTAACAAATTATAATTTATCCCAACACTGATTTGAAATTCACAGCAACAAATTAGGTAACAAAAGAAAAGATACAGGTGTAATAGTTCCCAAGGTAGACATTGTAATGTCACTGCAGACTAAGCGCATGCTGACAGTTTTTCGTTAACCGTACAATAAATGCAGCAAAACCGCAAAATTTTCTTTTAGGATACTATGCAGGGCATCCGAGCCTATCTATGTGTATCATCAGTTTTGCGGGGATAGACCGTGATAATAGTTGAAACTTTCCAGGAAATTTAATAAGTCTTTAATTTGACGCTCATTAATTCGATAGGTCATTACACAAATACAAATTCACTAATCTGTAATTTTCCAACGCTAAAATGTAGGGCAAGACAAGCTCTTTCAACCCATGTATGACACTTAATGCAGCAATACCAATTTCACGTTTTAATTCTACGATGAACTAAATTTTGCGATTTTCAGTTGCAGTTTGTTAATAAGGTTTGAAACTGCGGTACAAAGTTGTTTCGCTATAAAATTAAAAATAAATATTTGACCGTTAGACTTCTGAGTAATGTGAGCTTATTTTCGGCATGAATTCTGAAATTTTGTAAGAACCATTTTTAGTCGGATTTCAACCGCGTGACCCCATAGTGCGCTGGTCTAATAGCTTCAAAGGGTCGAGGACAATAATATTCTCTTATTTATGGGTTCATTGCAGGCACAGAATACCATTTCCTTTGCAAAAAGGGGCCATGGATGCTTATGATGAAGCGTGAGCAGAATTATAAGAGAACTGATTCTTGGACCATTTATCACCTAACCAAGCGAATGAACAGGTAGTTCATTCGATGACAGTTATTGACAATGCATCATGTCACAGTCGTAAGATGGGGAGATACCCACTATGGCCGCCACAAAATCGAAATGACACAATGATAAAACGCGAAAATGTGATTTGTTACAAATTGTACCTGCTGAAAGATGTGAATATAACAAATATTACTCGTTGAAGTAGCTGCTGATATGGGACAACCCACGCTACATTTGTCACTTTGCCACTGTATTTTGAATCTAATTGAGATGGTATATGGGCATAAGTTAAAAATTGTACTCGACGTAACAATTCTGCATTCAAAGTTAACGAAATGCCAAAACTTATCGAATTAATTACTCAGGATGTAGTACACGGTTTTCGTAACGCGCTGTCTTTATATTTTCAACTTTTAATAATCTTACGAACCATTTTTTATCACTAGACTATATACTTTCAAAAAGAACTTATTAGATAAGTCAGATAATAACGCTTGCTTTAAGGTTACAAATGTAATTTTATTCATTTCACCCAAAATTAGTACTTAATATCAAGTAACTCCCTTGTTATGTAAAACTTTACTACTAAACCATTCAAAATAAATTCACCCCAATTGGCCTCATTACCGTAACGAAAATATAGTTATTTCACAAAACACATTTTCCTTAGAAAATGACACGATAACTTCCCAGAAGTAGGCTATTTTCTTTTCAGACACCTAATTACACTCCCCCTAAAAAAGGTCACTGAACAATGTGTTGCAGTAAATGGACACTCTAAATTAGACGGCAGTAGAATTGCGTGTCAGGTCATATTATTTATAATTTTTTTTTAACATGAGCAGGGTACTATTGCAAAGAAATACTTCTAGGTTGTAAAGTAGGATTAATTTGTAACACAACTTTTTGAAACGTATATGCAGGAGAAATTATGCATATTCTTGCACTAAAGTGGGATATGTCACGTAATTATCGATTTCTTTACACAATATTCAAGTGAAATGATAAAGAAATCTACAAGGTTTTCTGCGCCTCTACATACAATCATTAGCATGACATTTGTAGGTGTTTATTAAGCAAACGTAGTCCAAGTTAATAGTCTTTTCACGTACGAAAGCTTTTTCATTTCCGTGGTTTAGTTGTCAGACTTTGATCTCTTGTTAAGTGTGTTTGTTTTCTAATTTACCAAAGACTGTAATCAAAACAAGAATAATTGAATGTTATTATGCACTACATATGTGTTACATAATTGTTGCTACATAAGAAAACTCGTATTAACATTGTAGAACTTTCTTTAGAATTGGTACGCGGTAATAGTAAACTATATTAACTTTTAACTAAATAGTATAGTTAATTATAGTTAATAATCAATAAGGTTAAAATTATTGAAAAAAAATGGTAGATGGACTGGATCAGTTGATAAAAAAATGGGTACAATAAAAAAAAAATTAAACAGATACTGAAAGGCAAAAATAAAATTAAATATAATTTTTAAAGACTGATACCTCTTATCATTCTAAAACAAAAGTTTAGATTGAAGAGAACAATTACGTTAATATGTTGCTAAATTCATTCTAATTAATATTATATCAAAATTTGCTGATATTAGATTTCAATGGAGTTTTATGCAGTTTTATGAATTATTTTTGATTAATATTCGAGTTCCGACATTTGGATTATTTATATTATTAATCTTTTACTTCTTAAAAAAAAGACACAATTAATGATATATTACAGGGGAGAATCAAAATTCCAGGTTATTTTAAGTTATTTACATTTTGAAAACTTTATTTGTAAAAATGACACGTACACACTGTATTTGGAAATAACCGTCAAAATAAATTACGTCACCTGCGACACTGAGTTCGATCTTCAAAACATCAAAATTAAATATCAAGTCGTCAGATTGGCAATGCTAGGGACGACGAGAAAAAACAGAAGTTAGCAACAAAAACAATTCTGACAGAAAACAAACATCTTTCGATTGATATTTAGAAATTGTAATTATAAAAGTTAAAATATCGTCAAAGTTATCAGTGCATTTGCACTTAAAACGCTTTTCAATACATTTGTATTGAAAAGCGTTTTAAGTGAACCATAAATCATCACCAACGATTGTCAAGAATATTAAATCAGTCGGAAAATTTTAAGAAGTAATTCGAAGAAATTTCATTGGAGAAGACGATCAAAGGGGTCCAAAATAAAAGGATTTTACCAAGAAGAGGAAAGAAGGAACCATTAGGATTATACACACATACACATATCAAACACACATCACTACATAACTGTAAGTAATTTAAATAGATAAATTTCATTTTCTTTTTTGTAAATGAAAAGCTTAAAATAAACATAAAACTGAATATCTCTCTATTCAAATCTTTTAATTGTTATTTGTAACATAACACTATATATACTAGGATACGTAAAAATTCATTTATAACCGCGAGTCCCATACATATAGCGAATAATGTCGCTTGTGCTAGGAGTGTCCCCGATTCGCCTCGAGCGACTCCCCACCTTACACTTTCATAGTGGGCAAACGTTGTAACACTCCCCATATATTTTAGCGGTTCACTTTACTACGGAACTTACTAACGCGGTATATACGGTGAGGCAGTTCAACTGTATTTCCGGTTTCACCGAAAGTGACGTCAACTTTCTTATTTTATATAGAAGATCGTGCATATTTTTACGATTTTGGAAAGATAATCGAAAGGCGTATCCAACGATACCACATATGATATACTTTAACTTAGAAAATATGACGATATGCAGCAATAAGGGTTTTGATAATCTGTTTTTGTTGATAGGCAATGTTGGCTAGGAAAGTGCGCTAAATTGTTTCTTGTAACATCAAACTAATCTAAAAGGCTCGTTGCTCGTTGCAAAGTAATAATAATGACTGCCAAACTGTCAAATCCTAACCAAAAAATAAATGCTAATATAGCTCATGGTATTGGTGGAATCATTCCCAGCAAAAACAATGTAGCAGAGAAAATAGCGCTAACACATGGACATGTTTCTGCCTACTCGGCGTCATCAGCATGGTTCTGAGCACAATCTTCTGCTGCTAATCATTGCGTTTGCCTCTCAGTTTATGTTGCTAATCTCCAAAACAGCACTGAATATGTTTTTCGGCGACACCTATCGCCAAGAAACACAGTCACGCCGTCCGTCTATACATCATGGTAAGCCTGAGGAATCATTTGCACGTATAGATGTCGCTGTGCCTAGGCACAACGCCCCCTTGCGTTTGGCAGCCCAGGAGCTACCCGATAGGTGGTGGACATCTACACTCCGGTTTGTCTTGCTACCCTTTGGGACGGCGTGACTGTGTTTCTTGGCAATAGGTGTCGCCGAAAGACAAATTCAGTGCTGTTTTGGAGATTAGCAACATAAACTGAGAGGCAAACGCAATGATTAGCAGCGGAAGATTGTGCTCAGAACCATGCTGATGACGCCGAGTAGGCAGAAACATGTCCATGTGTTAGCGCTATTTTCTCTGCTACATTGTTTTTGCCGGGAATGATTCCACCTATACCATGAGCTATATTAGCATTTATTTTTTGGTTATTATTATTAGGCATTCTTTCCACGTGTATTATTTATTGTTATTATAACATGCAATTATCATACTTTCGTTCTTTGTGCTGGTTATTATTTTATGTCATTTGAACTTGTTCTGTTAATTGTTGTTTCTCCTTTACTTTATCGAACGTTATTGTACTTAATTAATTATGGTGGGTCTGTTTAAATTTGTTAGTTTTTGATAGGCAATATGCTTAAGCTTGAGTTTTTTATGTTGTTGATTTTACAATGGCCTCCGCAGGGACCATGGTTCGATAAAGTAAGGAAATAATAGCAATTAACAAAACAAGCTAAAATGAGAGGAAATAATAACGAAAACAAAGAAAGAACGTATAACAAATGCAGGATATAATAACAATAAACAATTGAAATTGAGATTTGACAAGCTAAAATGAGAGGAAATAATAACGAGAACAAAGAAAGAACGTATAACAAATGCAGGATATAATAACAATAAACAATTGAAATTGAGATTTGACAGTTTGACAATTGTTATGATTATTTTGCTTAGCAGCGAGCTCTAGATCAGTCTGGCGTCACAAGAAACAATTTCCAAAACCTTTATTGCTGCAGATCGTCATATTTCTTAGGTTAAAGTATAACATACGTGGTATCGCTGAATTCATCTTTCTATTGCCTTTCCAAAAACGTAAAGATGTACAAGGCGTTCTATTTAAAATAAGAAAGTTGATATCACTTCCGATAACACCGGAAATACAATTGAACTGGCGATAATGGCAAAAGTTCACAAAAACTAAAAATCGACTTATTTTTTCTAAAAGCGCTAGTTCCTGTCGTTCAGAAGTTAGCATGGGGGGGGGGGGCAGAGGGACTTCAGGGCTTTGCTGTATACATCAGCATTAATGAGTAATACAGGCAAATTGGTGGAAATATGCAAATTAATTCTTATATTAAACTGTTTTTCTAAAGAAATTTAAATACCAACATGTTTGTTTTTGCTTACAAAATGGAGGCAAATCCTTAGAATTCGCGGTCTAGTAATTACCATTAGCCTTTCTTTTGTTTTCTCATTTCTAGGAGACTGTTGCAGAGCCATGATAAGTATAAATAAGAAAAAAAGGCTGCCTTAACGAGTTGCGATTCAATCTGTAACGTAACCTTTGCAGAATTGGTAAGAGAACAAGATAACACTTATTTAGTATGTAAATTGTGGAAGTTCGTGTGTTAGTAAATAAAGGATGTGACGTTACAGAATTGCATGTTCGTTACGTCACGAGGAAACTTGCAACACTCGCTGGTGCTATAAATTGCTGGTTCTCTAAACTAACAGGTAGAGGATGGGTTATCAATAATTATTTGGGAAACGTTATTACTTCAAATTAAATTGTGCTATAACTTTTTACACCGGTGATTATATTCTATATTAAAAAGAAATCCAGATGAAGGTCAAAATTTCACACTTAAACAGGATTTTCCCAAAATACAAGTTAAAACATAAAATACTGAAGTCTGAAGTACATATGTCAATGAATGCACTTTTACATATAAACAGATTGGTCCCACATTGGGCGCCAATTTGTAATGTTTTTAATGTGGAAAATTACAAAGAAAAATTACTTTTTCGAAATGAATGAATTAATTGTGCGATTTGAAGGTTCGGGAGTGTCCTAAACACACTTTTTCGGCAATTTAAATTAAACTATATATCAAATAATGAAATTTTACGGTATTAAAACTGGAAAAGAGAAAACTAACCTGGAATTATGACGATTCCATATAAACTCTATGTTAATATGATACCTACAGGAAACCTGCCTATTCTTCACCCACCAAACTTAACTTTTCTCTCGTATTTATGGTACGATTTAAACGTTAAACACTTAGAAAATGCGAACACAACCAGACACGTATTACCTGAATGAATATTTTGACTCAATGTGGGAAATTAATTGGCGTCCCTCCAGTCCTTTATTTTAATGGCGATAGCGATTGTTTAATCACAGGCAATTTTGATAACAATTCTTTTCGAAATATAATTTGATAATGAATTTGCAAGGAATATTCTTAATTTTAAAAGTGGTGTAATGCAAGCCATGCAGGGACGCAAATGGAAGACTTAATCTATGTTGTTCTATGACATATAACACCATCGACAACTGTACAATAATAAAATTTACTGACGAACAAGACGATTACTTGATGAACGATATTTAATTTTCGAGATTATGCTAAAGAATTTATTGAATTTATGGTGAAACTTGTAGGAAAATATTCCATCAAAACTAAGGATTTAAGATGTGAAGAAAATGAACAACATTTTTAAATATATTTCTTTTGACAGAATTTTTGAATTTATAACAATGTTAAAATATTTATGAATTTATTTGCGTTTTTGAAATTTAAAATTTGATTTAAATTGAATTTGTTCGTTTATTTAGCCAAATAATAAATTTTGTATCTGCTCACTGAAGTACTTCAAAGAAATATTGTACTTCGATATCCGTTCTTCAAAATCTTTACACGTTGCTGCGTCCGATTCAAAACCAAATATTTCTTTTTCCAAATCTTGTTTCGTAGTTAATAATGTTGATGTTGGAAGATCCATAATAGATACTTAGTGATGTTTATAACTTTTTATCGTTGAAATAGTTTCATATTAACTTGGAACTTGTAATATTTTATCGGAAGTTTGAAATAAGTCTTGTTGTCTTGTTTATCCCATCTCCCTTTGTTTTTCAATTCAGATCCACAGTTTACTATCTGAATTAAATCAAATAACATCCTTGTTATTTTCAAATTTTATCAAAAATACCTTTCGCTTCCATGGAGATGATTATGTTGAAATTGGTACGGTAAGTCAGAATGGTTACCATTAATACCATTATAATTTAATGAATGCATGTGAGTGGCTATATATTTGTGCATATACAATGCAATTACATAATTTTGCAATGAAGAAATATAATTATCTTTCCGTTAGAGAATTTAGTTTTTCACACTATAAGTTGTTTATTGGACTCTCAATACTTCTTGCCTACATGTGTAAGACAAAGAAGGATAAAGGATCTGAGGAAAGTTATAGGGAAGAGGTTACCAACAAAGCTTCGCCTCGTAACAAAAGCAACTAGAACGTATAGGGTGTTCAGGATAGCCACCCGATTGTGATGAAAAGTCCCTCTAGCGGAGAAAAAGCTCATTCCGACAGTTACAATTTTCCCCCAGGCCGACTGGGGAGTGTGAACATAATATGACATATATAAGTCCAGATAACGACGATCTTAGGGTAACAGATAAAACTCCGTCTTCTGTGCAATTTCTCCATGTGTAAATCGTCAAAATTAATGTGAAACTCTTCTAAAATAGGCAACGGGGTATATCCAAAGGTATTTCAAACATTATTTCGTACATTAAATATATTTCGTTAAGGTACCTTCGTTTTAGTAATAAAATTTGTCATATTTATGTTGTCAGAGGTCCTTTTCAGCATAGAGTCGTCTAATTTCAGTCATCTGGTAGCGTTACCACATTCATTCCCTTATGCTATTTCTATGAATAAACTTCTTTTATCGAAATTCTTCATAAAATTTATATTTGGACAAAAATCATCAAAATTTGCTGTGGAATGAAACAATCGCTATCGCGATTAAATCAAGGAGTAGAGGGCCCCCAGAAATTTCATCCATTCTAATTCAGCTTTAGTCGAATCAACTGCGGTCTCAGTTTAAAGTGTATAATAAAGAAATTAGAGTATAATTTCAAAGAAGAAAAGGTTCTGGGTTAGAGCAGGCAGATTCCTGTGAATGACATAATAAACAGAGTGTTTATGTGACAGCTTCATTCGAATTCAAGGTTTGTATTTGTCATTCTAAAATTCGTTAATTTCCATTAATTTACTTCAAAATTCAAAACAAAATTGCTCAAAGAGTATATAGGAATTATCCTGATCCCACAAAGCATTTTGAATTTTATTCATTTACAAAAATTCAAATTTTTAACAAATTCCCCTGAGAAAACACATTTCAGTGCAGATTGAAAACTGAAATACGATGATAACAAGAGCTGTGGGGTGGTACAAGAAATACGAAAGGTGTCAGTACACTCTGCACTCCACGAATCGATTGAATATATCGTGATGTTATAAATGGCAAAAATTTGTTTCCTAAATTAAGAATTAATTTTTCGTGGTCATAGGTCCAGGAATGTCACCTAGACACTCTCGGCAGTTTAAAAAAACCGTAAAATGCAAATGATGATGTTTTACAAACAATAAATTGATAGAAGAGAAACTAACCTCAAGCTTTGACGTTCAACCGCGCGCTCTCTGGTAACGTGTCACGCAAAACAAACCCCGCTGACTTTCGAATAATCAAACCTGAATTAAACCTGTACTTGAAGTAAAATTCGACCATTTCCACGCCTCAATTCGCTTGAAAACTTAACTATTTAGCCAAATACGTCTTCTTTCAAAGGCGACTCACACGGAAAGAGGCAGGTTGTCGTCTCGTCCGTTCACTACTTTGTTACGGATAGCATTTTTCAAAAATCGAGGCCAATTCGTTTCTTAATAGACAATATTTTAAACCCTTACAATTAAATTTTCAATCATCATTTATGTGATATCGTTGGATTCGCCTTTCATTTGCCTTTCTGAAAACGTAAAAGTATACAGGATGTTCTGTTTTAAATAAGGAAGTTGACTTCACTTCCGGTGACAGCGGAAATGTAATCGACAACGCCAAAAATTGGTTCACAAAAATTGGAAGTCGATACGTTTTTTCTAAAAACGCTGGCTTCTGACGTTTAAAAGTTAGTATGAGGGACCGATACTTTAGGATCTCACTGTATATAAAGTACTCTGGTTTCTAACCCTAATTTCCGTAAGCAAGCGTATCTACCCTACATTCATGGTGTCACCGATCGAATCAGCAAGATTCTCTTCAGGAACAACATTAAAACCATCTATAAACCTATTTCAAATTCTCAGACTACTTTCCCATCAAAAATCGCAAGCATCTGGAAGCTCCTGGTGTCTACCAGATTCCATGTACGTACGTGCGGTAGTGTGTACATCGGTGAAACAAAGCGATCAGTAAGCACTCCTGTTACTGAGCACGATCGTTGTACGCGGTTGTTGCGTGTAGTCTAGCCCGCGCTGGTTGAGCATAGACTGGAAGCTGGCCACTAAATCCAATTTAACTCTACCCGCATCTTATTTTGCAACCCTTACTATTATAGTAGAAAAATCCGTGAACCAAACATTCCAACAATTTAAGTCGCGAAGATGGTTACCCCTTACATCATACGTGAAAATCCCAACTGATCAAACCTCCTAGCAAAAACTACGCTTCAGTGATCCATAACATTTCCATTCCATTGAAAATGAAGATGGAGAACTTGAACCAGAAAATAAAAAGTATACTTCAAATACCGACGCAGGTATTCTACAAAGTGGTAATGTAATAGACGAAGGAACAATTAAACAAGCTTCTGGAGTCAGTAAATCTTATTATGATAATAACATATTCAAACGATCAGCCACTGCGCCCCAAACTTCTGTTAGAATACCCCGTCACATTATCAGAAGTCATCTTCTTCTTTGAAAGGTCTCGTAAAAACATAGCCAATGTAAATTCTTATATCCTGTTTAATTGCTTTCCGACTGTCAATGGCGCTTTCCGAATAACTTTTGTAGAAGGATTGGCTTATCAACTCGTTTTATATCACCTTCGACGCCGTCTATATAACGATAGAGTACCACGAGGAGTTCGAGTAGCTATAACAAGAGCGACAAAATTGTCAATGCCAGTCAAAGACCATACTGAAAATAAGAGAACACGATGTGCCTTCTGCCCAAGATCCAAAGATGGAAAACCAATAAACAGTGTGAAAGTTACGAAAAGCCTGTTTGTGTAGAATGTACTGCCTGCATTTGCAAGGACTGTGGCCAAGATTAGTTGGAGTGTTTGCGGCTTTTACGTTAGAACACAAAATGTAAATAACATTAGAGTCTTTGTTTTTTTACACTTTTATTATTTAAAACTTATTTTCAAAAATTTAAATAAATTATAAGTTTGGCTGCCTACATTCTTTTGTCGTGGTTGAAGTATGTAGTTGCATCAAAATGTAGCGTCTAACGTTGTAATTGAAGAAAAAATGCATAGAATATTTCAAAATGAATTCCTAAAGATCTACGTATAATGTTATTGCTTTAAGTTTGTTAAAGTTTTTTGTTGGTAATACTTACTGGGGCGTGCCTGACCCCAAGTTACCATTTATGTTAAAAATTAAGCACCTCACACTAGTTAAGGGTTAAGTACTCTAAAGCAAAAGTCTCGTTTATATTTCATCCACCCTCGTATGCCTTTAGTTTGAAAAGAGACAGTGCTGTCAAATCTTACCCTACTCAATTCTCGTCATAACGATCGGTAGTGTGTATAGAACTTTCGACATCCAAATTATGCTCGAGACTTCGGAATTTTTTTTACATTTTCAATAGAATCAATGTTATAGACATTTGTGTCCAATATCATCCTAACATTCGCTCGATTTTTCAGCTTATAGACACGTCACCGCCCTAGTACGTGTCCGCCTGGTAAACTGTCACATGTAAAATACCCCCCGATGAGAGCAGGAAAAATATTTTCACTTTGTTACATTACCTAGTTTGAGCTATACACTGCCGAAGAAGCAGCGAGCAGTAGATTATACTTTGCAATGATTTACGCCGAACTGAAATTGGAGACCGTAAAAGGGAAAGACGTGAGTTCGACCGGGAAGACACGCAACACGTCCGCGTTATAGGAAAGTATAGGAGACGAGACTTCTCACATAGCCGCCTCCGCATGAATTTTAATGGACTTCCCACGCACCGTCAAAGCGGCCAGCAGGATAGCGAGATCGAATCACGCCCGTCTCGCTCTTCCCAACGCATTACATTCTCTAAATCTCCTTTTATTCCGAAATACGCTCATTCATTACAGTTGACCCCGCACTTTTGTCTTTAATATGTGAAATAGGTGTACGTACTCGACTTAATGAAATTGAAACAAAAAATTCAAGCACGATGTATGCCATATTTTCGTGGAATTTTAAGGTGAAACATATTGCGCATTCTTGGAAATTGTTAATAAATTATTTCATCAATTTTGAAATCTTTGGAACTTTGAACATGCAGAAGTGTTGAATGATTATGGAAATTATGGAAATAAAAGACATCAAAAAATTACTTGATGTGTGGGATATACCTATTTTCTTTTAATAATCAAAACGAATAGAAAATTAAACAATTTTTAGAATTCTATTTTAGTAACTTTTGGGTACCACCTCGTATCAAGTATTATTGAATCCATCTTTTACGTGTCAAGTTTGAACTTTCAAGACCAACGCAGAAATTCAATTTATATCGACCTTCGCTATTTACTATTTATGAAAATGAACTATGTTCTCTACAAACCCATAAGTAACAAGAACAAAGCTACTCTGCTTACCTTTCGTTTGAAGCTTACCATTTACATAGTTAACATTTCGTGCTTGCCCTTGACAGCGGATTTTTTACCAAGCATAAAAATCTTAAACACGCCTACGTTTCGGATAGAAGATAAACATGTCGACCACATGCGATATTCACCACGTCAAGGGCTATTATCGAATAATAGATTCGTTAGCTACTACAATAATGTAGTTCAGAAATATTCACAGTACAAGACTTTCATAATTATACTCAGTGACATAGAAATTGCAACAGCTAGAAGGGGTTGGAATTTCCGGGTGAAATTTGATAGGAATATTCACCTACGTAATGGTAATAAATGATCAAAATTTGAACCCTCTGAGTGAAGCAATAAAGTTGTTATTGAGGTTTTTACCTCTCTCTCAGCACTGATATTGCTTTTTTATGTCTTTTTTGCGGTGTTTTTTTTTAACTTTCTCGATTTATGTTGTTGTTCTCATTGAACTGCGGTTCAGTTAAGTGTTAGGCTATGCCTAAAGTAAGAAGACGAGCAGTGTATCGACAATTAAGCGAATTCGGCAGAGGTTGAATTACTGGTTTGCGCGAAGCTGGTTTTTCATTTGGGGAAATTGCTAACCGTGTAAATCGAAATCGGTCTACTGTAATGCGAGTGTGTCGTACATGGTTTGAAGATGGCCAGGAACGTCGTAGAAGAGGAACCGGGGCTTCAAGAAGAATGAATGAGCATCAAGATCGTCGCTTAAGACACCTGGCATTTAGAGACCAATTTTCCTCTACTCGGGCAATTGGTGACCAATGGTTTGGTGAAGAAGGTCGCCATGTAGCCCTTAGAACAGTTTATCGCCGAATCCGAAGTTTTGGGCTAACATCATGTCGTCCGCAACTTGTGCTTCCTTTGACTGCGGAACATTACCAGAAACGGTTACAATGGTGCAATTAAAGATCTCATTGAAATCTTGAATGGCATCGTGTTGTGTTTAGTGACGAATCAACATTTTGTTTATGCATGCACGACGGTCGTCAGAGAGTGAGAGGAAGACGGGGTGAACGAAGGAGTCTTCGATTTACCGTTGAGAGGTACGTACACCGCACTGTGGGTGTTCTGGTTTGGCGTGCGATTACTTATCTCAGCAGGTCTCCCTTGGTGTTCATTCGAGGCAATATAACCGTACAATAGTACATTACGGAGGTGGTTGGAACAAATCTTCTGTCATACTTACAAGGGCTCGAAGATGTATTATTCCAGCAAGATAATGCACGTCCTCATGTAGCAAGGTTTTCCTTGAACTTCTTTGAACAGGCCCAAATTAATCTTTTGCTCTGGCATCCAAGATCTTCAGATCTTTCTCACATCGAACATGTATGGGACATAATGGGTAGAAGGTTGCGAAACTCGCAGCGTCCTCCTTTGACTTTGGAGGCTTTAAGACATGAGGTGCAACTTGCATGGGAGGCAATACCCCAAGACGAGATAAACCACCTTATTCAATCAATGCCACGGCGTGTAAATAAATGTGTAAATCAGGGAGGCGGCCCCACACATTATTAACAATTATTATAAAATTCTGTTTAACTAATAAAGATTTTCCTCCCAAATTTTGATCATTTATTACTTTTACATAGCTGAATATTCCTACCAAATTTCATCCGGAAATTCCAACTCCTTCTAGCTGTTGTAATTTCTATGTCACTGAGTATATAAATGTTGTTTGAATATGCAAAAGACAATCGTAAATGTATTGCGAAGGAAAAGTTAAAATCTTTAAGTTTCTATAAACTTCGCGACAATCGGAACGAAAAGACAAATTGCCTAAAATTCGAATAGACCTCTCTGCAGACCAAAGAGCCTGTGCCATAATAATATCCCATACGACATCAGTGAGTGAAGCAATGAGAAATATGCGGACTTTATAACATTTTTTGATATTATAAAAGATAGGTTTCTCAAAAAGAAAGTAATCTCAACAAGTTTGCTTGTCGTATAATCCCACGGTTCCGATCTTAATTTGGCATCAAGCCGAGTTATTAACATTAAAAATATCACTTAGAGAAAACACGATTGCTGTGGTCTTATTTTAATTGAAGGATAATCGGTTTGCTGTAAACTACCCATACACACAGTTAGCTGAATTATGCTTTAACTAGCTAACAAGGTAGTATCATCTGTGAAAAGGATACTTTTATCAATGAACATGTTCTGAAAAAAATCTTTAACATATAGGGTGTTTGGTTCACTGACGTATATCTGAAAGAAGATGCTAGGTGAGTCGGTTTGGAACTTGTTTAACCAAAAATACCATTATACAAAGTAGCACGGTTTCTGAGATTAGGCCAACTTAGTGATTTAACTAAATTAGACGATTTTTGATTAATAAGCATTTTTGGTTAAATAAGTTCCAAACCAATTCACATACCACCCCCTTTTAAACATATGTCGGCGAACCAAACACCCTGCGCGACACCAAACTGAACTGGTAGCTCACAAGACGTTATGCCATCTATATGAATCGCTTGATATCCATACGTGAGATGTTATTCAAAATAGTTTAAAGATAGTTGGTCAAAATTGTAGAATTTTAATTTAGTCAGCAAGAGATTACGATCAACACAATTAAAAGCCTTACTAACGTCGGAGAACGTAGCAGTAACGGTCACACTAAAATCAATCCAAAGTGAATTGCATGAACTCCAATATTGCCGATGGTGTGGACTTTTGTCAGCGAAAACAGAATTGATTGCTACTAAATAGCGATTTCCCTTCAAAAAAAAGAGACAATTTTATTTTTTATTAGTTTTTCAAAAATCTTGGATATAACCGGAAGTAAAGAAATCGGCCTATAATTAGATGCATTTTCTATATCACCTTTTTTATGCAAAGGAACTACTTTGGCATACTTAAGTTCATTAGGGAAAATATCAGATTGGAAACTTAACTTTATTAAGTTAGTAATTGGTACAAGTATTCCGTTTTTCATAAGACCATAAACATCTGCAGTGAATCAATAACATACCACACCTTGTTATATGACACTTGACCTAGACTGAACTGGCTGTCGCAAGCTAAATATGTCAAAGATGTATTATTGCGACCTGAGGCTGGTAATTGCGTTACAATATTTGAAGCTACATATTGAAAATAATGATTTAAGGAGTCCTCAGTCAGAGAACATCCACTCCACTCACTCTTGACTACGCGATATTCGTTCATGAGAGGCTACATTGCCCTAACATTATTGAAGGAATTTGCTATAAACCATTCGCATTAATTTTAATTTTCCCAATTGCACAGTTATATTCTGCTCTATAAGTTCTCATCAAAGACTTTAAATGTTCAGTGCGGTAACATCTAAAGGCTGAATCTAAACTCTCCTTGCTGCACTCATAAGTGCCTAAACCTCTTTTGAAATTACAATAAATCATGATTTGAAAATGCTCTCTAGCTAATTCCATATTTTCACTTATGATGG
Organism: Dynastes maya; assembly: GCA_029619315.2. Classification (NCBI taxonomy): domain Eukaryota; kingdom Metazoa; phylum Arthropoda; class Insecta; order Coleoptera; family Scarabaeidae; genus Dynastes; species Dynastes maya. The sequence continues at coordinate 713,795 of JAROYE020000034.1, forward strand.
TACTTTAAAAAATAAGAACTTCAGTTCTAACTAAAAAAACAGTGTGTTTTGTTTTTCATGGCCTATTGGAACTTTCTTATTCGCAATAATCGGCTTGACCCAACGTACTTTTCTTAAAAATTCCATTATATTAAATAATCCACGGAGCGCACAGCATACGTACACCACCATTTAAATCCAATGCGTTCGTTGAATTAGGCCAAAATGAGACCCCATTCCGAAACTACATATATACGTCCAGAAGCCAGACATGAAAGTGCGTTTAGTCCGCAGAATAATCGGTATTACCAGCTTCCTACGGCAACTTTCAAGCACTCATCCGATGAAATAATAATATTAACGTCGATCTCGGCCAAAAAACGGACCCCATTCGTACTAAGTCGTGCGATTAATTCAAAAGTTGCCGTTTCGTTTTTAACGATGATAGCTATGAAAGTTCGCCTTTGGCATTTTCTTTACAGCGCACCTGTATTTTCCAATAAATACCTGCTCTGTATAATTAAGCTTTCGAAACTTCAGCAGACGAGTTATAACGTTGCGCGCTTTGCCGTTTGAATGTTAATGTTCCGTTCTCGAACGGATTAAGGGCCAAGTTGGAGAAGTCAATTTGGCCGGCCAGTAATTCGGTTTTGTGGGCAACATTGCGCCAGTGCTAAATGATCGAACTAATTTATATTATGTGTTGGTCAAACCTAGTTTAGGTATAATGATGGTAATAATCGAAAAAAAGGGGTTAATTGTAGTCTAATTAAGACGAGGAATGATTTATTTACATTGATAAAAATGATTGATTATTAATTATTAAAGGAAACTAGAGGAACAACAATATTCAAAAATTGTTTAATATTACATTGGTGTAATATTTCTTTAACCGACGATGAATGAGATATTATTGAATTTTGAAACCTATGGTGGTTTTGGTTCTTAGTAGCGTATATGTATTGTGCCGGAATTGTGCCAGTGTTGGCATATACGTAGAGATGTGGCAAATACGAGGATGAAGCTCCGAAGAAAAAAGAACGCAGCGAGATTTTCGAAAATTGAAGCCAGTGAAGCACACCTGAATATAAATCCTTTTTGATATGGGTTGATCATTCAAAATTTTCGTACATTAAGTAGGAAGAGTTTTACAAAAAAAAGGGAGCATAGCTGTAAATTACTGGGGAAAATATTACGAATATTTTTATACAAGGTTATGATAAAGTAATGCACCAAATTCGAAATAAAGGTTTGCGACAATAATAAGAAAAAATGCGGAAATACGTGAGATAGTAAATTTTAAAAGCTTTATTTTAAAATAATTGTGGCAGTCATTTCGATTGTCATGACGAGATTGTGATCTTATGTCACTATTTTCTAAATGGAACTGTATGCATTTCTTTACGTCACTAAAATTTGTGATTATTAGGGATTACGACGCCTTAAATTGCAATTAGGAATGCCCAATCGCAAGAGATTCCTACTTGTCAGTTGTTGCCTTAAGATTTATAAAGGTTCAAGGTTGTTAAGGTAAATGCCTTTATTGACTGTATGTAAAATTATTCTCAACGCGAAATATAAATCCTTAAGAGGTTGAGCAAAATTAGAGAAGCCTGATGAACTTGGTTGTATACATCTGACATGTTTTCTAATGCGTCTTTCAAAATCCTTATAAGTTCTATCAACGTAGTTACACTGGCATGAGTCATTTCTTCAGTTCCCGTGATATATTTAGTGTGTAAACTGTTTCATGGCTTTGTTACTATCATTCCCTCGTCGTAAAGGATGAAATATAATTAATTATTCCCCAAGATGTGAATAATGACTCGAGATCGATCCAGATCAACCAGAAAAACCTACTAGTTGACCCTGCTAAGATTCGAACGCACAGCGCCTAACTCTGGCAAAGCCAGAAACTTATTGCCATATGTGTTTTGTTGTTTACCCTGTTGTCAAAAAGTGTATGCACTTTTTGCTTTACAATAGATTCTGTTACAAAAAGAGTTTTGTACAATTTTGCGGAACGGTAATGATTGTCAATTTAAAATTATTGCAAACACTTAACAATAGTTGGTACGCTCAACAAACTAAACGAAATATTTACATGCAACTAACTAAATCGTCTAGGAAATATTAATTCAATAGGATACAACAACGTTTGTAACTACAACACTTCTTGTTTAGTTGCTTGTTTATTACTCAATACAAAGTTTGACAAGCCCCACCCTGCGAAAACTCGCAACTTATGGCGCCATTGTCTTTAGGAATAACAAAGAAAATTGCGGTTTGGCCCTGTGGGACTCTATTCAACTGTTGTTCCTATTATAGTTCCCTTATTGCTTGCTTTTACATCTCTTACGCTTGATTATGCAAACTGCATTGTTCGATGAGAGTGGAAATGTGGGTTACCGTTCATAATCGATAAAATATTATAGTAATAGTTATTACTTGCAAGGTATTCTACAATAAATGCGTATGTATTGTATCTTTTGCTATTATTGTTGGAAACAATAGGATCTTCTCATGTTTAAATTTCTCTTAATTTAATTAATAATATAGTAGCAACCACCAGTAAGAACAGTTTTATGTGGAGGTTTAGACGTAGGTAGTCCTATTGTTTTGTAAATTTTCGTTAATGGGGGCAGATAATTGCAACAATCCAATTTACTGGATGTAACACATCTATACGATTTAATAATATCCTTTCGTTTCACAAAATGTCTTTTCGAAATGCTTTATGCATTAATTGCTTTCCTTTGTTTGACTGTTTTTTAAGGAAAATCTTAGTATAAATTAATTGATTATTCATTTTCTGTTAGTTTAGTTCCATTTTTAGACATTTGTGTATTATTGAACATACCTAGCAAAGAACATTCAGAAATTTAGTGTAACCATTAAGCTATCAAAAGGATTTTCATTACAACGTTTCTATGATTTCCAAGGTTATCTAAAAACAGATGAAAACCAAAAAATGTTCACAGAGAAATGAGATCTTATTATAAACGCGATAAACAACAACAATTTTTAAGTAACCACCGCTCAGTAGAAGAAAATCCTTCTATATTATGAACGGTATTATTAGATTTAAGAAATGTTTCCAATGATATTGATTTACCAAGAAGGTAAATCCCATAAGAAGTTAAACGTCAGCCGGACACATACCTGGTAATTTAGTAAGTAAATTGTTTGAAAAATAGTTACTAACTATACGGAAATTTTTTTTTACAAAATTTCGTTTGTCCTTATCCATTTCTTCATGAAAATAAAGCCTAATGCAGACAAGAATTTTAACATTATGCAATCCTTGCCGAAGAAATTATGGTTGGGACTAGTGCCAACCTATATCCTGTTGTTAAATGTGTTCGTACGTTAATTTAACTAATTTTATATTCCAATATCATTCAGTGTTATTCTGAACTTCTATTAATATTTTCAACGCAAATGTGGAGTGAATTTTATTCTGTTCTCCGAGTTAAAAATGCATTTGCATTTGATAGAAATGCTGGTGAAACTACATTTTCAGAATCCGCTACACTGTTGAATACCTCATTTGCAAACGCTTTGAAATGTTATTAACATTACAAATATTATATGTAAAATATTTATAATCTGGCTCTATTCAAAAATTGTCTGTCGAAATATTATGATATATTATAAATATATATGTATATATATATATATATATATATATATATATATATATATATATATATATACATATATATATATATATATATATATATATATATATATATATATATGTAGGTATATATATTTGCAGATAAAATAACAACTAGGTATTAAAAAGTGAACGTTCCTGGCATCAAGGTCCCCGTGGTGTAGTGGTCAGCACGCCGGAGGTGCCGGGTTCAATTTCTTACCGGGATGAGGCTTTTCAAATATTTGATTACGTTGGAAAAAATAAAGAGTACATTTTTACAAGTTTTACTTAAATAAGTCACATCGTTTATTAGCCGCCCTGGACAAAGTATACGTCGGCGCTCGTCTCATTGTGTTAGTCCTTGCGAATGGAAGAATGAAGCCACTATCAGATCTTGAATTCAAACGTGGCACAAGAAAATTCATTCGTTCCAGTATGTATGGACAATCTATGTAATTTCTAAGCAATTTCTGTAGAAATTTCTCGCAGATGCCATCCCTCCTCGTACTCAAAACCAGCATGTCGTGCCTTACCAGTAATCCATCTTGTGGAGTATCTCTCTCAGGGTAACTTCCATCAATCTTAAATGACAGGAATTTTAAAAATTTCCGATGGATACGATCTAGATTGAGAAGGTCACAAGTATATAAGGGATACCAAATTAAAGTGGCATACTCCAGTTTAGTGAGTACAAAGGCAAAGTATAACGATTTTAATAAAGAAGGATTATTGTAGTATTTAGAGACACGCATCACAAAACCCAGAGATTTCATGGCTTCAAAACAGATATTGTTAATGTGAGCTTTAAATATGAGAGTGGTATCGAAGTGTACACCTAAATCCTTAAACTCAAGGTTACGTGACAAATTGGTACCTCTGACAATAAGTACGGTGAACAAGAACGCGAGTAGGTAAGTACACAGAATTTATCAACATTTAACATGAGCCTAAAAAGTTCACACCATTCTACTAACATATCAAGACCATTTTGCAGTTTCCTCGTGTCATCAACGGAAGATATTTTCGAGAAGATTTTAATATCGTCTGCATAAGCAAGGGTGGGAAGGTCAATTTTCAAAAGCAGGTCGTTAATATAAAGCACAAACAGTAACGGTCCCAGATTTGATCCCTGGGGGACGCCAGAGGAGAGAACAAAGTTACGAGAGCAATATCCCTTATAACTTACATAACACTTTCTCTGTTTCAGGTAGGATTCGAGGAGACTTATCGACGAAGGAACAAAACCGAAGGAGCTCAGCTTCACTAACAACATTTCATGATTGATCATGTCAAAAGCCTTGAACAGGTCTGTATAAATCACATCAACTTGACCACGTCTATCCGAGACTTCACTAATAAATTGGGACATGCTCGCCAAATTCGTAACTGTAGATCTCCCGGGGATAAAGCCATGTTGATTTGAGGCAATAAAAGAGCGAGTGCTATTATAAATGCTAACATATAATACCTTCTCATAAAGTTTAGCAAAATTGGGTATTATGGAAATGGGCCTGTAATTAGATAGAAGTTTGCGATTACCCTTTTTGTGCACTGGGACAATTTTGGCCATTTTCCAACATTCAGGAAAAGTACAAGATGAAATTGAAAGATTGATAATGATTTTTAGAGGAAATGCAAAAGTAAATCTACAGTCACGTATCAAAAAACTGGGTAAGATATCATCACCTGCGGTACATTTGTTGGGAAAAGTAGCCATTAGTGCAACAAGTTCATCTTCGCTAACCAGTGGAAAGGAGTAAGGTAGGGGATTGTAATCATAATGGGACCAAGAGACGCTATCCTCTGAGTTATACACTGAAGAAAACACATCAGCGAAAGCATTAACAATATCATCGGGATCAGTAAAATCATTTCCATGGTCGTCACATAGTCTGCCCAGTATCGTTGTGGAACGCCTTTTAGCATGAAGAAACTGCCATAGATGAGAAGGTGAGGTTTTTATGGAATCTTCAATATTTCCAAAATAGTAAACGTAACTATTCTTAATTTGCGCCTTGATTAACTTTAACATATATAATAATAACATTATACAGTGATATCTTAAAGTAGGCATACAACTTTTGTTAGATTTTATGTTTGTTTAGTTGGCTTTCTATTTATGTTGCTACTTTCAGGATGGCTGGGTTACTTCTAATATTCAGTAAATCTGACAACAATTGTTTGACGTGGTTGAACAACAAATTGTCCAATAATTTCAGTCTGATTATCATCCGTTAAAGCAATTCGCAGTGTAGATTTTATCCTATCTACCCTACGCCTTAGTGCAAATTTAAAACATTTCCTGCTCTACAACTATAAATTCAATGTGACCCACTCCGTGGTAATTTTCGACCAAATTCACCGAATTTTAGAAGTACTTGTTCATCTTACATGATTCGATGGCAATTGTCATTAAAAACTAGAAAATAGGTACATTATCACAAATTGACACAAATGTGCCATAACGAATTAGTTGCAATAATGTTTGTTAATGTAAAAAACAACAATAATTAACAAAACAGGTTAAAATAAGAGAAAATAATAACAATATTGAAGAACGACAGTACGAAGGATGGAGGATATAGTAGAAATAAGTTTACGTTTTTAAAATTAAGATTTTACAGTGTGGCAATTTTTATAACTACAGTTTGTGCGTTATAGGATGGCGAACGCTTCAGATGCGTGGAGGAAATACAAGACCGCTCAATTTAAATGTTACCAGTGGCGTAGTAAGGCGTTATGTTTACATCATATATGGGCAACTCCCGGACCCCGGGCCGGATCCGGCCCTCCACTAGCTTCAATCCGGCCCGCGAGAGAAATTTAAATAACGCGCCAAAAAAAATTAAAGATTTAACACACATAGTTTATTTGTAATTACCGTCAACCAACCTAAAAACTGTATTTATACAAATCATAAAGACTAAAATCGATAAATAATATTACTAAGCGTACGCAATGGAACGCCACAGGTCGTGTCGGAAATAGTCGTTAGAAAGAGACAAACAGATAAACATTCGGGAAGCCGCCCGACGACCTTGAAGCGCTCCAGAGCCGACTGTTATTCATAACGCGGCTAGCATCGCATATTCGCGTACGATCGAGAGTATTCTAGTTGCTTATTGCGGGTAATATATAAACCGCTCAGCGCGCGTGTCAACTCATTACTTCTTAACAACTGATAAGAAAAGACGCGGGAAATATTCCAAAATTCAGCTCAGAAGAAAAAAAATCTATCAAGATGTCTGGTTTAAAAAAGCGGAAAGTGGACACAGAATGTCGTCAATTCCAAAACAAATGGACTGAAGAATACTTTTCTATTATGCACAGTGGTAAACCTATGTGTTTGCTGTGCAATGAAACAATTTCTGTTTTAAAAGAATACAATATGAAGCGGCATTACTCCAGCAAGCATTTCGCTCAATATAAATTACTTACGGGCCAGTTAAGAAAGGATAAAATTAAAAAACTCATTACCGATTTAGGGAAACAGCAAGAAATATTCCATTCACAAAGATCAAATCTAGACAGTGTTGTTAAAGCTAGTTTTATAGTTAGTTCCAAAATAGCGAAAATATCGAAGTCATATTCTGAGGTAGAGTTTGTTAAAGAGTTCCTAGTAGATGTTGCAGAACTTTTGTGTCCAGAAAAGAAAAAAGAGTTTGAGAAAGTGAGCTTATCGCGACGTACTGTTGTTCGACGTATAGATATGATGGCTAGTGATATCAAAAAAACATTGACTGATAGACTGGCTGGTTTTCAAGCATTTTCGATTGCTTTGGATGAGAGTACAGATTTATCTGATACAGTCCAGTTAGCTATTTCTATACGAGGTGTTGATGAAGAATTTGTAGTGACAGAGAAATTATTGGCTTTACGGCCGCTACAAGGGACCACTACTGGAAAAGATATTTTGCAGTGGTGTAAATTGGTTGGAGTGTGCACAGATGGTGCGCCTTCAATGGTCGGTCCACGAAAAGGTTTTATCGGAATTCTGAAGGAAAGAGCAACCGCTATGAATGTGCGAGAATGTGATTTAATAATTCTGCATTGCATTATTCACCAACAAAACTAGTGCTCTAAGTCCATTCGACTGAAGAACGTTATGGATGTGGTAGTAAATACCATCAATTTTATTAGATCCCGCGGTTTTAACCATCGCCAGTTTAAAGCATTTTTGGATGAACTCTCTTCAGAACACGATGATGTGACATACTATTGTGAAGTAAGGTGGCTAAGCAAAGGCAAAATGCTAAAAAGGTTTTATGACCTTAGAAAAGAAATAGCTGATTTTATGGAAATGAAAGAGAAAACATTGCCGCAAATTTGTGATCCAACATGGCTTTGTGACTTGGCATTTCTGGTAGACACGTTTATTTGTTTTTAATTTTCTCTGAGAAATGTTAAAAATTATTTATAACTGTTTGATAACGTAGCAGGCTTAGTAATGTTTAAAGCAATTGAGAATTAACTTAACTGTCACTTGGGTAAAGTGCTATTTGATGTTATTGCGTGTATAATGCATTTGTTCTCTTCAAATGTGTTCAGCATTTCAATCAGAGTGATTTTGTGTATTTGTTCAATTTTTCTTGGTTTTTCGAGGTAGAAAAACCAAATTACTTGCATACCCTTAATTTTTTCGGCCCTTACGGTGGCATTTACCACCAGAATATTTACAGCATTCTAGCCTTTAATAGAAGGTACATTTTCAATACAGACCACTAGATGTCAGGAACATAATGTATTCTCAAAACGAATTATAGTTCATTTTCGCATTACTTGTTGTTTTCAAATATTTTTTGACAGTTGTTAACACTATAACTTTCTCATTGCATTATTTTGCACTTTCATCCGTTCAAGAAGATGGTTTTTGAGAATTATTTTTCATATTGCAATGCTTGGCTGGAATGTCTCCGCGATATGGAACAGGAGGGAGTTATACAGAAAGCTAGAATGGATTTATTACAATTTACAATGTCAGTAGCAGAAGGACTGACATTTTCTGCTTTCTCTATAAATGCACCAAAACGAGGCCGGCAAATTTTTGATAGTCCCAGAAGCTCTACCTTGCCATAAAACGCCAAAAAATTCACACAATATCCATTAGTGTACAATATGACAATATTGGTCACTGGCCGGAACATTATATAATACGACATGAACAACGCTACAAACTTGAAAATTTTAAAAAATGTTGATGTGAAATGATTTTAAATATATAACAAATAAAAATTAAATTAATATGGATATTTTTTCGAGACTCGGTGGTGACATTTGCCGCAAATTCCTAGTTTCTATATTTATGTTCGACAGTACTCAAAACCTAATAGTTCTCTTATGGTCTTTAATTAATATTTTAAATAGAGAAAAATTTTATTCTGCAAATTCAGGGCTGAAAGGGTTAAGATGGATGTGAATGAAGCTCAAGCAGATCAAATTGTTGCTTTAACTGAAGATGAACGAATCTAACGATATATTGCAATAGGGCTCATTCCAAAGTTCAACGGGTTACAAACGTTATCAGGAGGCTAGTTTAAACGAAGACCCGAATCAGGACGGAAAAGATTCACTTCTTAATGGAACGATCGTTTTATTGTATCTATTAGGTTAAGAAACGGGCATATCAATGCGGTAAGAATCCGTAACTGCTTACATGAGATACATTAAACGTATATAAGTGAGTGTACACCGATTTGAATTTGCTTGAATTCATCGAAATTGGTCTTTACGACAATGGAGTCGTATTTATAAACGAGTCAAGAATTTGCTTATTTGGTGCTGATAGTCGGGATTGAGTATGCAAAACCTCGGGCTGATATAGAAAAAATAAACTTAGTAAAATATAACAATTTTTATTTTTCTTCCCTAACTTCAATACATTTATTACAACGATCAGTTAATAATTTTATATCTCTGTAAAAATAATCTAAAGATTTTCCCTCAAAATGTCTTTCTGGGACGAGGTTCATCGGATCACCGCCCTTCATCGATTCCTTTTTGGATAGAGGATCATAATACAGAACCATTGTTTCATATTCTGAAATGGACAATGGACTCCAAAATCGGTTTCGAGTCGTCTCCACAGATGTTTAAAAATGAGCGTGCACATTCGACCCGACGTTCACGTTGGAGAGCAGAAAGAAGATGCAGTACCCATCTTGCACTAATCTTATTCATGCTCCAGTGGTTATCGAGAATTCGGTGACTACTTGTTTCAGAAATGTTAGACACCACTGCTAATTCCTTCACTTTCAAACGGCGTTCTGCTAATACCACTTCTTCAATAATTGAAATGTTTTGAGGAGTTATTTATTCAATTGCCCCGACCGGGCTGTTAGGGATCCTTGCCCCAAACAGAAAGATTTTGCCCACTTTTTTACAGTGGAACATCAAGGAGATATTTATCTCCTTTAGGAGATATTTATCTCCTAAACAACGTTTAGACGGTGTTTGCGGTGATTTCACCGTAAACGCCGCCTAAATGTTATTTAATGTGATTTGTTAAAAATTTAATAACCACGCAGTATTCAATTTTCGTTATCTGAGACATTTTCATGCACTAGTTATATTGTTTGGCTGACTACTAAAAACTACTGCTCTTCGAGCCGTAATATATACAGGTGCGGTCCTAAAGGGTCCCCCCATGTTAACTTTTGAACGACAGAAGCTAGCGTTTTTAGAAAAAATAGGTCAATTTCTACTTTTTGTGGGCTAACTTTCGCCGTTATCGGCATTTTAATTGCATTTCCGGTTTCACCGGAAGTGACGTAAACTTTTTCATTTTGAATAGAACCCTGTATATTTTTACGATTTTGGAAAGGTAATCAAAAGACGAATCCAACGATACCACATATGTTATACTTAAACTTAAGAAACATGACGATATGCAGCAATAAAGGTTTTGGTAATCTGTTTTTGTTGTTACGCAAAGTTGGCTAAGAAAGAGTGTCAAATTATTTTTTGTGACGCCAGACTGATCTGAAGAGCTTATTGCTAAGTAAAGTAAACAAACAATTGCCAAACTGTCAAATCTCAATTCCAAAAGGTAATTTATTCCTGTTGTTATTATATCTTGCATTTGTTATACGTTCCTTCTTTGTTCTCGTCATTTTCTCTAATTTTAAAGAATTATCGTTGCGCAACATTGCGCAATGCATACCTACTTGTCATTTGTTCACGTTTTGGAGTATAGAAATTTTGTTAGTTCATCTTTTCGAATATTTAAAATATCAAGTTAGGTGTTCATATTTTTGGATGTTCACGATATGGGATGTTCATGTTATTGAGACTACCACATTGCCTGTCAAAAACTGACAAACTTAAACAAACCTACCACAATTAATTAATTACAATAAAGTTCGATAAAGTAAAGGAGAAACAAAAATTAACAGAAAAAGTTAAAATGAAATAAAATAATAACTAGCACAAGAAACGAAAGTATGACAATAATAGTAACAATAACTAACATGAATAATTTACGCTTTTTGGGGATTTGACAATTGTTATGATTACTTTGCTTCGCAACGAGCTCTTTAGATTAGTCTGGTGTCACAAGAAACAATTTGGCGCTCTTTCCTAGCCAACTTTGCGTGACAACAAAACAGATTACAAAAACGTTTATTGCTATATATCGTCATATTTCTTAAGTTAAAGTAAAACATATGTAGTATAGTTGGATTCGCCTGTCTATTACCTTTCAAAATGCGTAAAAATATATAGGGTATTCTTAAAAAAGAAAGTTTACGTCACTTCCGCTGAAACTGGAAATACAATTGAAATGTAGATAACGGCAGAAGTTATCTCACAAAAAATAGAAATCGACCTATTTTTTCTAAAAACGCTAGCTTCTGTCGTTCAAAAGCTGTTAACATGGGGGGGGGACACTTTAGGACCGCACTGTTTGGTGTAGACCCCGCACATGTGCAACGGAGTTTGAACACGCTCGAACCTGTACAAGTCTGCCAGGCCGAGAATTTATGGCGCCTACCTCGTATGTGTTTTAGTTTGTTAATATGCAATTGTTTTGCTGTTTATTTAGTCACTGTTATTTAACTTTGTTACGTTTGTCAATAATCTTACATTTTTATGTCTTTTTACCAATGCTATTTGTATGAGCTCTCCAATGTTTCATTTGCTAACAAATTAATTAATTACAAAGCGGTTTATTAAATTTTAAAGAGTTATATTAAATGAAATTGGATTATTGAGTTGGATCGATTTTTTTGCTCGCCATTGTCTTTTGCAGAGCGATATTAAATGTATGTACATTGAAGTTCAACAAAATTACTGTTTGTAGATCACCGGTTCAAACATTCAACGGAAAGGACAACAGAAAAAGAACAAGCGCGGTTTTGAAACGGAAACCATAATACATCAGATCTAACAAAAGCAAATAAAAGCGCCTTTACAAACATTTCACTTGGTTCGAGCGACCTGATCCTAGTAGACTCTAGATTTATTCTTCGTTTGTCCTTGCGTTCGTTTTTTAATCATTGCCGGTTGAAAAATACTGCGGAATCGCATGGCGAAATTCTACAAAAACATCACGCTAACCTTCGCATCCAGTCGTCCTAGCAACAGATCTTGATTTCTATGCAGCCGAGTAATTGCCAATGTTCTAGCCTGTTGATTTTAAACGCCCGTTATGGCATAAAATTTATTGAAAATGTCTTCCCTACATTTTCGGCACATAACCGCACGAAATATCTTTGAAATTCCGGCCTTTTCAAACAGATTTTTTCTTAGTTAGAAATCATATACGAATGAAAATTAAATGCTTTTATAATTTGATTGATCGTTGTATTTGTCGACTTATCATTTTACGCAATATTCCACATTACGTACTCGTATTTCATATTGATTCCTTTAATTACCTTCTGAATAAATGATAGCAACAGCAGTGCTCTACATGCACTGTTCTGTTTGCCAAGCTTATGACAGTATAGTATGCATTTGTTATATTTTCAAAGGAAATCGATCAATAACTCTGAAACTGGTTTCACAAATAAGTAGAATTATATCTTTGGAGTATTGCGCCGAACAAATAAGGATTTCCAACACACATAAACCGATTTTAATGAAATTTAATATCGAATTGCGTTGCATTTCGGCTATCATCTAGGGATTCAAATGAATTTTTTAATGCCCGTGCAGATAATACCATCATTCTTCTTTTTATCCCGTTCACACCATTCAGGCACTATCGCTACTGTAACGTGGCTCCGTGTGAAAGAAGACAAAGTTCGGCCATATTTGTTATCGCCAATTTAATAATAATAATAATATTTACGACACTATTACAGATAAACAACTAACCACAAATGCAGATATATGAACGTAATTCGACTATATCGCTATATAGTAGGTGCAGTCTGTACTCACTTTATCGAAGAGTTCTCCCTTGTTAGTGGACCTATAGCAGACTTTTCCATAACAGTACACCCACGTCGGAGGTCGGCTCATTCAAACAGGCAGGGAGTTCGTGAACTTAGTCGGAACTCAAAGGATAGGCTACTTAAGCCTGACACGAGCAAAATTTAATAAGGTTGGAGTGGGCCCATTTCTGATGAATATTTAACGTTTGAAAACACATACAGAAACTCGGACGAAGAGGCTAGGAGATTAGTCGTCACCTGCTGTTTGTTTATTGAGCAATATGTTTTAAAAATGGTAAATTGTTGAAATACTTTAATTTTCGAAAATCAGTTGATTATGTAAACTGAGGGTTCGGAAGTGTTCTTAGATACTTTTTCGGCAATTTAAACGAATTTTTAAAATCAACAAATGAGATTTTTATGAAGTGAAAACTAAAAGTCGAAGCTACCCTGAATTTTTACGATGACGTCAATATAAACAGTATGTTCATATTACATTTACCGGAAAACTGCCTATCCTTGATCAGCGACCTTCACTTCTATCTTGAATTTATTTAAGAAACATATTTAGTATCCCCACTCCGGAGATCGAGCTTCCGAAAAAGAACTAATATCCGCCAGAGAGAATTTCACATTAATCGTAGCCACAGTGAATACACTATTGTTCTCAAATTAAAAAGAACACTATTCTACGGTATAATTTAAAGTCACAAACAAAGCAAATCAAGAGTCACCAAGGAGAAGAGATCGAAAGGGGCAAGGATAATCAATTGAAGAAATAAACTAGAGGGTAATGCATAGCTAGAGTCTAGGGCGATGCTCTGCTGACAGCCCAGCGGTTGGATTCTTAATGACTCTGATTCATTCCCGTAGCTCGACTTCCCGCCCTTACACTTTCATAGCGAGCAAACGTTGCAACGGTACATTTTAGCGGTTCACTTTACTACGGAATTTACTAACGTCCGTAATCATCACTCCCTCAATTTTCGATCTATTCAGTTCGAAACTACTATTGTTTGTGCATATTTCTTTTTCCTTTTTCAATAATTCGCCGAGGTAGCCCGTGCCAATTCATCTGCATACATACGAGGTGTGGCAATTAATTAACCGGACTGATGCTACAAAACATTTTATTGATCACCAATTACATTACAAAATTTATCCCCTTCAATGTACTCTCCTTGCCGATCCCTACAACGTTCCATACGAATTTTCCACTTTGAGAACCTCTGTCGCTTTTGCTTTCACCGTTTCCACATTGTCAAATCTTGTCCCCTTAAGCTTCGATTTTACCTTAGGAAACACAAAAAGTCACAGGGGGCCAGCTCGGGCGAGTACGGTGGGTGGTCCAACACGGTGATACCGGATTTCGCAAAGAACGCCTTCACAGACAAGGCGGAATGGGCTGGCGCATTGTCTTGGTGGAGCATCCAGGATTTGCTCATCCATAAATCGGGTCTTCGTCTTCTCACTCGTTCACGAAGGGTAGTTAGAACCTCGACGTAATAATGTTGATTGACCCAATGGACGTAGACAATTCCATACGTATCCGATGCGACGCTAGCATAAGGACTTGAACGGACGATTGCTACAGCGAGACTGAGCGACGTACAACCGTGCCCATCGAGTTAAGGGTGGGGGAAGCATCTACAAGCACAGACATGTTCAAACTTGCCGTGGCACCAGTCCGTTTATTTAATTGCCACACCATGTACGTCGCGTCGTGAGCGCGGCAACCTCACTGACGCGAAGCTCTCTGTGCCCGGGCTAATTATGAACTTGAAGGTAAGTATATATAATAAACTACAGAGTATACATCATTTCATAGATTTCATGGAGTATAGTCGTCTTTTATTGGATTATATAAATTTGCATGCAATTTCTTTTGGCACTCGGTGCGTTAAGAGATCTGGTAATGTGTAGGACCACTGGGATGACAGGCGACTTACCACATATACTTACATTTCCTGTTTTTGGGTTTTGTACTTTTGAGACACAATCCAATATTATACAAGTAAATTAATAAAGGAAGCTATTTTATATCGTTACGATAATACGCGACATTTATTTTTTTTTTCGATTAAAAAAATTATATCCATCGCATTATCATAGACATATCGCACATTGCGTTAAATTTTATGATTAAGTTGTTATATCAAAAACACCACCGATAACTTTGCATGGATTAAAACAATAAAATAGTTTGCTAGAAAATGGTGCTTTGTGTGTTTTAGATTGGTGTCCTATTACTCACATACGAATTTCACAATACAAAAGCTATCAAAACAACAAATACTCATTACAGTGAAAACCTTCTTTGTTACTTACTTACTACACGTACATACATACATACCCATGATCCAGGTGGAAAAGGTGGAAATGGTGCTATATCCTTGGTGGCCACGTGAGTTGGCAGTTCGAAGCGACCTCTACGAAATTTTTTGCGTCGAAGACGCTGCTTCTCTCGGATTAAAAGCGCCGCCTGCATTCCTGCGGACACTGCCGTACTCATGCAATTACTTTTCTTTAATTAGCTATTGGGCATTCCCGCACTGACACGCGAGGTTTGCTTAGGATAGATGATGACGATACGGATTAGTTGCACAGTTTCTCTAATGAACTCGTCTTCTATATACATAGTTTCCATTATATCTAGTTATATTAACGTCAATATTGTCATTTGAAATGATCTTGTTGTTAAATAGTCACTAATATGGTTATAGTCAAGGTCACGAATACTAACACACTTTAACGTTTACATGATGTATTTAATTATATGTTTTAGGTTGCTTAACGTAAATTTATGTTATAAAATATCGATAATGTTATCTATATTTTTATTCATTTTGTTTCCATAAAACATTTAGACACCGATCGCAAGCGACAATTCGGACAACCATTGGCGAGTAGCACACTTAATGCTTTTCATTTTAATAATAAACATCTTGTAGGTAAGCGATAGATTACACATTTTTGCAATATATAAATATATATTTTCAATTATTGTTGCTTCAGAAGACATCTATCACTTTGTTATATGTTTATATGTATGTATGTATATGAACAGCATATTTAGACAAACAAGAGGCGAGCCAGAAAGATATGTGGATTCTTCTAGAATTTTTCCTCCGGACACTCTTACGTTTCTCTTTTGAATATCTTTTTTTTTTTGATTTCCCAGATAAAAGATTCATATCAAAATATATGTTATATATGTATATTATATGTATTAGTGTAGATTTTTCGCAAAAAATATCGCATAGAGATGTAAGTACATGTAGGTCAAGCGTAAATCTCAAAAAAGCTTCAGAAAACTTTCGATCTTTTCCTTAGTTCTTAGTATATCCTTGAAATCCAAAATAAATTCAGCTAAAGCGTAATTCGGAAAATAGTACAAGTAGATTTGTTTTTGTAGAGTATTGATGTATGTATATATAGTTTCTTGCTGTGTGTATATTTCTATGTAAGATTAAGTGTAAGTATATAATATATTTCTTCTAAGTACTTGATATGTTGTATTGGTCAAACAATGGCCCCTCTGTTTTGAATTCTTAAAATTAAATAACCCAGGCTGTTATCCGTTTTCTTCCTCTTCATTCGCCCTTCTTCTCGTTTCCAATCAACCTCGTTTAAATCGCTTTAAATTGCACGAAATTTCAGTGGACATTTTTTTGTTTCGTGTACAGTAGGACTCTTTATCCAGGATCAAGTCTGATTTTCATTTTCTTCTTAGTATTTGGTGTTAAAACTTCACAATTCCTTTTTGGTGCACCATGTTTTGGTAGTGTTACTTTTTACTGCGTAATTCCACTTAGTTTTAGATTAAAGTAGCACTTTTGAGTATGATATAGAATGGTGATTAAATATGAATGAATTGGATGAAGATTAAATTACTGAAAGATGTTCATAGAGCGGTTAGAACTTGTTAAACCTGAGTTGAATGACTTCAAATTTTTACGTTAAATGATAATCAAGTTTTCAATGTCTCTTATGACATAAAACTAAATAATGTCCCATATTGAACTGCAAATATACAGTGAGGTCTTAATGTATCCCTGCCATACTAACTTTGAACGACAGAAGCTAGCACTTTTAGATCGATTTCGATTTTTTAAGAACTAACTTTTATTATCGGCAGTTCAATTACATTTACAAAGTGACGTCAACTTTCATATTTTAAATGTAACAACCTGTATATATTTACGTTTTTGGAAAGATAATCCAATGATATTACATAGTTCTGTTATACTTTAGCTTAACAAATATTGCGATATAGCAATAAAGGTTTTAGTAATTTATTTTTGTTATACAAACTTGGAAAAAAACGCCAACTTGTCTCCTGTGAGGCCAGGTTGATCCAATGAGCTCATAGCAACGAGCTCAATGGATCAACAATTGTCTAACTGTAAAATCTCAGTTCTTTTTTCATTCTATACTTTCATTAATTTTTGTATTTTCCTTTTACTGCCCGCAACGAGTACCATGTCATCAGCATATAGAAGGGCATCTATCTGTATTAGATTCAGATTCCTATAGCCTACAGTAGTCTTCAGATCTTTGTGTTTTCCCCTAAAATTTTTCAGTATTCTGTCCATAACTTCTTGAACAGCTTCAGAGGGATATTGATCGGATATCCTTGTGGTCCAGAATTAATAGATTGTCACTGAATATATGTAAATATTTTGTCTACCGTTACAAAACGTCTACAACCTACCACCTATCAATACAATATTGACGGTAATATACTAGAAGCTACTACATCAATTAATGATCTGGGTGTACTTTTCGATTCAGTTTTATCATTTTCTGATCACATTACCAAATTAGTATCGAAATCATACATCATCAATTTCTTTAATGTGTTCTAATTTCATTGTGATTTCAGATCTATGCGATATTAACGCTGACACATTCAACTGTATTATAAACGCGGCCCTATATGTTACTATGCTGTCGTGTATTTTTCCTGTAATTGGGTGTAAAACTTGTTGGAAAGTATATATATTATCATTATTAAAATAACTATTACAAATAATAGTGGGCTTAAGCTATCTCCTTGTTTGATACCTTTTTTAATTTGAGATTATTTGATCGACTTCCATTCACTTGTATTTTCGCCTTGGCATTTCTATATACTGAATTGGCAAGGTGTATTAGTTTCCTGAAGGTTTGTATTCTTCTCAGACAATCATTTACTACAGATCTTTGTACTGTATCGAAAGCTACTGTAGATCTATGAAAGCTAATATAATTTCTTCTCTTGTTTCCATTTTCTTTTCCATTTTCACTTATCATGTGCCCCAAATATTTGAATTCCTTGATCTGTTCCAGTTTTTCTTCACTTATTTCTATTTTTATTTCTCCTGTGTGCTTACCTATCATCATTAGGTACTTCAGATTTATTTGTGTTTATGTTAAGTTTAGTTTCCCTCAGTGCATGATTCCAAGTTTGTAAATTTCTTTTTAGTGCTATTTCATTGGTTGCAATTATTATCAGGTCATCTGCGTGTGCTAATTCATTGATTATTACTGGCCTTAATTCGTAGTATCCATGTTGGCCCTGTATAATGTCTGGTTTTATTTTTTTGTTTATTAGGGTAATAAATAAGTAAAGGCTTAAAGCACCTCCTTGCCTTAATCCCGTATTCACTACGAATTCCTCAGAATTCTGATTATTTATTTGTATTACAAATCTTGTTCTAGATACTCTCTTGATAGCTTCTATAAGATTTTCTTCCACATTATGTGATCTTAATGCGTCCCACACTCCCTCTCTTTTAATACTGTCAAATGCCTTGGATGCGTCTATAAAACTTAGAAATAGTTCTTGATCCTAATCAATTGTGTTTTCTATTATATTTTTCAAAGTGAACAGCGCGTCTTGTGTTCCCCAGGACATAAATTTTCATGGAATAAGGAGGCCATCACATTCGCGAACGCTTACTTTGCAGAACAAGATGCTAACTACTATCTGGATGGGTTAAGGAGATGGAAGCATCGCTAGGAAAAGTGTATAGACTTACGTGGAGACTATGTTGAGATATAAAACTAAATTTGACCAAAAAATACTTGTTTCTGTGTTAGGCTGGTAACTTTTCAAGGTACCCTTGCATAGTATATATGGTATCGATGGATTCGTCTCTCATTTTCCTTTTCAAAATCGTAAAAATATGTAAGGTGTTTTTTTTAATAATAATAATAATAATAATAACAATAATAACACAGACATTAAAATAAGAAAGTCGACGTCACTTCCGGCGACACCGGAAATGTAATTGAACGGCCGATAACGCCAAAAATTAGTTCACAAAATATAGAGATCGACCCCTTTTTTTCTAAAAACGCTAGCTTCTGTCGTTCAAAAGTCAGTATGGGACAGGGATACTTTGGGACCTCATTATATACTTAAAGTTTAAAGCATCTAACATAAAGAAAATAAAATTTCTTAAGACAAGATAATATTGCAATACGCTAACGTCTGTACTACACAAATTAAAAGGTATAAACGTTTCCTAGATTTCATAAAATAAGAATAAACTTATCATGGTTTCTTCGTATATGTATAGACACCATGAGCAAGTATATTCTTTTCCACGGTCTACGTATTATAGTGCGTATATAACCAACTTCAAGCAGATTTTACTAGGCATACGTACTCACTTAAAAAAAAAGAGTACAATCTGACGTGATTTATCGAGGAATACATTTACATACATTTAGCCTCTGTAATATTCAGTAATATAAATATTACGATAATTTAGGGGATTTATGACTGGAAATGTATTTATAGATTGCGTATTATATCTAAACGGAAATTACATATATAAAAATACCATTCTCCTTTATTAATCTTAATTATTACATCGATATTTTTTCTACAAGTAATAACAATGAATAACACGATATAGTACGTTATGTGTATAAAAAGACAGTGTGGTTACTTTTTTAAAGTACGTATATTCGTGTATATCAAATGTAGAGGTAATTTACTGTTATTTGGAAAAGTACACTTTAAAATTTAATATATCTTTTACTCTAGCGAACATGCAGTTGACACGCGATGGAGACTTTTATCTTTTTCTATTGGATTCGCCTAAATTTCAATTACAAGGTTACAGGAATTGTTCTATTAATGTAATTGCACGCCTGTTTGTTAAAACAAAAAATTAGGCGTCTCCTCCATAACTGATAGAGCGTTTTTATAAGGTACCATGAACCAACATTTCTTTACTCTAAGAATTCGAAAAAATCTATATAAATGTTACCGACATACTCCAGTAATTAAAGAACGTACATATGTCTACGTGCAATTCAAACTGTCACTTAAGGTCAAGGTTTAACCCAACCTGTTTCCTTTCCGCAAGACTACTAAAATCAATTTCTTGTTTCTTATTTTGTATTACGTATTTTTCATTTTCTAGTTTATATAGCGGTCTTTACTTCAAGGTAATTTGATTTTCTTTCATAAAGTGGCAAAGTTTATTCGAACCTGGTGTAGGTTGCGAGTGCACTAGAACGTAGAGTGGCATAGGGTGGTGTTCAGTGATGAATATCGATTTTGTACAGGGATGCATGATGGCCGCATCAGGGGCAATCGAAGATGTGGAAAACGTTGCGATATTCATTTCTGAAAGGCGTGTGCACTGAGCCGCGGAAGTTATGATATGGGGTGCTATAGCATATGGGAATAGGTCTCCATTAGTGTTCATCCGAGGAACCGTTACGTTGATGAGGTGGTGGAACCCCATATTCCTCCATATCATCGGCAGCTCAAAGACCTATCTTTCCAGAAGGAATAATAATACATGTCCCCATGTAGCGAAAACTTCTCTAAACCGGTTCGAAGAGGTCCATGTCAATATCTTGCCTGGACCACCCAGATTTCCCGACCTCTCGCCAATCGAACACGTGTGGGACATTATGGGAAGAAAACCGAGGAACTGAGGAGCTCTCTGGCATGAGTTGTGGGTTGCTTGGGGCACCACACCCCAAGAGGACATCGACCACCTACTGGAATTAATGCCACCAAAAGTAAGGGAGTGTGAAACTAATAGTGGGGGCCCAACACGTTATTAATAAAAAAAAAATAAGTTGTGTTAATTTTTTGTTCTTTTTCTTTGAAATTATAATCAATTATTACTTTTGAATAGTTAAATGTTTCTGCCAAGTTTGGTCAAAAAATTCGCACCCCTTCTTGGTGCTGCAATTTCCATGTCACGTAATATACAAAGCGATAAGAAAATTAATGAAATCTGCTAGGAAGCAAAGCAAAACGGTATTCATGCTAAGCTATGCGAAGATTATTCAAAATTAGTAGATGGAGTAACTTAGAAAGTAAAGCAATTACATGATCTTTTCAAAGGTTTGTTAAGAATACGAGCAATAAAAAAAGGAGGAGCACTAAATTTTGTAGGACACCTAGGAAAACTACTTTTTGGAAGCTTAGATACAGACGCCGGTGTATTCTTTACCAATAAAATTCAATCTTTAGAACAAAATCAATAAATTATTAAAGCTCTACTTTTGAAAATGCTATGAATGTAAATTAAAGCTAGTGTTCGAAGTAATGGAGAGACATTTCGCCAATTAGAGATTAGAGTTAAATATTTATCACTCTTTACAGAAAACGATTCAAACATAACGTTGAATTTTGTTTACGATTTGTAAAAATGTTTGAGGAAACTCTCTCGACTTTTGAACATTTATCTAGTCAGCTGGCTCAGTATCAGAGTCAGCTAATCAAAATTCTAAGCTGCACCGATACAGGCACTTTACATCCGCTTCTTTTCCGTCCGGTAAGTTTAATAAATTAATTGCAAAGGATTCAAAAGCTGCTTCCTCGACATGTAACTTTTCCTATTAGTTTAGTATACAAAAATTTTCATGATTTGTATACGTTATTTACTTTAAATTTGTATATCCGTAACAAAACCTTAAATTTATTGTGCGTATACCAACAGTGAACCCTGGAACCTATGAACTAGTTAAACTAACTAGTGCGCCAGTGCGTATTAAGGACAACGTATTTGCTTTTACTACGGCTGTAAAGCCGTACATAATTATAAAAACTAATGAAGATAGATTTTTTCTTAAATAAGGCTTATATTAGTTCATGTTTTAAAAGTAAGAATGATTAATTTGTAGAGGAAAAGATTCATTATATTTTGTAAGTTCAAATCATAACTAGGAGGTAACACCGAAACAGTTCACTAAAACCCTTACCACAAAACTTAACTCATGCTGGACGCACGTTTCAATAGCCAAGCTATCATCATCAGTAGTAGCTTGGCTATCGAAACGTGTGTCCAGTACGAGTTAAGTTTTGTGGTAAGGGTTTAATGAACTGTTTCAATGTTCCAGTGCCACAGATTTAGAGTACCTCTTTAGTGTGAGGTAACACTCTATACAAAAAAGGAAATTTCCAAATTATGTAACAAACAGTTAATAAGTTTTACATCTTCAATTTTTATTAAATTAGAAACTTTAAATTCATGAATCTTTGTTATACCAACACCAACTATGTTAGAAATAACTTGTAAAGAAAACAAAAGTTCAGTTTTGTTAAATAATACAGGAATTGTGGCACTTAAGTCGCGTTGTTCTTACAGAAGGTATTACACCCTATTCCTATTCCGAGTCTAATTCAACTTTAAGTATCAGTGTTTCAATTGAACCATATATTAGTCTTAAGGAAATAGTCTTAAGTAACAATAATATTAATTTTAAGGCCATTCCAAAACCTGATAATAGTCTTATAACACACATGCAGAGAAACATTTCCTTGTATTAAGACTGTCCAGCTCAATTCAAGACAATTACTGTTTCAATACAATAACTATTTGAAACCAAAAGAAATATCTTCTTAGCGTTTTTTCTCCACTTAAGAGAAGCATATGGTTGTAATGAAATAATTGTATTTCTTTGCTTAGAACATTTGTTAACTTGAATCAAGAAAATCTTGCAGAAAATTTGAAGGAAGCGATTCTTAGTATAAGTAAATCGACGCTATAACACAAAACAATATTTTCTTAAGGATAGTAAATAGTTTTCTTAATTCCAGAAAGCGTTTAGGTATTGTTCACAAATCAATAGTTTCATTTTGTTAAAATGCATTTGTCTACTTAGAATTCTTGAAATGCATATTATTTATATCCACATTATTAATTATACTTACTTTGTTTAAAACAGTACGACATATGCGTACATAATGCAGTAAATTATTCTCATTGCTTGTGATTTTAAAAAGGCTAAGATAGAATGTTGTCTACAGAATAATGTTCAAACAAAATTGAACTTAATGTGAAGAAGTACACATGAAAAAAATGCCCAAACACAATAACCAAGATATTGCTACTGGGGAACAAAGAAATTCTTCAATTACCTTTTTGGTAGATTTTTCACATTATATACGGATCATAAACCCTTAGAGTAGATTTTTGCTGCTAGCAAAAGTACACCTTGTTTAACCGCGACTAGACTATTACATTATTCGGTATTTTTGCAAGGATTTCAATATAAAATAAAATTTAGATTTATGGAACGTCACTCAAATGCGTATTTTGCTTGACGTTTTCCATTTGAAGTAAGTAAAGATAACGTTGTAGATGAACCACATATCTTCCAAGTTAACCAAATTAGTTCAATTATTGATCCTGTACTAATCGCGAAGGAAACCAAGAGAGATCCCGAATTAATTTCACTTTTCCGGTTAATTTTAGGCACAAATAATCCCGATATTAAATAAAACTGGTGAATATTCTATAGGTTAGGGTTGTATTTTTAAGTGTATTAGAGTATTTATACCTATGAGTTTGCGTGATTCAGTGCTTACTAAACTTCATCAAGATCATTTAGGAATTGTAAAAATGAAATGGTTAGCACGTAGTTATGTCTATTGGCCCAATATACGAGGGTAAGTCAAATATTATCTACACTTTCGCCATAACAAGCTTTGAAGGTTATTATAGTGGCGGCCGCTTGTGCATGCGTTGAGTTGGAGCCTCTGTGGCCATGTGTGCGGAATTTAATCACGATCGCGTCATTTGTCTGCTAACTACAACAGCATAAGCATGTCAGCTCCGCTATTAGTTTGCACCAAAGAGGAACAACGAGCAGTGATCCGATTTTTGTTGTCAGAGGGTGCGTATGGTGCTGAAATTCACCGGAGACTTTTGTCACAATACGGGGACAGTGCTTTATCTCGTAAAAGCGTGTTGTGGATTGAAATGTTTTAAAGTGGCCGCATGAGCGTAACACAAAAAGAAGGAACTGGACGGCCGTCAACCTCGACCACCGACGACAACATTCAGCAACCTCGAGCGATGGTTACAGCAAATAGGCGAGTTACAATAGGCGAGGTTGCATCTTCTTTAAACATCAATCACGGTTCTGCCTATCAAATTATCCACGATGAACTCAAATTTCGTAATGTGTGTTCGCGATGGGTACCACGAATGCTTACCGCAGAAAACAAAACCAAACGTTTGGACATCCACCAACGCTTACTGGATCGCTTCAACGAGGAAGGCGACACACTTTCATATAGAATAGTGACCGTTGATGAAACGTGGGTTCATCACGACGAGCCCGAATCGAAACGCCAGAGTATGGAATGGAAACACCCAGGATCCCCTATCGCGAAAAAAAGGCCTCGCCATCGGCTGGGAAGGTGATGCTAACCGTGTTTTGGGACGAAAAAGGCCCTATACTGGACGACTACTTGGACAGGGGGACTACCATAAATAGTGCGAGGTACAGTGATTTGTTGGCGAATAAGCTGAAACCAGCAATTCGAAACAAACGCCGTGGTCTACTCTCAAAGAAAGTTTTGTTGTTGCAAAACAACGCCCGTCCGCACACGGCCCATAACACCATAGAAACTATCAACAGGTTGGGCTTTGAGGCCCTGGAATACCCTCCCTACAGCCCTGGTCTCGCTTCCTCAGACTTTCATCTCTTTGGACCGCTCAAGGAAGCTTTGAGAGGTCGTCGTTTTGCCTCAGACACAGACGTTTGGGATGCGGTGCAAAGGTGGCTTCACGACCAACCGAAAATCTCTACCAGGAAGGCATACGGAAGCTTGTGGCTCGCTAGACCAAGTGCATTGCTGCATTGCTAAAGGTGGAGACTATATTGAAAAATAATGTATCTGTTGTACACCTATCTTCGTTTAATACAGTTGTAGAACTAAAAGTGTAAGTAATTTTTGACTTACCCTCGTAGATTCAGATATTAAAAGTTTGGCGAAAAATTGTAATCATTGTACTCAACAAGCCAACCAAACAACTAATGTGCCTATACATCCCTGGCTATATCCAAGCGGTCCCTGACAGAGGATACATATAGACTTTGCTAGTCCTTATGCTAGTTATTATGTCCTGATTATAGTCGATGCCTACCCTAAATGGGTTGAGGTATATCCAATGAAATGTACTTCTACGAGAATGACAATAGAGAATTTGCGCGATTATTTTACACGTTACGGGTTGGTAGTTTCCGATAATGGTCCTCAGCTTGTTTCACATGAATTTGGATTATTTATGAAATCGAACGGGATTAAACATTTAACGTCAGCATCATATGTTCCTTCCTCCAACGGACAAACAGAACGGTATGTTCAGACTATTAAAAAAGCGTTACGTTCTTTCAATGTTCCTATTAATTTAAAGTTCAAACTTAATAACTTTCTGTTGCATTACCGTAAAGCTTCGCATGCAACCACGTCCCGCAGTGCTTATGCTTAAACGAAATTTAAGAACAAGATTAGATTTTTTGGTTCCTAATATATCACACAACTTAAAACTAAGTAATTTACTTGGAAGAAACATTTTTCTGTCTAGCATTTTCTTGATGCATGAAACCATTTCTCTGCGTGCACGAAGATGGTAGCATTAGACAAATTCAGCACTCAAAATACACTAACTTTGTTTCGAGGATATTCGTTTCCTATTTCATTTAGCATTCCGTATCCTCATCGGTCAAGGTACGTCGCACTATTGCCAATAGATGGAGAAAACCTCCCAAACATATGTTTGCAAATCTTAACTATTTTGCGATTTTCATATTCCTTAATATTGACAACTTAGAAATCCAACACAAGACTAACAAATAAACTAGAAATTAACCTCCAAAGTAGGCGTATCCGTTTCGAGGACTTTTCTCTCAATTTTTATTGAAAGTTTAACTTTCGGAAAACGCTATTTATTATATTGAAAAATATATTCCTTAAACTATAAGAACAGTTTCAAATTTTTCTTTCAAATGTTTTTATATTAATCTAATGACCTTGAAGAGAAACATAGGCATAAAAGTTCAAGTTGCGTTAGTTTTTAGCTTGTATCTTTTATACGACTTCTTGCGACATTATCTAATTTACTTTAGTGTGTAGCCTAAATATTAAGAATTATAATTGATATGGGGTTTAGCTGCCGAAAACTGCCTATTAAGGAATTGTGGAGTTTTAACCCTGCTGCGGCGTTAGTACTTAAGCTCACTGGAGCTGCTCGAGTCTAAAGTGAAACACTAAACTAAGAAATAAGAAAGATCTTAAAGTATCCAGAATTAGTGCCAGTAATGTAAGCTATAAAATGGCACGCTTTACAATTTCGTATAGAGAATTGAACAACTTTATCATCGAGAATAACCAAGATTTGTCGGCTCTGATGCAATTTGTAAAATCAAAACCTAATATTTCAGAAAAACTAGCTGAGAAGGTGTACTCGCAAGTGCATAGAAACTTCGTCTGCGTATTCAAAAGGAAGTGGAAAGCAGCAAATCGTACCAAGTTTTTGAACAAAAAAATTAGCCTTGGTTAAGGAAAAATCTAGAGGTGGCCGAAGTGGCCGAACATTTACTTAGTAAACCAGGAACTTCATCTGGCGGACGACCTGAAAAAAATTTTGACGATTGCGGTACTAAAGCGAAGAGGTATAAAGCCAAACGACTAACAAAACTATATCCTACTAAGCGAATATAATTGGCGGCTAAAAAACTAGAAAAGATATCCAAGAAGAAGGGAAAAACTATATGAGTATGGATACTGCATTACGTGTGTTTTTGGATGCGCAGTTGACAAATAGACATTATGAAGTCATACGAAAAGCATGCAACGATGTGGGATTCAATATTTTTCCTCCTTATTATCTGCTTTCTGAAAGTAAAAAGAATTCTTACCCGGAATTGATGGAAATAACTGATACTGGTGCAAAAGTTGAAATCCTACATCACTACTAGATCACACGGCGAAAAGGATTTGCGAGTCAAAGACTAAAGAAGGAATTAGTGATGTTGAAGATGAAACAATGACTTTAATGACAAAGTGGGGATACGATGGCTCGTCGGGCCAAAGTGAATATAATCAATGTTTTTTAGGTGACAGTGAAGAAGACCAACAATCGGATGTTTTTATGTTCATGGTAACACTAGTACCGTTGCAACCAGTTTCAAGCAATGATGTGACAAAAAAATACTGGGGCAATCCATCTCCATGCTCCACCAGATATTGCCGTCCTGTAAGTTTTAAATACGCTAAAGAAACTCCAGAGAAAGTTAAAACAATTGCCAAGGAGATGGAAGAAAAAACAAAACTTTCAGAAACTAGTATGGTGGTACATGGAAAAAGATGACAATAAAACACCAACTTAATTTTACTATGATTGATGGGAAGGTTGCAAATGTGGTAACTGAAACTAAATCAACCTCATCCTGTTTCTTATGTGGTGCAAAGCCTAACGACATGAACAATTTAAATACAATCAAAAGTAGATATGAAGAAAAAGAAGCTTTCAAGTTGGATACGTCCCCTCTTCATGCGAGGATCAAACTAGTGGAATGTATTTTACATACCGTCCACAATTTAAGTTTCAAAAAGTGCTGCAACAAAGGAATTTCAAGCTGAAGGAGATACAGCGAAGGCTGGGATACAAAGTGCTTTCAAGAAAAGACTGGGACTGAATATCGATAAAGTTTCTCAAGGGCCCGGAAACTCAAACAGTGGAAACACATCTCATCGATTCTTCCAAGATCCTGAAACAACTGCTGAAATTACAGGTGTTGACGTGGAGTTAATTTGAAGATTTGGTATCATTTTAGATACTATAACTTCAGGATTGGATATTAATGCAAAACGATTTGGACTTTATGCTTTAGAAACAGCGAAGTATTTCGTTAATAATTACGGATGGCATAAAATGCCTGTCACCTTTCATAAAATCCTCATCCATGGTGAAGACATTATCTCGGCTGCAGTTTTACCGATTGGCTTGTTGTGAGAGGAAGCTCAAGAATCTCGCAACAAAGATTATAAAAAGTTCCGGCTTTTTCAGTCAAGAAAAACAAGTAGAAAATCTACAAACGAAGATATCATGCACATGATGATGCTCAGTTCCGATCCTTATTTATCGCACTTGTAGAAGCCATGTCCGAAAAGTTATCATATATTTAGTGGAAAAGCTGCAGCAATATTAGAGGTATAACAAAGAAGTTAAAAAATCAAATAAGCTAAAATAAATTACTATTAGAAGATAAATAATTATCAGTTCTTCTCTTGCGCAGATAATTATCAGTTCTTCTCTTGAAAATATGTAGATAATGTGTTGTAATTTATAAATAGTATGTAGGTTTTAGAGCTATAAAAAACAATTTTAAGCTTTCTGTGTTTATTTTTTTTTAAATAAGCATCTTAAGTTTACTTCCTTTACCCACTTTTTGATTACAAATAAACAAACTTCTAAGTTGTGTAATTTATCCCTTTAATTTAAAATACAGCATTGTTGTGTTCAACAAATGATAAATAAATTATACGCTCAGTAAAGTTCAGTTATTACCAAGAATAATAAAAAAATTTTAATCTGCCCCATACAGTTTAGAAGTTACGAGGTTTTTTCCAAAAAGTTCCCTTTATTAGCCACTGTGCGTCGCTGCTTTTTTTCTGGATAGTAAGCATTTTAAGGATAACCAATTGTTTACAACACGTAATAAGACAGACAGTCAATATACCTGCAAGTAGATGGATCTAATCTAGGAAGTAAGTGTTAGCAATGTGACATTTTTTTCTTTTACCCTAAACCAAACGAACACCCGAATTTAAGTGTTGGAAACGTAGATTCTCAACACCATGTCAGGAACGCAGCTATTGCATATATATTTCATTAAACGATGATCAAAGCATATCTCTTCTATGTAAAAGAGTTTCGGCAATATATCGTATATGCTAAATAAGCGCTTAAACAACATAAAAATGTAAACCACTAGATTGAATTATTTATTTATGAAATAAAAATTAAGAAATCTGCTTGTTTGAAATACTGCTAATATTAATATACTGCGCGATCCTCACAAAGGTCTTCACCGCAAATTATATGCTACAACAATTTTTATTCTAATTTTGATAGTTTGTGCACAAGAAAAATCCTGCTCATGTGTCAGGTGTGCGGAAAATAAGAATGGCATTTTCTATTTAACATTACTTTTATAATTACTAAAAGGTCGTATTCTTTTTGATCTAAAAAGTAAATTTCTGGTATTTAAATCCCCATAATCTGAACAAAACCAAGCTGAAAAAGGACCAGTCAATCACTTTTAATTAACCCATTAACATGTTGGTTCCACACCAATGGCGCTTTCTGTCGTTCGGATCGATCACTCTATCTGGAGCGAGAGGAATGGGTGAGGGAGACGGCACCACCATCAGGTTAGGGAATAGATATCTAGCCTTTCAGAAAGCGGATGGGGTCGAGAGAGAATTTTTATAGCGGCATCGTCAGCGTCCAGACGAAATACGTGCCGACGTATTGATAAGGGTGCTTCATTACGGGCCCCTAACTTACCCCGCCGTTCCGAGATTGTTATGGAATATCAATCGAGTTTGCGGTACGAAGCGGTGGCTTTTCATTGATGGAAAACATGTTGCAGTACGAATTTATTGGAATTTAATGAGATCCCTTGCGCGCTGCTCTCGGTTTTCGGGATCGTATTTTGACTAATCACGAACGAGGTCGTAAATGGGTTATGATGTGTATATTCGGGCGTACAATAAGTGCAATGTACCAGGAGGGCGAGAGAGAGCTTGTTATTGGGTTTTATGGTGATGCTCAGCATGTCGCTTGTGATGTACAATTACGCTTTATATGCCATAAAAGATGCAAATTTCACGCCGCTTCATTTTTTACGCGAGCAGTGTAAAGTCGAGAAGCTCCATGTTGTATATTTTAGCATTGCATGAGATTAAGTTCACTAATTTAAAAGAAAAACATGCTGGAATAACTGTAGCAGAAGAAAAAGTTCGTCAACGGAGACAAATTCAGTGTCAATTATTTTTAACTTAATAGGAATTTTAATTCGTAAACACGTTGAAATTATATAGCGACATCTTAAGAATCAGCTCCCTCCATATTAGCGTATTCAGAAAAAAATACATTGATTTTCGTTTCTTGGGTACTAACTTTTAATGTAACTGGCAGCTCAGTGGCGTTTCCATTTTCTACCTTAAATGGAACAGTCCGTATATTTTCAGGCAAAGGAAAAGTAATGAGGAGACGAATCTAACGATACCACATTTGATCACTTTACCTTAAAAAATAACGCGATATGATGTAATAAAGGTTTTGGTGTTGGTAATCTATTCTTGATTTTATTGAAAGTTGATTTAAAAAAACGCCAAATTGTCCCCTGTGACGCCAGGTTCATCCAAAGATCTTGTTACTCAGCAACAACGCGAAACATTGAAAAACAAGCATATTTATCAATACAAATAAAAACCAATAAAACCAATAAAATCAATAAGACAGATTTGGCGTTACTACTATCGTTAAATTTCATATTTCTTATTGTTGAAGAGATGACAGTACATAAATCGGTCGAGCAGTTTGCTTACAGTGAGCGTTTAAAGAAAGCAATTTTGTGAAAAAATTGATGTTTCACGTGAAGGTTTTCGTTGGATGATTTTACTATGGTGTCATCTTAACCACTAGGAGCAGCTAACTGGAAAGGCAGTTACACCTCCCCAGACAAGTACTGTCAATACAGCCTGGAATATAATTCCTTGTTATCACTATCGCTTGATTGTGGTTTTCTGGTCTTCATAAGTTCTTACTGTTGTTCAAACGTAATTGATGATTACATCTAAATTTGTTATTCCGCGCTCCTTACACAAAGCGATTTCATATCCTGAGCGTTGTTACCACAGGAAGTGATCGTTTTCAATAAAACAATATTACTCTGTACTTGTTTCGTCAATTTCGCAAATGCATAAAAGGCAAAAGCATGATATAAGAAACACTTAAAGATTTGAATGGTAACCGCTAACAAATAGTACTCATTTGTACTCTGGTTTTTCAGGTAGTATCAGTGGTTTCTTCACTACAGTTATTTAGTTTCATATTAGGATGTATGGTAATCTTGGCTTCTGGTGTTGATTCCATTTAGTATATCCCAATTTCTGTTAAAACTTGCACGGTCAATTAATTCCAACATATATAATGATAGTAATCGAAAAGCTGTTGATTTCTTAAGTAGTCTTCTAGACGTAGTCGTCTGTAATACACCACAAATAGCTTTTATTAATCACTGACGCTTCCCAAAATATAATTAAATTCTTCAGTCTTGATCCTGCTCTTGCTCAGTAAAATAAGTTGACTTCAGCCTTTCTGCTGTAAATAGTAAGTACATATGTACATAATCTGTTCCTCATTTATATCGTTTGGATGTCGAGGATTTGCTTAGTTCAGATGATGTTTCATGTATTTGTTTTACGAGCTTCATCCATTTCATCCTATCCTTTGTTATTTCTTTTGCCGAGTTCCAGTTTTCACCTTTTCTCCTTGAAATATCCTCCACTGTGCTATTCCATTTTCTTTCGGGCCTTCCTTTTTTATTTTTTCCCGCAGGTTTTGCTTTTCAAATATCCTTTACTTACCTCTCATCCCCCATCCTTACCAAATGTCCAAACCAACTTAATTTTCTTCCTGAAATTTTTCTTTTGTCGATGTTACACCTAACTTCTTTCATATATCTCTATTTCGCCTCTTGTCTGTTCTTCTTATTCCCATTACTTTTCTGTGGTACTTCAGTTCAGCCACTTGTATTCTTCTTTCCCGTCTCTCCGTTAGGTTCCAATTTTCACTTGCATGTAGTAGTACTGGTAAGTAGTTCGTTCGTTACATTGTTGTTTTTGTTTTCCTAAAAATTTCCTTTTGTTCAAGCAATTTCTTATGAATTGCATAATATATTTTGTTTCCTGCCCTTATTCTCTTATTTAATTCATCCTCCACATTTCCTTTATTGTTAATTATTGCTCCCAGGTACTTAAATCTCTTCACTTTCTTTCCATCTTCCTGTCTTCCATGTCTATTGTCACCTCTTAATTGCTAAAAAAGCTAAATACATAGTCATGCATTTAGTTTTTTTTATATTTAATTATAAGTTTTGCTTATCTAGACTGTCTTTCCATATTTCATTATTTTTTTCAAAGGTTTTTTCGGTTGTAGATTTCTAAAACCTATCATTATCTTTCCAGTTTTCTGTTGACATTCGTTTATTACTTCATCCATTGCACATATGAAAGATAATGGGTTTCAGCCTCACCCCTTCATTTCTTGTTTTATTTTATTTTTCACTTATAAAATAGCTGCATCTGACATTCATTTGTAGTAATTAAGATTTACATCCTTTCATCCCCCAAAGTAAAACTCATATTCTAGATAATTAAAAGCTTCATTTTCGCTGGTTACATAGATTGCTCCGAAATTTCTCTGCAAAATACATACGTAGGCTTGAATAAATTCTTGTAATTTGCTAGCTATTGTCCTACCTCATCAAAAACAATCCTTTATTTAAGCTTTCTTTGATTTGATCGATATTTTTGTACTAAAATATCTACTCCAGTTTAGTTAGAAAGAAGTATTGTGAATAAACAACCAATAGGTTGACAAGAAAATGCTTGCTACTATGTGCTTGCGTTTGGAGAAATTTAGTCATTCACATAACTGCTGCGCTATCCAAGGGTCTTCTGACCTTCGATAATTATTTTTATGTGTCCAACATCACTAGCATGTACTTCCGCTAACTTGTTCGTTATCCAGGCAATTATATTGGTGCTTATTATTTATTTAATTAGATAAATCTACATGTGAACTTCTTGCGGTACCCCAAATTAATCCTTATATTACCAAATCTTAAACTAATAATACATAACATACCTTTTAGATTGTAAATAATCCGCTGATTGACGATAGAATTGTATTAGTAGAAAATCCCAAGTCGATACAAACGACGCAGTAATGATAGTTCACAACTACAATTATGTGAAGTTTGATAAATGCATAGCTAATGTCCTTTGGGTATACCTTGTAACGTTGTTAGGCTAACGGTTCTACACTGCTTCTATACAGCGTGTGCCATCAAATTGCGAAAGCACCTGTCTGTTCCAATCGGACGAAGGCCACTTTGATATACAGTGTACAATTTCGAGCGCACGAAATGACTGATCTACGCAACGAAAATAAAGCGATAGACCGGTGACTTTGTGCGCTCGTAACTGTACATGAGACGAAGACCAAAGAGATCGTTCTAGTGGATTTAGTCGTAGTAATGTTCTAGCGATCCATATACGTTATATGTATGAGCAGTCTTCAGGTTCAAATCGATAAAAACGATTTGCTAGTAATCTTTCTTCTACTTTTTGTTCTTGCAACAAATGTGATTGATAATACTATTGTTAAAATGTTTTCTCTTCTCTCTGCTGTTGATTCTTCGGGACGATTCCAGGTCTTCCTTTCGGTCAGCGTGGCTCCATCCTTATGAACTATTTTCCATTGGCGCTCTGTCTGCTATGCGGATAACACGACACCGAGGTGATGGTCGGTCCTACGGATTTTCAACGGCCCTTGCCAGCAGCAGATTATCCGAAAGACTAGCGCGTGCCCAGGTTGCTTTGGCCATTTTGCGTAGGTGTTACGTGAGGCTGAGAATCTCGAGGCCGACCCTCAACTAATAATTTCGTAAGAACCAAGAGGCGTTGGCAATGATTCGTAATACGTTCCGTAACATCTCCAGTCACTTTAGTTGATATGGTGCCACTGTTGACTAAGCCAACGCACCCCAAACAATTATCAGAAACAGACCTTATAATCATCACTCAGCGGCAGCAATGCGTTCTTTGCCTTAGCGAAGTTCTTCCGATTCATATCAATCTGCAGTTTCAAGGTGCATTTCTTATCTAATATGACTACCAAACATTTCACCGATGTCTGTCATCCCAATTCTTCTGGCGGAGGTCCTCTCCGTCGTACGAATCTTACCACAACGCTTAAAGATTCGTTGATTTGAAGACTTCATTTTTCAGACCTTTCCACTATCTCGTCCATAGCGGTCTGTAACCTCGCTAATACCAGGCCCTCGAACCAACTGGAGCAGAAAACAACTGTATCGTCAGCATATATTGAGAGTTGTACTTTGGGGCGTTTTGGCACGTCATAAGCACATAAACGAAAAAGCTCCGGACCTAAAGGGGAACCCTGAGGAACACCAGAACCAATCGGTCGTACAGAAGATGTGCATGTCCTAACCCTGACCTTAAATAATCTTCCGTCCAGATATGATAATATGAGGCAAAGCAGGCCCCTGCTGAACCTGATTTTGAGCATCTTGTACGCGATGCCGTCACGCCACACTATATTAAATGCCCTCACCACGACCAGAAAGACAGCATCAACGGTTTCCCCCTGCTCAAAGACGTCTCGAATTGCTTCGGAAAGTCGAAGCAATTGAAATTCGGTTGAGAAACTCGATCTGAACCCAAATTGGTCATTCGGCAACGGATTCAGAACTGCCATCAAGTTTTTTAGTCTAGTCAGAATAACGGATTCAGCTAGCTTTGAAATTGTGGATATGAGACTGATGGGTGTGTGATTCTGCGGGAAAAGGGATAGTAACTGCGACGGCATGCCTCCATGTGCTTGAGAAGTATTGTAAGGTTAAAATACTGTTGATTATATCAGCAAGGAATTGTATTTCGGTTTTTGGCACAGCTCTCAGCGGTCGGTTGGTTATCTGACTTAACTGGTTAACTGAACTGAGAGCCTTGCCGTCGCTCAAACGCTTAATTCTGGGCAAAATCTCCTCGGCGTTGGTACCATCCAACAGATCCTCGTCTCTCGGGTCAGGCGAGTTCCTCAAAGATGTACAAATGTCTTCGACTAAAAGTCCGGAGAATATTCTCTGCATGAACCTCTGCCCGATTCTCGTCCGTATGTACCACACCCCGCCCTTCGTGGAGCGGCTTAGCCTGCCTGCTGCTGCTGACGCGTTTCAGGGCCTCCAATATTTCCGCTTTCCTTTTATTTTTTGTCAAAGCTCTGATACCAGGCGGAACTTCCAACTCTTGCCCACTTATACGTCTAAGCCTCCTCCAAGACTCGAGAGACCAATTCCACATACTTGTCAGCCCCCACGTCCAACGCTCCAGAATCTGTAACAGCAACCGTAAATCCTTTGCACTCCTTCGACATCAATGCCCCAAACCTTTTTCAATTCGTTCTCTTCACCAGTGAAGGGGCCTCCTCCACTAGTCAGTAACTATATTTCTCCCAGTGTGTTTAGGAGATCGGCCGATCAATCTCTGTTTTACTCAATACATCTCCAATTCTTTAGACACACAAGGCCAAGTAGATGCTACATTTACCCATTTTTCTAAAGCCTTTGATCGTATTGATCATTACATCCTATCACAAAAGCTGCTTCGATCGTACTTTATGCAGAGTTCAGTTTGTATGTTATAATGGGTTAACATCTAATCATTATATTGCCAGTTACGGCATAGTACGAAGCTCAAATGATGGTTCTATCTTATTTGTACTTGTTATCAATAATCTAATATTTTCCCCGGTTTAGATCAACCTAATATGATGACTTGAAAATTTTCACGGAGATCAATCCACTTAACGACGGCGCTTTTCTGCAAACTCACTTCAATAAAATTCACGGTTGGAGTGAGAAGAACAGATTTTCGCCCAACATCTCAAAGTATAAATTGATGTCCTACATGCATAAAACTTGCCCAATCTTGATGGATTACATTCTGGATCGCACAGATCTCACCTGTTGTACTTCCACGAAAGACTTAGGAATAACCTTTGATGACAGGTTATCGTTTAGTCCTCATTGTTCTAACATCGCTTCATCTGCTCGAAAGACACTAGAGTTTATACTTTGTAACCCTTGAACGTTTGTTAATGTTTCTGCACCGAATTGTTTGAATTTTTCTGTAGTTAGATCTAAGTTAGAATATACTGCCTTTTTTATAGCTTTCATACGATACAAAACAATTTGGGTCAATACAAAGGCGGTTTTTCAAGTTTTTATGGCTTAAATACAACGGCGTTTATCCTGAACGTGTTGTATAATGTGCTTTTACCAAAGTTTATAAAAGTCAGATGTGCATTTTAACATTACCGCACGAAATTGGCAGTACGATGAAACTTCTTCAGTGTATTCTTGCAACAAAAGTCTCCTTCATTTCAAGAATATGCACTTTTACTTACTTTTCCTGATCGGAAGTTTTTCTATCTTTTGGTGTAGAACTATTGAGTTGAATGTGATCCCAGGTTTAATAACCACTTATTCTTACTTGGCTCATACATCCTCTGCGACTCCAGCCCAACAGTAATATTTATTTGTGGAAATCAGTTTTAGTTGCAGCTTGTTCGTCTATTTAAGTATCGCTAATATCAGAACCTTGCACCACAGTGAAGATGTCACCCTCTTAAGAACCGATGATGGAATTTTCACTTGATATATGCAAGTAGAAATTTAGTGTCTCTTAATACTTATTTCTCAGAGTTTGTCACGTTTTCGTAATACTTTCATTGCAATTTTTATTGAACTTTGCATTTGATTGCTGATATTTACTATTTAATTACCGTATACTTTGCGGAATAATCTTGTAAAACTTTTACATCAAACTTGCGTGTGAAGAACTTGAAAAAACAAATCATAAAACAGCAAATTTTTGTGACGACAGTATCAGCATGTTACAATTATTTTTTTAATACATTGCCTAACATTAGATCTTTTAAGGAACGCTATATTCAGGTTCCGTTAAAAAGATAAAGTTTTGCATTTACCTCAGATGCCGACCTTTACATGATTAAAGCCGGACGAGCTCTAGAAATGTCTTATCCCTACATGTTACATGTAACATGTTTAGCACAGGGATTACACCGTATGTGTGAATTCATAACAGAAGAATTTGCAGAAGCCAATAAATTAATTTCTTCTGCTAAAAAGGTAATATATTTCCAAAACGATAAATTACAATAAAATAATATGCTGCAATTTGTCTTTAGATTTTCCTGAAGGCCCCGTTACGCGTTGCCTTTTATAAAGAGAAGCTTCCTAACTTATCTTTCCCTCCAGAGCCTGTGACAATAAGATGGGGAACATAGATATCAGCTTATAGTTTTTATGCGAACAATTTCTTGTTGCTTTATACTCAACAATACCTGCTTATATTTATAAATATCTTTTAGGTTGTATACAGAAGCAAATAATTCTATGTGCATTCAGAAATCTCAAAATGCTTTCTGCGACAAATCCTGCTCTAAATATCCTCATAGAAGTAGGAAAAATCCATTCGGGTGGTTCAACAAACACTAACTTAACTCTTATTCAATCATGCGGTTTAAAATATGCTCCATTCACGTCATGTGACACCAAGCGAACGTTTTCTGTGTATAAAAATATTTTATGCGACAGAAGACAGCAACTCTTGCCTTCCAATCTAGAAAAACTATTAATATGCAACTGGGAAGCCAAAAGTTTCTTTAGTAATATAATGCATAGTATAGAATACAGTAGCGTAATTATTATTATTAATTATTACAAATTGTTATTACACTATATTAAAGTAATATCTAAGAAATCAAAGACTTGTTTGGCTTTTTTTTTCTTTTTATTGCATTTATTTTTCGCTGTACGTTGCTTTTTTCAAATTTTTTAAAGTGCCTTTTTTGACATTTATTGTACCTTTTTTAAATATTTTTGCCGCCTAAAAATTCGGACACTATTTATTGGATTACGCTAGCATCGAGAGATCACGCACCTCCAATAATCATCCGGGAAAGAAAAAAGGAAAAGAACGCACGTCTAGTGAGAATAAAATCATTGCTGATCGAGAAGTAAATATTCCTTGTACTTACGTTTAAATCCTGTAACGGACAAGGATTTGAAGTTCGGAGGGATAAGATTGTAAAGAATAGCAATGTTATAGGAAAAAGAACCCCGTGAAAAGAGCAGTATGAAATAAAGGAGGAGTAAGCGTACCCTTGTATCTAACGTTAATATTATGAATGTCAGTTCTAAAGGTCAGCCTTCGATGCAAATAGGGGGGAGCTTATACCTTATTAAATTGTAACAAAATCAAGCAAAGTGCAGTTTTCTTCGCATCCCCATATTAAGCCAACCCGCCCGAGTTAATGTATGGGAGATATGCTGCCTTATTCTGATGATATAAAGGTGCTAGTTTATATTAAAGCGCAGATTTTTGAATCATAACAATCACATTACATGGCACCCCTGTGCGGTCACTGTATTATTATATTTTCAACATTATACATATAGAAAACAATTATTTATGAACGAAACGGAATCGGATTTACACACTTACATTCATCTGTGATGAAGGTTCGGACCCGCATCAAAAACCATTAATAATTTTCTAGGGTTGTTAGGGAAAGACGCACACTGAAAAGCGAATGGTTCCTTTATCTGATACAGTAGAGCTTTTAATTAAATCCAAAGTTCCGACGGAGAACAGGTTAACTTCTCGACTAAATACGAAATCCCCGATCATAATTATAACCTCTGAATGTGTTTGCGATTAAAAAGTTTGATATATGGGTCGCCGCTACTAATTGCATTACCTGCACTATATTGTACATACATAAACCATTGTAAAAGTTTAAATTATGTTCGAATTTCATTTTCATAATAATAATAATAATATTCTGTATACATAAATGTATAGGAGGTGTTATTATTGGTCTAGAGCTTTAGTATCATCAACAGAAAACAAATTACATCGACATATGAGGAGGTACATTGCAAAACGCTGTTTTTAACATAATTCAAGACGCAGTATTTGTCTTTTGTGTGCATCTGGTAAACTTATAAACGTGGAATATTTTTGAAAACTTCAACATCTACACTAGTACCTCCCATCTTACACGCCACAGTAGCATTTGCAAAATATATTTTATGTATGACACGTGTAGTTCATCTATGTTATTTCTAGAAAAACAGCCCCGGTCGGCCAATCGAACGGTTAAAGCCTCAAAACATTTCAATTATTGAAGAATTAACAGTGATGTTTAACATTTCTGAAACAAGTATTCGCTGAATTCTCCATAACCATTTGGGTATGAATAAGATTAATGTAAGATGGGTACCGCATGTTCTTTCTGCTCTCCAACGTGAACGTCAGGTGGCATGTGCGCGCTAGTTTTCAAACATGTGTGGAGACGACTTGAAACCGATTTTGGAGTCCATTGTCACAGGAGATGAGACAAAAAGGAATCGATGGAATGGCGACGACCCAATGAACCTCGTCCCAGAAAGGCGAAAGTCGTTCAATCAACGAAACAGGTGATGGTTACGATATTCTGGGATTGTGTGGATATTTTACTCATTGACTTTAAAGAGCGGAATATAACTGTCAACAGTTGTGGTGTTCGATTATTGCACGACAATGCACCCGTCCATACTGCCGCCATTTCACAAGCTGCCATCCGCGAATGCGGCTTTCAAGAATTGGAATAGCCACCATATAGACCGGAAATGGCTCCAAGTGATTATTTATTTTCTCATTTAAAGAAAGACCTTAGGGGACGTCGTTTTAAGGATTATTGTGAGTTGTAAGCAGCTGTAATACAACATTTTGAGGGAAAAACTTTAGATTATTTTTACAAGGGTATAGAATTTACGGCGCCTATCTCGTATAAAAGACGTGAGCCCAACGCGACAGTAAGAAAAATCAGCGAGTGGAAACCGGGTGTAAGTAGACCAAAAGGAAGACCAAGGTCAAGGTGAGAGGACCAGGTGGTGCATGACTTACGGATGGTAGGAAGTGAGGACTGAAGAAGCAAAATTGGAAATGGAGAGGAATGAAGGAGACTTGCAAGCGAGGCCAAAACAGGGAAGAGGTTATAACAAACGGAGGAATAATGTAGAGTGATTCACCACACTAGGTGAATCAGGGAGCTCCACTCGGAGCGGCTGAAATCCCTCGGGGATGTATATGCTGTCAAGTGCAATGCATGGTAGATATACCGGAGCAGGGCAACTTAATTGCATTTATTATAATTTTTGTGACGCCATGTACACAATGAAAGCTTGTACGTTTATTTTATTTGTCATGCAAGTTATCACAGCGTTATAATTTTATAATAGAAAAGATTCAACCAATCATTTTAATTATAGAATTGGAAATTGAAGTTTTAATAAAACAATATGGCACATTTTTACGAGCACATAAGAGAATTAAATATGTTATTGCATTGTTTCATTCTCATCGACAAAATATTCTATTGGACAGACTCTCCTGTTTAAATGTATTGGATAAAACACTTATAGTAGTTATATAAATTGATGGATAATTGTTGGTGTTATAAAATATCACTTTTGACTATACCGGGTGTCCAGAATAACATGAAGTACATGGGTATATTGGAAATCGTTAGAGGGACAAGGTCGGTTAAATGAGGAGAAAGTTGGGCACTTATACGACTAACTACAATTCGGCATTACATTTTTAAAAATCCATTCCGTTACTGAGATACAGGGTGAAAACCAAAAATGTGCGTTTTCTAAAAATCTTAATATTTTCTTTATTGTAAAATATACAGTCATCAAATTTTCAGCGTAGGGGTAGTTAGTAATGAAGACTTCAAAAATGGCATTAGAAAAATTGTAGACTCACTGGGTTCTTTGCGCTTGTACCCAACGTTTGTTTTTCTTATGAGCGCCATTTTGGATTTTTATATTTTTGAAATGGTCATTAAAAATGCTTTTCAACCATGTATAACAACCCTATGTTCAATGATAGAAAACTATGAAAAATAGCAAAATTACGTTTTGACTGCAGTAGGCTGTGATTTAACGTATGTACGTGCTTTCTCAATAACTGTAAGCGGTCGTACTACTTAAAAGTGGTTCACAAGAACACTGATATAAATTTGACGACCTAGCATCACTAAAACAAAAATAAGAGTAATATGAAACGAACTAATACTATTTAATCAAAATAACCGAAATCAGTGGCTGAGACGACAATAAAAAAAAAATTAGAAAAATCCTAAAATTAAGGCTGAAGTAGGTGTTCAAACAAGCCACCATTCTTTCATATACACAATCTACAACGTTTAACGACTGTCTCACATGATTGCCTGATTGTGTCTGGACCAATTCCACTTACACTTGCTTCAACTGCATGACGTAGTTCTTCTACGGTTTCATAGGATCTCGAGTACCCACATTTTTTAAATAGCCCCATAAAAATAATCGAGAGGCGTGAGATACGGCGTTCTAGCAGGCCACCTTACTGGTCCCCGATTTCCAATCCACTTATCAAGATATTCGTTATTTAAAAAGTTTGTCACTATTGAAGCATTGTGTGCAGGTGCGTCGTCTTGCTAGAAAAACATATTTTGCAAAGTAACAAGCGGGAGTTCCATAATTCATTCTGCTACATTTATTTGCAAGAGGCTTAAATAAATCTAGCCGAGTTTAAGTTTTCATTATAAAAGATAGGACCAACAATGCGGGTGCCAATAACACATATCCATAAATCCCCATTTCACTTGCTGCCTGACCACGAATTAGATGTGAATTTTCATTGGATCAAAAAACAGTACTTTTGCGATAAATAATCCGCAGTTAATGAAGCGATTCTCATCTGACCATAGAATGTTCATAGTAAAATTGTGGATTTCATTATGTTTTCTAATGAACCATTGACAAAATTCCATTCTTTTCATTTCGTCACAGTTTTGAAGCCCATAGCAGGGTCGCTCACAATAGGGATGGTATTTGTAACGTTTTAAAACGCCTATGGTATTTTCAATTTCGCGTAAAGAAGTACGAAGTTTCTCAACTACGGCTTGCAGGACCATATTTTCTTTATTTTCGTTTGTGTGCTTATTCCTTTTCGACTTAACAAAACTTGATTTATGAAATTCTCACATAATCGCTGAAATATGCTTCCAGCTGGTTGGGCTGGCTGGCCTTGTGGGTATTTATTGAAATACATTTCTGCGGACATCTCATCATTTCTCAGACAGGGAATAAAACACTCCAACATATCATATTTATCTTTGTTGGAAAAACGATCCATTTTAAAATCACAAATCACTGACTTTTTACACCACAAAGACTGTTTGATAGCTAGACAATTCAGAGCCGTTGCGATTGTTTAATAAATTTATGGATAGGTGCCAGCCTACTACGGTCAAATCGTAATTTTGCTATTTTCCAGAGTTTTTCTTCATTGGACATAGTGATGTTTTACATGGTTTAAAAACATTTTTATGGCCATTTCAAAAATGTAAAAATCCAATATGGCGCCCATAAGAAAACAAAAGTTGGGTACAAGAACAAAGAACTCAGTGAGCCTAGAATTTTTCTTATGCCATTTTTGAAGTCCTCATTACCAACTACCCCTATGCTGAAAATTTGATGACTGTATTTTTTATAATAAACAAAATATTAAGGTTTTTAGAAAACGCACACTTTTGGTTTTTACCCTGTATCTCAGTAACGGAATGGATTTTAAAAAATGTAATCTCGGATTGTACTGTATAAGTGCGCAACTTTTTCCCTATTTAACCGACCTTGAATCTCTAACGGTTTCCAAGATACCCATGTACTTCATGTTGTTCTGGACACCCGGTATAGTACATCAAATCGTTTTATTAGCCCTAACAAAATTCTAAGTACTAACCCAGTTGTGATTTCAGATTTCTTTCAAAGCAAACGCTTCTGATATTTATTTGTTTCTAAGGCCCGGTCTTTTCATCTCCTTTTAAACTAGCTTTTAAGTAAAAAGGACTTCAATTTAAAAAGGGGATTTATCTGACTTGTAAGAAAATGCGTCTTTCCAAATAAATTAATCAGCTTTTTAGTTACAAGTTAAATAAATCATGTATTAATAAG
Organism: Dynastes maya; assembly: GCA_029619315.2. Lineage (NCBI taxonomy): Eukaryota > Metazoa > Arthropoda > Insecta > Coleoptera > Scarabaeidae > Dynastes > Dynastes maya. Next base: position 757,010 of record JAROYE020000034.1, read on the forward strand.
TTGGTAACGCTAAATAAAGTGAAATAGTGTAATCGCAACTGCGAAACTGACAAGGATAAATAGAAAGCAGCGATCTTAACCTCAAAACGTACAGCGACAATCAACTACAAGAATTTATGTAAATATAAACGCTTCTGATTTTACATTCTGTTATAAAATAATATTGTAAGTACTTTTTCAATCATCTTATTGTTTGTTTCAAAAAATAGAAATACATAGGCAATGGATTTAGCGAACAGTTCGGAAAAAAACAAAGCGAAAGAGATCGAAAAATTTTACCGAACTAGAGGTACGATTTTTGATCGATCTTGTAATAAAATACATCAAAACTGTTGAAAACAAAAAGACAGATGCTGTCTCGTGGAATGAAAAAGAAAAAGTATGGAAACAAATTGCTCTTGAATTTCAAGCCTTATCCGGAATGGAAAGAAGTTTTACTGTTTTGAGAGCAAAATATGACGCTTTTAAACATATACTAAAATCAAAGGTAACAAAAAATAAAAGTGAAATTTTCAAGACAGGAGGTGGTACTGCAGATATAGAAGAATTAACTGACAATGAGAAAAAAATAATGAATTATATTACACTAAATGTAGAAGGGCTCCCAAGTAACTTCGACTCAGACGGTAAAAAATAAATAATACCGCACATAATACATAATAACTAAGAGAATTTGTTGATAGGTGGAACTACAAAGGATATACTAAATCTTAACGATACAACATTAGAGAAAAATACAGGTAAAGATATTTGTATGCGCATATGTGGCAACAAAGTTAATAATATTTCTTAACAGATCAAGCTGCAAGTACTACAGATAATGGAGTAAAATTTGAATCACAACAGAATGGTATAATATTAACAGAATGTATTGCACAAAGTAATATTACTCATGTAATTGCATGCGAAAGTTTAGCAGAAACGCTCCAGCAGCTTCCCGAATCTTCGGAAGAAAAGGTATATTATCAACAAGTACGAATGTATGTTTTACTAATTTATAATTTCAGGAAAATACCCAGAGCCAAAAGTGGAAAACTTGGAACCCAAAGGCACTAAAGACACGCAAACATAAAGCTTTGTCTACACCAACAAAAAGAAAATAGATACTAACAGTTTAAACGAAAAATTAGATGACATGGTATCTTGTAGAGGAGAACTGCTACACTTGCAAAATGAGGTTACAAGAAAGGAAATAAAATACAAAGAAGAAGATATTGAAACAGAAAGAGTTTATCTGAAACAAGAACGAGGATTAAAGTTACAATTACTGCAATTAAAAATTGAAAATCAAAAATTAAAACAGCAATTTTTGAAACAACAACTAAAAGCTTTTATTTAAATTGTGATGGCTGTTTATTTAAGAATAAATGACATAAATTAATTTAGAAATATATTTTTTATTTTTATATATTTTATAAATAAATGTTTTAAAATGAATTTTGTAATAGTATTTATTGAAAAAGTAGGTGCATAGTCTTAGTAACATCTTTCACTAAAATACTGAATATGCGAATCATGTTTTATTTGAAATCTAATATAAACATTATAATAATTCTTCAAAATATTGTATTAAAGTTGTTCTTACAGCAGCTCCTGCATTGTCATGCTCTTGTAGTAAATTAGGGGGTGCAACTATATTAACGGGTTCAGCTTCATTAATATTTGGCACCTCATCTCTATTTCGACATGCAACATTATGTAAAATTGCAGTTGCTACAATAATTGCTTGAGTTAAAGGAACCTGAGTTCTTATACCAAGAGATAAAATTGGAAACCTTCTCTTCCATATTCCAAATGTACGTATACGTAGTAATAAGAAATTGCCCATCTCTCCCCCTTCAAATTTCATTCGAACTGCAGAGTTGTTAAAAATATAACTATCATGTGAGGCACCTGGCCAACGAGCCACGATATCCATAATATGATTCTGTGCACTACACACTACCTGTACATTAAAAGAAAAATATCCCTTTCGATTCCTAAAATTTTCAGCGATGTCTCCTCCTATAATATGATCATAGTCAATATGGTTAAAGCTTTCACATTGTTCTCATACCTGGTGATTGTATTTTAACGTGCGTACAATCAATTGCTCCAATCACTTGTGGAAAACGAGCTACTCTGTGAAATGAAACTACAGACTCTTCCTTTCCTTCAGGTGTATTTGGAAAATGTATATAACGTTCTCGTAAGGCTGCTATGGCATATATAACATTTCGAACGATTTTCCCGAAAGTTGACTTGTGTATACCACCATCGTCTGCTATAGTAATGTAAAAACTACCCGTTGCTAGAAATCTAAGAGTTAGAAGCTTATGTATATATACTATAAATACCTACCTGTGTGTGCGGTGAGTTAAATGAGCTTCAATTTGCACTAAAATATCTTGAACTGTGTTTTTGGATATCCGAAATCGATTTATAAATTCCCGATCATCCCATTTGTTCATATTATCTGTTAGAAGTCGCTTAGTATATACTTTTTTTTCTCGATTTACTGCGGCACACATGTTTATCAATTCTTTTTCTATTAAAATTTCTTCCTCTTCACCAATCATGTTGATGCAATATAGTTGCTTTTAATAAATCACCGTACCAAATAAACTAATTTTAAATACATATATCAAATTTTGCAATGTATAACTTTATTTTTAAATATAAGTTTTGGGAAACCTAACCTTCACCTGGAATGACGGATGTTACTTTTAACATTATAGGGTACTTTTTGCAACTTATAAGTTACGAGTCAGATAAACTCATTTACAAGTAAGATATGATTTAAAAAGAAGTCAAAAGACGGATTTTAGAGTTAAAAGTTAGATAAATTTATAAAGGAGTTTACAAAGAGGTGAAAAGACCGGGCCTAAAGCTAATTAATTTAATAATTTAATCTTTATTTGATTTATATGAATTTAATGCCAGTCTTTTGAAGACAAGCGTATGATGTAAATTATTCAACATATCCATAAGACAGACTCCTAATTTATCTTAATAATCTTCTACATCACTGGTAGATTACAATAAGAACACTGTGAAGAAACAATTAATGGATTTTCATCATGTTACAATCCTCTTCCACTAAATTTTGCAATTAAATTGTATATTTCGGAAAAAGCACATGTACAATGGTGAAAGTAATATTAGTGTATACGCATCAAATCGCAATTCCAGCAATTCTAAGGAAACTGCGACAAACCAGCGCTAATTTTTTAATAAATAAATAATCAGAGCTTAGCAAAAAATTCACTAGAAATTCATTCCAGATTAATAGAATTATCTATCGCATAGTATACCATAAATACGATTTTATGTCGTACATAAGGTATACGTAATAAGATATGTCCGCACATACGTACATACATAAATGGAGAGACATTAATATGCAGTACCTACTTCACACCCAACAGTCCGCGTTGATTTTATAGTCAGCCTAACCCTTTTGTCGCATTTTAATTGAACTAGTACGCCTTTGATCAATTTTCCCAGGCTATGAACGTATAGTAGTTGAAAAAGGAAGGCTCACTGAAATCAATGGGGAATTGGTGGCGCAGCATTGCGGTCAATTTGAGGTTTCAATGAAAAATACATCAAATAGCATTTAGTTTTCAACTTTACGCAGGTGTTTAATTTATTAACACTTGCATACTATAGTATGTAGGTACATCATGTTCAAATTTATGGCAGGATTAAATGTTCCATATGGTGGATTTTATTAAATTTAAGGACAATAAATCAAATTAGTAGTGCTGAAAGCGTTTCCCAATTTGATGCCTTTTATTGGTGAAATATACCAACTTGACAAAAATTCACGGCGAAGCGCTCTTCCCATATACAGGCTGAGTCATTTCCGCGGGCTCGGAAAATTGCGACTTTGTGAATGAAGGTTTTTCAAACCGGATTTTTTCTTGTTATGAGGTCTGATTATGGGCGTGGTTTAATATTATATTGAAACTTACAGGATGTCTCATAAGTTTATAGCTACTTATTCGCGCCACGTTTGGTTTCGGATTCAGAGGAATAAATCCGTGATTCGTCACCGCTCACGATACTATAAACATTTCTTGAGCCTCCGTTGCTGAACCGACTAAAAGTTTTTCGGCAACAATAACGATATCCTACATCATTATTTCGTTATATACCTTTTACAATATACAAAAATATAAACCATACCCTTGCAATTTAATGGTAATATAATTGAATTTTTCTAGAGGGTGGCTAATATATGTTTCCTTTTTTTTTTACTAATGTTTAGGTCAAAATTAACATCTTTATTAAAACTAAACCAACATTCTCATCTTTTAAAATTGTATGTATACAACTCACTTTTTTGGGAAATTTTATGATGGATTCCAAGAAAGGGCGACTATTAACAGAGCAATGTTGAGGTCAATATACAACAACACATAAATGAATATAAATTTAGTTTATTGTAAGTACCTCATGCAACGGAAATTAGAGGACAATTCCGTAGTAAAGAATATGGTTTAATAGGTTAGGATTTAGTGTATTACATGCCATTTTAATATTCCATATCAACATACCCTGCGCATGAAAACTTATATCTGTAAATGCTCTTGTATGATTTTATAAACCGACCGATGTTGAAAATTATTAAGTAATGTCACGTGCAACAATTAATAAATCTCAATATTACGATAACCTATAAACATAATTGGATTTAATGAAAAACACGGTCGAAACAAAGTTTGTAACTCCACCTCTTTCTACTGATGAATAATGGTGCTATATAAGTCTTTATCACGCGACTATCTGTAGTGTAGGAAAATGCAGTTAATTACATATAAGACAGGACTATATGAAAGGTTATGAAAGCTTTAGAAGGTATACATTTGGAGTAATTTATTATGCTTATCAAGAATGTCATTTGCTAGCGCATGTAACAGACACTAGTTACATTTTTACTCGTGATAGGGAACAAATCTTATGTTGTAACTCATACAAAGAATAGTAATTGCTTTTATTTCAAGGATTGGGCATTGTTAAATATAAAGTTCAATTCTAATGCAACCGTTTCAAAATCTTTATAGATGCGATCTTTAACCTGAAGTTTCTTGAACAAATTATATTACAAATAAAGTAATCTATTACTTTCAATAAAATTGCTAAATTCTAGAAAACTTTGAACACAATACGTAGTTTAAGATGACAGAAAATATATAAATAAATATACCTATGTAAACATATGTACCTCAAATTCCGGAAAAATCAATTTTGAAATTAGTTCTTTTTGTTTAAACAGTTAAAAGTATTTTCATGGCGCAAACACAAAACATAGAAGCTTTCTTATTTCACTGTATACAGGCTGATTCAAATTAATGAGCTGCTATTGCTATCTCCGTCATTATTGGTTCCACAAGATCGATTAAATTGGCAAATTACGAGGGTAGTCTGAAAAGTTTCAAGCCTCAATATAGAGATCACATCACTCGTAAAAAATATTCTGGTAATATAATTCCGTGGGTGTTGAAAGATGCGTTTGAAAATTTCAGCCAAGTTAGACGCTCAGTTGTTGTTTAACGGTCGTTTGTGTTAGTGCTCCTGTAAAAATTGAAAAAATCGAATATCGAGCCGTCACTAAATTCTTTCATTTGAAATTGAATACGCCTACGCAAACTAAAGCCTAGATGGTCGCTGTTTACAGGGATTCTGCACCATCATTTGCCGCAATGACATTTTGAGCAGCTGGAATTAAGCGTGGTGGTACCAGCTCGATTGACAATAAACGTTCGAGTCAGCAAAAACTGTAACCTCTACCGATAACACCGGAAAAGTTCACCAAATAGTGCTAGACGACTGTTGAACTAATATTAGAGAGATAGTAGAGGCTGTGATCACCTCGAAAAAACACATTTGTCATATATTGATTAAAGATTTGGGCATGAAAAAGCTAACTTCGCTTTATGTGCCGCGCTTGCTCGCTCAGGACCAAAAATGTATTCGAATGAACATTTGCAAAGCCTTGTTGAAGCAGTTTAAGCAAAATATGGGTCAGTTTTGGATTCCGTTATCAACTGAAGACGAAACTTGAAACACCAGTACACTCCAGAAGCCACTGCATAGTCGGAACAGTGAACTGCGAAGGGTGAATCGACATCGGAAAACGTGAAGACTGTTCCATTAGCTGGGAAAGTAATGGCGACTGCTTTTTTGGGTAGTCATGCAGTTGTGTCAATCGACTATCAGAAAAAACAATAACGGAGGCATTACACGCATCATTACTTGACAAGCTGAAGGCGGAAATTGCGGAAAAACGGCAGCATTTGAAGAAAAGAGAAATGCACAAATTGGGATTCGAATTGATAGACCTCTCACGCTATTCACCAGATCTAGCCCCCGGCAACTTTTTTTGTTTCCTAGGCTCAAAGTTTCACTCGGAGGACAACGATGTTCATCGAATGAAGAGGCCATCACATTCGTAAACACCTATTTTGCAGAACAACTACTATTTGAACGGATTAAAGAGATGGGAGCATCGTTGAGAAAGATGTATAAACTTACAAGGAGATTATTTTGAGAAATAAAAGTGAATTTTACAAAAAAATACCTGTTTCTGTGTTAAGCTGGAAACTTTTCAGACTAACCTCGTAGTACTGTGTTTGTTGCTGATTAATACGAGGTATGGCAATTAAATAACGAGAAATTGTTTCGAACCCTCGAACTGACAACACTGGCGGGTATTGAACGACGTAGGCATAAACTTCCACAGTTTTATTAAATGCGTAATAAATTTCAACTCGGTCGAGTGCTTTGTGTGTGAAGTAGTAGGTTTGAAAGGTTGGCGTTGAATCGTTGTATGTCGGAAAAATGTGCGATGAAAAACTCGAATGGAGAATTGTCAAATTTTACAGGGGATGAAAGCTGGGTCTTCCAGTATGACCCTGAGACTTGTCGGCAAAGTAAACAGTGGGTTGAGATTGGAGGAGAGCGTCCTCAAAAAGCAAGAATGTCGCGGTCACAAATGAAGATAATGCTCATTTGTTTCTTCGACATCAATGGCATTGTCCACAAATAATTCGTTCCGCAAGGCCAAACTGTTAATTCGCACTTCTATGTTGAAGTTTTAAAGCTGCTGTGTGCCAAGGTTGCGCGGGTTAAACTGAAGAAATCTGGATAAATCCTTCATCACGACAACACGACCGCCCATTCGTCGCTTCTTGTTAGACAGTTTTTAGCGAAAAAAATAATTCCAAATACTTTAAATAGTAAGTAATGAAGTTATCGATGGTAGAACTGAAGTATTAATTTTTATGTGGTTGAATCTATCAAGAATTATTTACTTGCCAATAGAGCTCACTATTAGCGCTATCCGGGAAGAAGTTCCAAGCTAACAGTCTTTGGACGATTGCTGGAAAACTTTACAGCTACAGGTAATGTTGATTACCGGACATCGATTAAAGAAAAACCTGTTCCAAACGAAGAGAATCAGTGTTGGTTCTTATGGAGGTCCCTGAAAATCTTCAAGTCAGCGCATGCCAAGTTAGTGTAAGGAGATCATTAAAACGCAACAAGTTCTGTTTGCATGGGGATCAAATTGACGTGAAATTAAACGATAACCATTTTTAGTCCATCATTATTTTATAATTGCTCCATTAACTCATTTGATTCCGTCTTGACAAACTAACAAAGTAAATATTGAGAATAGTTGAATTTTCCCAAAAATTTAAAACTAAAACAATATGCAGGATGTTCCAATTAAAAAATGACTTTTTAACAAAAAGAAATGTCATGCCAACAAAATGCAACGTTACGCAAATCGCGTTAGCAATTTGGGACACATAAACGCGCTTGTGTATTTATGCTTAATCTAGGCACCAAAAATCATATCTGTCTAATACGCACTTTCGGAGAAGTAACGCAACAAACCCTAATAACTCTGAAACTCTTAATTTCAGGCAATAGGTAGCACCTTATTAATTTTTGTGACGAGGAGTCAAAACATGCAATAATGGATGTTTCACAAGGAATTGCATCGATGGATGTACGAGGGATGTTCAGTAATTAACGAGACAAACTGCATTAGCGGGAAAACTACTGAATATTATTAGATGAAACTTTCTGTGGGTGACGCTGGCAACCTTGGTGACAAATTAAGTCGGCTGTTTGAAAGAAATAAGCGCAAACATAACTTATTTTGTTCATTGCAAAATGTCGGCTCCTCTCGAAACGTATAAGGTGGAAGAGCAATGTTCAGTGAAAAGATGTTTGTTATCGGAAGGCGTGAAGCCGGCCGAAATTTACTCGAGAATGTTAAAACAGTATGGTGAAAAGTGTTTAAGCCATGGAAACGTGTATAAGTAGATTGAACAGTTTAAATCGGGCAGAACAAGTGTCGCCGATATTAATCGCTCCGGACGACCGGTTGAAGTGTCGACCGACGCCCTACAAAATCGCATAAATTACGTTATTCTCGATGACAGGCGTATAAAAATCGTAACAATAGCTGACTTGTGTAATGTTAGTGTTGGAACTGTGTATTCAATCATTCTCGACAAGCTGAATTATCGCCAAACGTATTCGAGATTGGTTCCAAGACAGTTGACTCAAGTCCATAAAGACAAAAAGGACGAAAATTTAGGTTGGGAGGTGTTGCCACATCCTCCTTACAGTCCCGACCTCGCACCGTTCGATTTTCATCTGTTCGGCCCGCTCAAAGAGCTTTTACGTGGCATCAAGTTCGAAGACAACGAAGCGGTCAAACAAGCTGTACACAAATGGCTCGGACACCAAGGTCAAGAATTCTTCAGCACTGGAATTAGAAAGCTCACAAAGATGGGAGAAGTGCCAAATGTTGGTGGAGACTACATTGAAAAGTAGTGTAAATTTCATTGTCATTGAATAAATTGTTTTTTCCACAGCCATTTGTCTCGCTAATTACTGAACGTCCCTCGTATGAAAGAGTATATATTGAAAAATGCAGAAAATTTGGTAATGTATTAAAGCCCGTATGTACTATTGAACTAAAATATTTTCAATTACCTAAGACTTCCGGTTATGCCAGAAGAAGCTGCCAAACTTGTTATTTTCAACAGAACACTCTATATATACATTTCCACTTCAATTTTAAGTTCTATTTGATAAAACAACTAGGTTACCATTTCTAACCATATTTGAAATATTTGTATCTTTTGAAAATTTTTGATAGATGGACAAGTGCATGTGAACTTTTGTAACTGTGAATGTGTTTAACTTGGCAAATTTAAAGTTTTTAGAACTCTGGACCGTATAGGATAAGATTAGACACCGAATGAATTTTTCGAAAATTTTATACAGCATGTCCGAAATGTACTAAATTAAAGTGTTAAAAAAATATTTTTTTCATTTGAAAGTTTAATTGTCGGACACGCTGTATAATGTTTTCGAAAAATTCATTCGGTTTCTAATCCTACACTTTACGGTCAACAGTTCTGCAAAATTTCAGTTTTCCCTCGTTAAACATTCTCACAGTTATAAAAGTTCACATGCACTCATCCATCTGTCAAAAATTTTCAAAATATGAAAATATTTCAAATGTGGTTAGAAGTAGTTTTATCAAATAAACCTTAAAATGGAACTAGGAATTCAAAAATGCAATATACGGCCTTTTATCTAAAATTACAAAGTTGACAACTACTTCCAGTATAACTGAAGGTCTTAGACAATTGAAAATATTTTAGTTCAATAGTATATGTAGACTTTATGTTTTCAAAATTTTCCAATGTATACTCTTTCATACATCAATCGATACAGTTCCTCGTGAGACACCTGTGTAGCATGTTTTATTTAAAGAAACATTACTTCGGGTGGCTACGAACTTATGAGAGCTCTGTTTCAATGTAATGCTAAACCATGCCCCTAATCGGACCTCATCACAGGAAAAAACGGTTTCTCTTTCTTTTTAATGTAAGTAAGCTGGAAAAGCTACTTATTTGAAAATTTTACTTTTTATAATAAACGCATTTACACTTAACCATACATCGACTACATTTACAAATCTAATATAATACCTCAGAGAATGGGTAATCCAAGCTCCCCAAAGCTGACCTATCGTACTCCGTATAAAAAGCCGGATTTTTGTCCCAGCTTTTCTCCTGGATTTCGAAGTTGCAGATGTGATTGCAACGATCTAAAACGCCACCTTCCTGTGATTTTTCCATCTCCTCCACTTGACGTACGAAACTGCATCTTCTTTCTAACGACTTATCACCTTCGGGTATAGTGATCTGAGGTAATTGGCTTTGGATCGACGGAGAATGAGGTATCGGCAAAGCGTTCTGGACTAAGGTACAAGGCGTTAATGGTTGGGCTGGTTCTTTTTGATTTATAAGGTTCTGAACGGGTATGCATATCGAAGGACTTTCCTTTATTCTAGCTCTGGACGGTTCTTTCAGATAATTGGATGTGCTGTGTCTCCTTTCGTTCGCGGTAGGCGGCTTTAGAGCGTTTCTTTCCACTCTAGATAGTTTTGGCATTCCATGATCAGTGTAGCTATGGAATTTTTGTGCCTGCTGCGGTTTTGGTAAAAGTTCTGAGGCTTTTTGATTTTTCTGTAATTGTGCTTTTTTGTTTTGGCGTTGTTTTTGGCGAGCTTGGCGACTCGCCAAAGATGCGCCACCAGCAGCCGCATACATATTTCTTTAATTTAAAATTGCTTCTTCGATAATCTAAATTGACTAGAAATTCTTCGCTTAGATTTGTTTCGGATTGTTGTTTCTGCCGTAAATGGAAGGTAGTATCGAGGAATATAGGAAGTAGCTAGTACCACATTTATATTTTCTTATTGTAAATTGTTGTGCGTTTAAACAGATGAAGCCAGTTCTTTTCTTCGTAATTCTTCGTTAGTTAACTTACTAAGTTTTTATTTAGTCATTTTGTACTATTTCGCTTTTTCTCTCGGTTATACATTTTGATTGATCAATTTTTAATGTGATTGTAGAATGACATTCCTTATTCGTAGCGGAAGTGTGTTTCTTTTTCAGTTTAATTTTGACATATTTGGCTTTCAGTCTGATCATCTTTGTAATTTTGACAGTTGGCCTGTCTAACAGCCTGATATCTTTCTATCGTTATCGATTTCGTTAACAATAAAGGAAACTTGTTCTCGTACGAAAAATAACATCAACAATGATAACATCAACATATACAACAACGCTCTAAAAATCTCGTCGTCTACAAAATATTAGCTAATATAGCATATCGTTTATTCAGTTACCAAGGGGTTATTACAATATACTATTTTTCTTCCTTAATTCGGCATTACCTAATCTAAAAGTTATGTATAGTGTTTTTCCTCTGTTTACTGCTTCTTTCTTTCTTTTAAATTCAATATTGTCAACGGTTTATTTTGTACAAATATATATGTATATATAACATGTTATGCCTACCTAGTTATATGCATATGTATATTAGATTTTTTTCGTTATTTACATCGAAATCTAAACTAAAATTCTTCACACCAAAAATAGTTCCTTTTATTATACATATTCTTATAATTTAATTAATAAACGACTTCTTTCACATGTAGCATTTTCATTGTTTATTGCTTATTCGTTTACTTTTACTACTTCTTCTTTATAGTATTCGTCGACAATAAATCTTATGTTAAAGCTTATTTCCCCTTCGTATTATTTCTCTCTGTTGCATTGTTGTTACATTTCGTCTTTTATATTTGACTTGCGAAAATGTCGATGAACACATTCGTGCTTATGCAGTTCTGAAGATAGGAACGGATGGTATGTCGGTTTGTTATCAAGTGCTATAGAACAGCTTGAATTGGGAAGAGTTTGGAAAACAGACGAAGGTATCAATGGTGAAAAGCGATTTTCTATTGACTTTTTGACTTCCTTTCATCGCAGATTCTATAATAGTTCGTTCAAAATCTAGAACTGAACAAACACACCTTGGATAACATACTAAATCTACTAGTCTTGTTACGGAAGGACAAATTTTATATAAAATAACCGTCATCATGTTTCCGTCCATATCTAATACTATTCAAAAATTGATGTACAAACATTACGTTTAAATAAGAATAGGTTAAAGCTTAAAATAATAATAATAATCTTTTATTGCGAAAAACTGCCTACACATGCAAACATTAGATTGTAGCGAAACCCAGTTTCGTAATACATGAAATCTGCTTTCTCTTTACCTCTGTTCTACAGTATATCTCAAAAATTAAACAAAAAAAAAATAGAAAGTGCCTACAAATAAGCTTAACCTATGAAAATCTATAATTTTCCTTTGAATTTCGGAAATTCCAAAGAAAATTATCGCAAATCAAATATGTTCTCAAATACAAATATTAAAATTTTAACTAAATACAACGATAGAAATATACAAATTCGAGATTAAGGAAGGAACTGCAGTGAGCTTCATTGTATTTTCAGCTTCCCAAGAAATTGTTTTAAAACCATTTTCAAAATTTGAAACGGAAATGAATTTAGTATACCAAGGAATGACACTCTTGCTTTATTAGAAAACGTTATTCCATTCCATTTACTTTATAAAAGCTTCAGGAATTCCAATGTAAAGGCATTAATGCCAAGCACCGGATTTCAATTTTCGTTCCATACATGATTTAGCGCGATTCAGTCCTCGGTAATCTTTTCCATTGCAAAACCCGCTGTGCCGCGAATATTCGTTTCGGATTCGCAGTTCGAAACACACACAAGTGAGGAGGAAGACGCGTCTTCGAAATTACAAATTGTCGAAGCCAATTCACTGTTGCATAATTTAGAGCGGGAGAAACTTCTCAACAAGTCGTCGTAGCAAAACCGGTTTCCGTTCGCATCATGTAAATAATTCAGCGTCCATGAAACATGCAAAACATAGACAATAATGCAAATTATAGTTGAATAGATGCAAAAGCTCGATTCTCAAAGACAGTAAAGGGATAATAGCGGCATCGCACGAAGGTTGAATTCAAACAATAATGTTATTAACTACCCGTTGGAAACAATTAAAAATCATGCGATAATTCTTTTTTATAATAGGATATATGCGTTTTATCCACGTTTAGTGTTTTACAAAATATATCTGGAAAATTAAGTAATTTACGTTTGGGATATTATTTAATCTAATTTGGCCTAATAGTTTCACAGCTTTTTTCTGATGAAATTTATATTCAGTGTATCCTTAATAAATAAAGCGTGACAAACGGTTGCACCCGCTGTACATACAAGGAATCGAGTGGACGTTCGTGTACTATCGATGTAATAGTACAGGCACACCAATCAACCGATAATAACCGAACGTCCACTCGATTCCTTGTATGTACATAGTAAACACAGCGGGTGCTGCCATTTGTCATGCTTTATTAATAAACCTACATCCTGAAATAAGTTATTTTCGTGATATAAATAAAACAGCGCATAATAAAGTATAAATCGGCGGATTTATATTGTAACTGTTACGGTGTCTTTTATTAACAGCAAGAATAATGCTCCGAATTGTGTTTGGTCTTACTAAATAAAGTACTGAAGTAAATACTGGAGCAAGTATTGCGCGTGAATGTTTTACAAATCATGGATTACCGCACATTCATTACATGTATGGTAATTTTAAGACAATTGCAGTAGTTGTAGGCATTGTATTTATTATTTGCCGCTTATTTTGTAATACAAGGCTAATAATAATCATAACAAGTACTGTAAGGTTAATGCATCAGGTTACATGTCACTTGTTTGGAGGCTGCTTTAACTTTACAATTCATAATATTGGTGCTTCTAGGAAGCGAGAACCACTCAACTAACTAGAGTTTTCTGAAATTAAATGGCACTACTTTCTGACTTGGGTTGCTGTAAGTTAATCTACGACAGCATTGCCATTTAAATAATGCTATTTATGTATGATTCTGGATGCTAAAACTAAACTGCTTATTATTGTATTCATCTTAAAGTGCTGTTCAAACAACTCCTTCTCTGTCATACTTAACAATGTGGTTATGCAATTGATATACTTTTTAGACTGGTCGTCTTCATCTATCATTTTAGTTCAATATAAAATTGTCTACTGATAACTTATAATAATGCAATTCACCTTTTAAATGGTCACGTATTTGTTTTACTTTTCCCTAATAATTAATTGTTTCCGATAAATAATGCTAATATTGTTCGTGATATTAACGGAATTGTTCACAGCAAAAACAAAAGGATAGAAAGCATCAGCCAACGAATATATTTCTTCCTATCCGGCGTCATCAGTGTTGCTCTGAGTGCTTTCCTACCTCACACCACTGTTCTCACCATTAATCTCTAAAAACAGCAACAAATATTTTTTCTGGCGCCATCTTGTGCCAAAAGATTTAGTCATGCTATCTAGAAAACAGCGACAAAAAGCCGGGTATAAATGCCGAGGCAACTCTCGAGCAGCTGCTAGACCTAAGATGACAGCACCTGTGTGAAATGCTTCCAGGCATCTTTTTATGATTTTGATACATCATGGTAAGCCTGCCGGAATCATTTACATGTGCAGGTACTCAGCGCACTGATGTGCTGCCATCTCGGAACTAGCAGTCCAGGAGCTGTCCGAGAGTTGGCTTGGCATCTGCACCCAGCTTTTGGTCGTTTGTTTGTAGACGGCATGGCTATAATAATTGCTTTAGATTCAATAAGTTTTCCGCTTGCTGGAAGCTCTCTCTAATAAAACCAGTGCATAAACAATAGAAAATACTATAAAAGAGTACCCCGATCTCCGCCCTATTAGTATTTTCCCAACTTATCTAAAGCTCTCGAAAAAGTAATCGAATCCCAATTAAGAGTCTATACGGAGTGTTCGGTAATTGGCGGAAAATGGACTCGTAGCGATATTGTCCGCATAATTTATAAAAATCTTATAAAAATCCTCGTTTGGTTACACTGGCTCATCAAAGTTCAGAATTTAGAATATTAGAAGTAGATAAATCTTTCAATGTTTGGGAGTTTATGTCAATTATTGACATTGAGGAAGCCATTGGTAAAGAATGCTAGAACTTCGCTACCGTTTCATTAGTTAATTAAGAATTTAGATTTTTTTTAGGGAAAATTATAAAAAAGTAGATCTGACAACAATGTAATATGTATTTATGAAAATTGGCAACTATTTTTGATTGTTAGTAGTCATTTTTGTAAGTGTCACAGTAGAACATTACATCCATTGTACTTCACTTTTGCTGTAATTAGATTATTGGTTTTGTGTTGCTATTACAATGGATTTTACTTCTAATGAATATGCTGACATGTACATGGCATTTGGCTTCTGCAATGGAAACGCTTATGCAGCCGTAGAGGAATATCGAGTGAGATATCCGGGCGCTCGTTTTTAAACATATGTGGAGATTACCCAAAACCAATTTTGGAGTCCATTGTTACAGGAAATGAAAGAATAATTCTCATTTAAAGAAAGACCTTAGGGGACGTAGTTTTAAGGACGATAGTGAGTTGCAAGCAGTTGTACTAAAACATTTTGAGGGAAAAACTTTAGATTACTTTTACAAGGATATAGAACTATTATTATTAATTGATCGTTGTAATAAATGTATTGAAGTTGGGGAAAATTATATTGAAAAATAAAAATTGCTATATTTTTAGTTTATCTTTTCTATATCACGCCGAGAATTTATTGCATCTACCTCGTAAATAGTAAATTAAAATAAAAACTTTAGAACATCTGATACGGTTGATATTCTAAAACTTCAGAAATGCTTTAGACATTTTAGAAGAGAACCTATTCCAAAGGAAAAGACAAAAGTTGCGCGCTTATTAAAAAATTGACGTTTCTTGAACGCGAAAGTAAAAAAGCACGCTGTTCTCAAAAATTAATAATTGTGATGTTTCCATTTTTTCGATAAAATTCAGTAGTCCTTAGAAATAATTAAAATCTTTAATTTGATTGTTTGACAGAGCCTGATTTAATTCAACTTTACCATTTTAATTTGCAATATGTTTCTTATAATAAACGAGATTCTATTAATACCACGCGAATTTCAAACAGCCTGCACTTTAGTATCGACGTGTCCGACAATAACAGAGGTGGACGTTTAATGAACAACGACTGGAAGAGGGTGTGTCACCAAACTGTAATCCATACAGGTGAACATTAATCTAATATTGGATACCGTTTCGTTTACTGAAAATAAGTTCAGTTTCAAGCGACGATATTTACTTGAGTTTGAATTCTACATAAAAAGTAAGCCAAGAAAGAATTAAACCACCTTATGTAAAGTAGAGGCGTGTACTGTGAATTAAGGTGTGATTACAATGCATGCTCTCATTTTATGAACAGACGTCATTGTTAAAATTAGCTAATGCGATAGTTTAGATGCTCGTTTATAGCTTTTTTACGTCATATATGTATTATCTATTATAAAAGGTTGCGCAATGGTGTTTTTGAGTTTATCGACTTACTTCTGAACCTTCGATTTAATCGGAATTAACTTAACTGTTATTTTAACCTATTGTACAGTGTACAGCATACGAAAGGTTTAAAAAGCAGTGAAGTCCTAAAGTATCTGTTCCCCCATATCAACTTCTGATTTACATTTTTATGAATTGACTTTTCATATTACCAGCAGCACGGTTTCAAAGTAACGTCAATTCTCTTATCTTAAGTGGGCAACCTGCACATTTTTACGATTTTGGAAATATAATTGACAAACGAATCCAATATATATTATACTTTAACGCATTTATTATACTTTAACTACGTGCAGCAATGTAATAGAACGTGACCTGCACTAAGACGGAAATCCTTGACAAGATATTTGCTGAAGAACTGCCGTCTATGCTTTTGGACATGCTGTGCGCTATAACATCGTTGTAGAATCCCTTCGACAGGGACTCTTTGATTAAAGGGTGACATTAGCCTTTATACCGATGGTTCCAGAATGCACACAGGAGTTGATGCAGGAATCTACTGCAGCAAACCTCTAATTAAACGGACATATAGTCTGGGTAGATTTGCGACAGTTTTTCAACCAGAAGTATTTGCTATCAATATGGGTGTCGGAACACTCTTGAGTAGATATGTCAGTCATAGGTCGACAAATTTTTTTTCTGATGACCAGGCTGCATTGCGAGTTCTTGAGGGGAGAAAGAGTTTTGGGTAGTAATACGATGATGACTCTCATCTGGACACCAGAACACACTGGCATTGACGGCAATAAGGCGCACGATGTCCTCGCTAGGAAGGAAACTGAGCATAGCCCGTTGGGTACAGAACTTCTAATTGGCATGTTTTAACATCGCCAAAACGTATGTTACCCATTGGGCCGAACAAGAAGTAATTCGAACCTGGGATAACTCCACAGGTTTATCTCAGGCTAGGGCATTTATGTTTCCCAGTAGAGACAGAGCCAGGAAGTTTATATAACTTGACAAGAAATCTGTCATGGCTCTAACCGCAATCCTTACCAGCCATGCCTGATTAAGGAAACACCTACAAGGAATGAGGCTCGCTCAAGAGGAGTAATGCCGTCTGTGTTTGGAAGAGGAGGTAACGGCGGGGCTTTTCTCTTTTTGTCTGAGAGTGGGAGAAAAATTTCGCTGAACGAACATCTGGAATTCGTCAGAAGGATAAGCGAACTCCAAAATTACATTGCCGGCCTACAATAGACCTAATTGGTCGATGCAGTTGGGTGGACTGAGCCACCCAGCCGGCTTAATATTGTAATTGTAAAATTGTAATATGCAGCAATCAATGTTTTGATATCATGTTCTTGTTTTTATACAAAATTAACAAGAAAAAAGTCTTAAATATGAGAAAATTTGACACTTTTTTCTAGTCAACTTTGACGGCAGGTTCATCCAAATAGATCGTTGTAGTCTAGGTAATCACAACAAATCTTAGATTTAAAGGCGAATCTTATTCCTGTTATAAAACTCTGTATTTTTCGTATTTTCGTTCATTCCTGTTTTTATTTTCCTTTATTCTTACGCGTTTTATTAATTGTTATTATTTCTTTACGTTATTAAACTTTTAGGAATCGATTTATAGTGGTAGGTTTGTTTAAAATTGTGAGAATTTAATAGATAATATTCCTATTTCTGGGGTTTCTTGTATTGCTGCTTTTAGGACGGCCTCGACGCGAACCATATAAAAAAATGTGTAAACTATGGTGCTTTATAAATCTGGGGATTACTATCACTTTCTTACGGTTTCACAACAAAAATGCTCTTTTAAAAAATCATAAAACTAATATCTCGTCCTATTTAAAGAAATCAAGCTGGCCTTAAATTTGAAAAACAAATGAAGGTATAAGATCGGGAAAATTGCAATTAATGTAGCTTAAATTCTCCTAACTCTATATACCAAATTTCAAGGATTTTCGCTTATTAATTCCTGAGAAATCTAACAGTGTCCAGACGTTTTGGCTACTCTGAATATGTTTACTACAAAAAATATCTTTTAATAATAATAATAAACTTTATTCGCCCAACAGGAGACCCCAATTTCAGGACGAAATAATAACAGGAATACATACAAAGAGAAAAATAAAATATAACATTCAATAAAAGCATTAATAAAAAAAAATACTCCAACGATTAATATACCGCGTCACCGACAAAAATATCTGTATAATATTTATTTGCTTTCAGACACATGTTCTGAACTGGCAATTTCAGCAACACATTAGTTCTTGCAGCTAAAGGCCGAAACGATTGAACACTACGCGAAGACAAACGAAAGATGTTCAAATTTACTTTTGACGGTAGATGCGCGCAATCGAAGAGAAACGGCGCAGTGTAAATTTTCTTTCTTTCCGAAATACTCCGGACCGTATGTCGCTCCAATAATATGGCATAGTCTACGAGGGTAGATTAAAAAGTTTCCGGAATGACAATGAAAAAATAAATCGGATTCATGTTATACTTTATTTTTCAATATAATCTCCTCGAAGCTCAACACATTTGGTCCAACGTTTCTTTAGCTTCTCGATTCCCTCCCAGAAGTGACTTTCTTCGAGGTTCCCAAAATAATCGTTTACAGCCTTTATCAGTTCTTCATTCGACCAATATCTCTTTCCACCCAGAAATTTTTTGAGTTTCGGGAACACGTGGAAGTCTGACGGAGCCAAATCAGGCGAATACGGCGGATGCAGCAGGATTTCGTACTTCAATTCTGTCAATTTTTTCTGAGCGATTGCACTTGAATGAGCGGGCGCATTGTCTTGGTGAAACAACACTTTTTCTTGACCATTCCCGGGCGTCTATCCTGAATTGCTGCTTCTAGTTTGTTCAAAAGTGTTGTGTAATATTGGCCAGTAACAGTTTTTCCTTTTTTAAGATAATCAATTGGCAAAATTCCTTTTGCGTCCCAAAAAACCGATGCTAGCACATTTCCAACCGAGTGAATGGTCTTTGTGTTCTTCGGAGCCGATTCACCACGTTCGTTCCACTGTTTTGATTGCATTTTTGTTTCTGGTATGTAGTGATGAATCCAGGTCTTATCCATGGTCACGAATCGTCTCTTGAAATTCGTTGGATTCCTCGTAAACACTTCCAAACAATCGGTTCAGGATCGAGCTCGAATACGTTTTTGCTCCGAATTGAGTAAATGCGGCACCCATCTTGCATAAAGCTTTTTAAAACCCAATTCATTATGTAAAATATGAACTACTCATTCATGAGAGATGCCCACGGCTTCCTCAATTCCACGCACTTTTATTCGGCGATCTATCAAAATCATGTCATGGATTTTATCCACAACTTCTGGCGTGGTAACCGTTTTCGGACGTCCTGAACAACATCACTTGTATGTGTGCGGCCACGCTTGAATTCCGAAACCTAAAAACTTACGGTGGAAAATGAAGGTGATGAATTCTCAAGAACGGCATCTAACGTTGATTTGATTTCCGTTGCGGTTTCCCCTTCCAAATAGAAAGATTTGATGGCCGCACAACTTCGTTTTTATACATAATTGAAAACACAGAAAGGTACTTGACATCAATGCTTGCCAAAACCAGACTATTTGACAGGTCGATTTGACATTTGCAGTCAATTTATATGAAAGAGTTGCCAACACAACGACATATTTGGAAAAAGGCAACCTCCTAGCAGCGATTCCGGAAACTTGTCAATCTACCCTCGTATACCCCTTACCGGATATATACCATCGATCCTAAAATACAGGAATTTCTGGAACTTTCGCTGTACTCTCTCAATAGAATCCTCGTAGGATTGATAGTAAGGGTAGCATACAACGGAAGCACACTGCAGCCGACTTAAGACAAATGCTCTACACAGTATTTTCAGAAGATGTTGGTTCGTAAAGTATTTCGAAAATCGAATGATGAATCCTAACATGGCTGCGGCCGAGGAACACATCTGCGAAACATGATGTTTAAAGGATAGTTGTCTATCAATGAGAACTCCTAGGTCTTTTATGGTACCGATCCTCTGCTGCAGGTGACCGCTTAAACTGTACGTTGTAGGCAAGCCTTTTATTTTGCATTTTGCTTCATTTAACGTAAGACTATTTTCTTTGCACCAGTGAAATACGTAATCAATACTCTTTTGCAGATTAACCATATCATTGATGGAATCAATTCCTGCGTACACCTTTACATCATCTGCATAAGCTAGGGCATCACAGGTCAACGCTTCCAGCAGATCGTCGAGGAAAAGCACAAAGAGCAAAAGTCCTAGATTGTATCCTTGTGGATACAATCCTGACGCAATTGAATATTCACATGAGCTGAAGCCGTTGTAGAAAACATAACATGACCGCTTTTTTAAATAAGACTCCATCAGATCTCGAAGACGGGGTGACATGCCAAAAGAACTTAATTTAAAAAGTATAATATCATGGTCAATTATGTCAAAGGCCTGAGAAAAATCCGTGTATATAACATCGACTTGCCCTCTATCATCCAGTGTGTACTACTACTAAACTGTGTAATTGTCGCTAAGTTAGTTGCTGTAGATCTTTTCGGTATAAAACCATGTTGCTTCTTTATATCTTTTATAATTCTAACTGTTTTTCGAACAAGTACTTCATTCCTTTAAATTTCTAGCCGATAAAAATTGCTGTATGCCTACTTCTGTATATTCTGTATTTCCGTTAAGTTTCATTAAAATTTAAGTGTCATACCTGAAAAGCTTTCCCTATGCATGGCACAATTTCTGAAGCATATGTTCCGATTAATTAATAGTATAGAGCGCTTCAACATGTGTGTGTAACTATAAGAGAAAATTGGACAAAAACAAATGTTATATATTTCCCACGAAATTGGAACAATGCAAGCGAACCTAATCCATTAATCAACTTTGAATATGCGAACAAAACGTAATTTTGTATTGACAACCAGCATATTTGTCCACATCATAGTCTCCCCAATAGCATTTCTGAACTAATGAAAAGAAAAGCAATTCGTTGCTACCGGCCAGTTTCATCGATCTCATCCTGAATATGTTTTATATAGTTCAGCGATTTTTTATGCCAGCGTAAATAACCTAGAATGACACGAGCCGATATTGACTTTCTTTTTCATTCACCTCGTCCATTCTCTTTTTTTTTTAATTGGAAGTATTCAGCCGTTGTCGTATATCGTTGGTATGGAACGCTAGATATCGGCCAGTACGTTCCATATAGGTTAAGAATGATGACGAAACGAGTGCCAGATAAAACGAAACGCCTCTCGGCTGGTGAATGTCAGAGTGCACTAGGTCAGTAGAAGCGTGCAAATATACCTCCGGTGCAGTTGTTCTATGTCACTACACTCGAACGATATTTATGAAAGATATAGGAAGGAATATGTAAATTGTTTTTATATTTTATACCACGTTTCCTGTTATAAAGGTAGCAATTTTTTACAAAGAAAAAGGTAAACAGTAAAAATTACTAGGATCATAACTAGAATTTTTTTCCCAAGAACCAACATTACTTTCTCAAAGAAATTATCTATGATCCACAAGAGAGTAATAGAAAAGAAACTTGTAATTGGATAATGATAGGTTTTCGCACTAAAAAAATTATCTTTATGATTCATTATCAAGTTCTCCGTAAAAAAAGAAACGCATTGTTCAAATGAAAATAGATTGTATTACAAGCCTTTCATTGTTATTCTGTGGTCTGACTAATTGCCATCTGTCCTCTTGGAAACCACAATTAATTTATCTTCCTTAAGGACTTGTAGAATGGACTAGGAGCCTATGCTTTAAAAGTCGTTTTTGAATTGAAATTCAAACAGAAAATTTTGATGAACAACATTTATTAAGTTTAAAGTTTCTATACAAGCTAACAGCTTGTATTATTACAGATTTGCAGTACAATCTTGAAGTTCCTCAAGCAAGCGGTCGTGCAGGTATTCAATTTAATCTTGAGGAAGCTCCCATGTCAAGGAACTGTAGGTTTATCATCTTCTTTTGAACCTCCTCTTTGTTTCCAGATGGATACAGCGGTCCGTATCCATCTGAAATCTCCGATTTATCTGGATCCATGTGTATTTAATTACGTCACATAGCTAGACGTCGGCCCGCCTTAAACCCAGGATCTCCTCCGGCGTGCAATCGACAGGATGTGCTCCAACACCCCTGGTAGCTTAAACTTATTTCTGAGTGTCGAATCCTGGACGTAAAATCGAACCCCGCCGCCTGTAATTATCTTCATTGCGCGATTTTGGAGGACTTCTAACTGCTTCGGATGAGTCGGGGCCGTCGCTCACCAAGCCATCGCCCCATATGTGATCTTAGGGTGTATAATACACAGGTACAGTATGTGCTTCCTGCCTCAAATCTAAGTAGCTGTTTCTATTAGAGCACATCAATAGACCAAGCGAACCTATTCCTGATCATTTTCATATGACTACGCCGCAGGAGTCCCTTATCGAGCTGGAGGTCGGGGAATTTCACATCGCTTACCCAAGACAAGACGCCATTACCTAATATGAGTTCTGTCGGAGGAGGATGCAGCGCCATCTCGTCCTAAAACGAACCACTACGGTTTTAGACCGGTTGAATCCTAACTTCTACTTTTGGCTCCACTCTTCAAGTAGAATAATGCCATTCTGAATGGACCGAATTAAGTGGTTTTCGTTTTGGTGGCTAGCATAAATTTTCCCCTTCGGCTGCGTACGCCGCTCCCTGCATAATCGAGATATTCGACATGAAAATAATGAAAAATAGCGGGCCCAACAGGGCGCTCTGAGGAACGCCTGTTGATATAACGCTTTGTTCTGATATTTCGTTGTCCACTCTGACAACAAAATTAGGATGGGAGAGGTGCGACATTATCCTAGCTACCAGTCTGTCATTAATGATCAATCGGAACAGCTTTAGTACCAACCCGCTACACAGTGTCGGATATTGCGCATCTAGCGGGACAAAATTATAAATTGAAATAAGACAATACAATTGCAGCTAGAATTTATTTACAAACGTAAGATAAGGCTCAAGGCATAAAATAAAGTAATAATCAAGTTAATTCAACCAATATTAGAGCTGGTACTGTCGTCGAAATCACTGATTTCACCACTCCACAAATCGCTCTTGTTTTCCGGTATCTGTGTTTCTATATTTGGAGGCTTATAAACTTTATAACATCAGGGTTAATAGGTGTTACCGTAACTTTCTCTCGTGGCTTAAATGATGTGACTATGGGATCCCAGCTAACTAAAAGATTGTGCAGTTAAAACGCAACTTATTGCACTTGCAATTGTAGCGTATAGAGTCTACATGACCCAAAGAATACAAAAAATCCAAGATCAGAACGTACAAAGACGTACAAAACTTTTTGCTTCCAATTTCATTTAAGTATTTTATTAATACGCATTGAGAGAACTTTGTGGAATAAACATGGGGCAACAAGCGTTTATGCACTAAAATGTATAGTACATACCTTTCCCAGCAATATCCATATTAAAAAAATCTCTATAAATAAAACACCTTAATAAAAATATCTTCGGAAATGAACGCGTACCGATGGACTGACGACCAATTTGAAATGAGCCGGGCAATATCTCTTCATGCGAAGGAATTGGCGATAAGGTTCAGCCACTTAACATTATCATATCGTGTGAACGGGTTGTTTGCCATTCTTAGAAGGCCAAAAGTGAACAAAGAGTGTTGCTTTTTCGATTTTTGTCCCGCTAGATTCGTGATATCCTACACTGTGCACTGTGTCAAATGGTCTCAAAGGCCAAGCGAGTGCCAATTCCGATTGGAAAAGCAATGTTTTGCTGAGATATCGAACCCTTTCTAAGTAACCCATAAGTATAAGGAATAGTTTGCTGATACCTAGGACATCCGCAGCACTGGTTACGTCTTTTATCCATAACAAATGATAAATGTGTAGCGAGAAATATAAAACGTTAAACAAATATTAGAATTTAAATTGAGTTGCTTCTTTTGTTAATAAAGGTATTGTTAGCTTCTTTTATGTGGACAGGCTCCTAGTTGAATATTCGATTTTCCCATCCTGCATTTCTCCTTGATATGCATAACGGACTTACGCGTCCTCTTCGCTGAAATGAAATGCAAACCGCTCTGTACGTTCTGTGGATCTTAGTCAGATGCAAGATTCAAGAAGTGGCTCTCTAATAAAAAATTAACGCACTTTCTATAAAGAAAAAGGTATTCTCTGTATTACGTAGGACAGGTTGAGTGTCACTGGAATACATACATTATGTTAGTGCTCTCAGTTATAGAATGCCTTGTTCTATGATAATTTTGGCAATAAATCTAAATGTTGTTTTGGGGTTGAAGTTATTGTATGTACGGACTATTCAGATGTTAATAATAGATGTAATAATTAAGATACTTGTTAAATGATATTATCCCCAATACGACAATACAAATAAAAACGGTCTGTTCTCACATCATATGATAACGTACAAATTGATACCGAAAGATTGACTAAGGACAGGTTTGTTCACAAAAAAATGAAAACAGAGTACTGCCAATGCTCACCAAAAGAATGCGCTACTCCTTTCCGGCCACCGAACTATGGATGTTTTCTTGTTCTGCATTTATAAACAACCCTGACCTTGACTCTCTGTATACGTGTGCACATTTGTATTAGTGGTATTAATTAAATTGAAGAAATAGATACAAGTCAAGTATTCAAATGGCTTTTCAGGTGTGTAGTAATTTTGTTTAATTCTTTTGTGGTTTTGAATTACAGTGAGGACTCACTAATTTCGCCCCTATCGCACAAGCTTGTTCTTTTTGGGAGGTAATTTTCCAATAACATCTACAAAATGTATAATGGTTTGCCATCCCACTTAAGTTGATCTATCGGCCAATTCCGATCTAAATTTCAAGCGAGTCTGTTTTCGGGTCAGGGATCTGGTTGTTGTATCTTAGGATTGCAATATTTTAAAATTTGTTTGAACAGCTAAATTATTTTGTTTTTCTACTATTTTTGTAATTTCAACTTAACCTTCCAGTAGTCGCGGGTGCTGGCGCAACAAAAATAGTCGCGGATGTATCTCTCAGATACATAACTATATTTGTTGAAATAACTTTCAATTTTTCTTGGACAGAGGCTAAAACGTTTTAAACAAAAATTAAATGTACTGATTTTTATTTAACAATAGGACAATAAGACATTAAAATTAAAACAAACTCATTCTGAAAATTCATAGAATTTATATTTTACTCCATCGTATTTGTGTATTTATGTCGTGAATTGTAAGTTATTATTTAGATGTACTTCTAGTCTTCTAGTCTTCTTTTCTTAGTAGACCCTCCACAATCATCTTGACAAACGATGCTTGAATGTTGGAGACAAAGATGTCTTCGGCAGGAGGAGCATTGGAATTTTGTAAATCTTGTACGCCTTTTATTTTGACATGGCACACAACGTTTACGTTTTAAGTCATTGTTTTCAATATTAGGTTGTTGCATGTTTTGGTCATTTAGTTGCTGTAGATTTTGTTTAAGGTCGATTATTTCCCCAAGTCTGTTTGATATGTCACGGGGTAGGCCAGTGTTAGAGGTACTACGTCGTTGCAGGTGCTCTTTTACTAACTCATTGCCGAGCTTTCTTAGGAAATGTCGCCGACTTTTAATTTCATTTCCGTTCGCCACACAAATCACTTGAGAATTGATTCCTCCTACATTTAGCATAGAAAAAAACACAACCATTGGCTAACGTTTTGTATTCCGGGCAACATCATAGGAGGAACACAATTTATCCACAACGTCGACGCCTCCTTTAGTGGCATTATAAAAGGTAATGATCTCCGGTTTCATATGTTCTCCGGTGATTTTATCACCTTTATCGTCAAAGTGTAAACTAGAAATTAGAACAACATGCTTGTTCCTTTTGGGAACGTAGGATACTATTGTTCCTTCCTTTCTGAAACCAAAGACACTAGATTTTACTGGACGTTCTTTCAGAGATTTCAACTGTGTTGGAATTTGCCACTTGTTTCTTTTTAGTGTTCCTACTAGAGATAACTTATGGTTTGTTGCTAAATCTTGGAATAAGGAAACATCGCAGAACCAATTATCTACGGTAACATTACGCCCAGTGTTGTGTATGGGCGAAATCATCTTTTTGACAACGTCGACGCTTTTTTTGCTGATGGAATAGGGACCATCCGGTTGTGTTCCAGCGTAAATTTCCATATTACTGGTGTAATACGATTTCGAGTCAACCAGTGCGAAAATCTTAATACCATACTTGGCGGGTTTTGATGGTATATATTGAACGAAGTTGCACCTTCCGTGAAAAGCTTCGAGCTTTTCATCGATTGTCACATTGGCCCCTAGTGAGTAACACTTCTTACTATTGTCAACGAACATCTCGAAAATTTCCCTCACAGGAGCTAAGCGATCAGTTTTTTTTTCTCTCATTTCTAGACTCTCGTTGATCGAACCTAACGCAACGAAACAGGAATCTAAGGCGCATCAAGCTCATCGTCAGTCTAAATATTTCAATACCGTTTCCTTTTGTGTCCCACAACTCTAAATTCAGTCGGCCGCCTTTATATAATCCAGCCAAGTAAAGTAGGCCTATAAATGCTTTGATTTCGATAAGATCAGTAATACGCGCGTTTCTTTCTCGGCTGAATTGGGGCTTATATGCTGATTCGTGTAGGTCAGTATCAGGTTTAGAATGCGGTCATCAAAGAGACACTGCCATGCTTCAACACATCTCTTTGCTTGACGAGCGTTGTCAATAACTCCTGGAAGGCGTACAAGCACATTCTGCTTTTCCAACCTTCTTCTATTGTAGGGTGTTTTTTTCCAAAAACATTTGTCGACAATTTTCCCATTCTTTCTTCTGACAGCAACATAACCATTTTCTTCTTCATGATCTGATGCTATACTTCCATCCGTATCGCTGTGTTCACTACTTGAATTCTCATCTCTTTCTTCTATGTGTTCGGAACAGTCTGTATCATACTCTTCTTCTAATACCTCTTCAATTGTATCATCGTCGTCGTCTAGAAAAATAAAAATCGTAACGAATATTTCAAATGAGGCAAGAATAGTCGCAGGTATCTCTCAGATACAAGTTAGTTTATTACAAAGTTTCTTCAGGTATGCGTACAAAATACTAGCAGGTGTTCTAATTGGCACTGAAAACATTACATTTGCATAAATTAAATAAATATATACACAGATTAATGAAACTTGCATGAATGGTCGCGGCGTATCTCTCATATACAAATGGCCACCAAGTCGGTTGCCATACATCAAGCCTAAGAGCTACCGACATGTATCTCTCAGATACGCGCGACTACTGGAAGATTAATAACTGTAGTCTCTTAGTTAGTATTTGCATTACTCTTGTGTTCTTTTCTCTGTAGTTTTTGATAACGCGCACTGTCACAATGTATTCTTATTAATTTAGAAGTATAGATATAGGCATTTGTTTTCCTTTCCATTTTAGTTATAGGATATCTAGGATTAGACGAAAGTAGTATTTTACTGGGTCTCGTCCTATGATTGTGTATAGTATTTAACACAATAAAGTCATTTATTATTATTATTATTATTATTATTATTATTATTATAAAGCTTTATCTGCAAATTTTCATGTCTCTCAAATCATACCCCTTTTTTAAATTTTCGTATCCAACCTTTGCTTTGTTGTAAAATTCCTTGTACAATTGTAAGACTCTAGTTGCCAAAATATCAGATGACACCGGAATATGTTTATTGCGCTGGATCAAGAACCGAGAATAAAGTTTTTTCTCCATTTCAGGAAAATCCGGTTTTCTTAAGGTTTTTCTTTCTCCTGAAGCTGAACGGCGGCTATTAACTTAGCTAAAAATTATGAACGGTTCGGATTATTAAACACAGTTGAATTCGGCTTACAGCACCCTTATATGTATACATTTGCTGATTCGGATCACTGTGAAATTCGGACCACCGTATTTCGGATTAACGAACCCTCACTGTGTTGGCGTAGAACAGATTTCTACATCACTCACACCGCGGGCAGTCCTGTGTATTCAGAAAGGAGATGGTAAATTCGAATAATTAATCGTTGCCCAGCGGTTCTCAAAGCTAGGTCCACTTTGGTAAATAGATAACATTTAAGAACCCTAATCCTGTATATGTACAGTGTTTGCTCAAAGGCGTGTATATAAGTTATTTATTCGAAACAACGTGCTTTTCATACTCGTATAACAGTATATATAACCACGAAATCTTATTTCGTATCGTTATTAACCGGCGCATCTACCAAAATTAAAATCCATAGTTTTCAACAATTCTGGACGAACTCCGAGTTGAATATGTGTTCCCATCTGCATTTCATTGGGAACGACGTCGGAACTTCAATTGATTTAGCGAAGCGAGTACTCGAATCCGTTGTTTTAAAGTTTAATTTCCGGTTCGAATTCGCTTCTTTCTCTCCGACGGGCACCAACAGTCGGCTCACTCTCGTCCACTGCCGCCTTCGCTTCCTTCGTTTCCCTGCGATTTTGGTTCTTCGTTTCCCGCTCTCTTCTATTTTCTTCGATTTGTTTTGATTAATGATCGTAAAGAAAGGCGCCCGCAGTAATAAATGGCGAATCAAGAAATTTAAGGAATGAACGCCGGCATAAGTAATTCAAACTGCTTAATAATAAAATATGTAATATCGAAGGTAATGGAGTTGATTCGAATTGCAAATATATGGAATAACAAATTTAATAAATGTAATGGTAGCCTATATAAGGAAGACAATAAACAGGTTGCTGATATAAATTAAAGGCTCTGATCTTTTATTTTTCTTTCTATACTTACAAACAGCGGTGGGCTGTTGTCTTCAATTACTACATGTAAAATAGGGAAATTATGAAATACATACAGAAGCAGTATATATTTTTGGATTAAGGCATCGGATCTGTTTGAACACATCCAAAAAGATGACGAAAGCTACTAGAATGGAGACAAAAATCTATTCCTTTTTTCAGATTGTCTCAGATTTGTTGAAGAAGCCGATTAATTGCAGTGAAATGCAAGTATCGTGAACCCCAACATTGTTTTGCCAATGTACATTTCTACATTACTCTTAATCAAAAAGAGCTTTATGATTGTATTGTTATGATATTGAGTCTTCATATCTTAAATTAGAGCAGAAAGAGGAGATTGGATTTTAGCAAACTATTTAATAAGTTTTCTGTACAATGTGTATTAGGAAATCTTAGAAAGTTTGACATAATCATCGATCGTGGTGTATTTACTAGCACAATTCCTAATTGTGTGTAGTTTTCGATTCTTTTTGTTAACGTATATACGAGGTAGGCGCCATAAATTCTCGGCCTGACAGGCTTATACAGGTTCAAGCGTGTGCAAACTTCGTTGCACATCTGCGACGCCTACACTATATACATTACGGTTCGAAGAGTAATAGTTTTTAGTAGCCAGCCAGACAACGTGACTAATGCGTGAAAATGTTTCAGGTAAGGAAAACATTTCCGCAGCGATTTCTCGCCACACTGGCGGTAGAGGATTGCGACGTCGGATAGCGGACCCGGATCCGAGAACCGGATAGCGGATACGAATTCTAAGATCCAGATATACGGATAGATTTGGATCTGGCTATCCGGATCTCAATTTTATCGAATATCTGCAGCACTATTGCATAATACCGTTTTTGATAGTAATCAAATGGCGTCTAAATATCTAAGTAACTGTAATTAATCAAAACGGTATGTGCCAATGGTGTTCCTTATTGTGACAGCTAGGTGGTAATGTTTTATACCAGCAAAATTTGCTTCTCATACCATTCATCCTTGTTATTTTGCTCTGCGTTTGTAGTAATTATTTTTTTCCAAAAAGTATGAATTTCTATATTACAATGCAATAACAACCAACATGTTTGCAAATCCCGATAGAGTTTTACTATAGTACATCATTATAGGACGTTCATATTATTTCTTTTTAAAAGTAGGGTAATAAGCTATTTAATGCATTTGAAATAAACTCAGACAAATGATAACATCTAGCTCTATTTCTTTTTGCGTAAGTAAATTTTCCGAATAAGCGTGGTGGATTCCAAATGGATAAAAACCAACGCTATAGTTTCATTTATTTTGGAGAAATTAAACCTATTCGCTCTATCTGAGTCAAATGTGAAAATCTTGAAAGCAACGATTGGATTTGTATGCCAAATAATAGATAAAAAATGGCGTAAAGCAGGACACAATGAAGAAGGATTTTGTTTTTCAGGCTTTTTATGTTGTAACTTTTAAGATGGCTTATTTTAGAACCTCACTGTATATTCTGAAAATCTAACAATAAGTAGGAGACTAATAAAAAAAGAAATGCTAGGTCAGGGCAGTAGTAAACATATCGCAATAACTTCATACTTTTCTCTTCTACAATTCTTATTATAACCCTGATCTGCATACAATTAATGAATCGTTTGAACTGCCTTTTTTCCTGATGCATTTAATTAGAACCCTTTTACTGCAGGAAAGCAATCCGAACGTAATGATATAGGGTCCTCGTAGTAACAATACAGTCCACTTATTCCTCGTTCGCTTTCTCTGGGACTCATTTATTCTTCAAGCTATTTTCCCAGATGCATAGAGCGACAAGCTCAACTAAACGTTTTTGCATTTCTCTCCGGTTCTTTCACGCTGTTCAACGATATATTACATCCTTTCTAATTAATTTGATAGCTTCGTCCAATTACTTTATCGTCTTGATAGATGCCCCCGGTATTCCGAAGAGAACGAGTAAATATTTGCTACGTATTTTTCTTTTAAAATTTAATCACCGAAATGGAGGCGCAACAGAAATGTAAATAATTCGCCTAATATTACGAGTAAATATAATTTATTAAACCGCAGCGAACACGCTCGGATTTAATTAACGAGAATTGGTCAAAACATTGGTGGCGCTAAAAATAGAGTTAGGTCAGTGAGGGTTGAAAAACGTTACATCTGATATTAACGATCGCCTTGACATTAAACCAATGGAGCGTTTCCTGTGCAAGGGTATGAGTAGTTTTGAATGTTATTGACGTGTGGTTTCAATGTTAGATAATTTTAATGTTATTGACGAGTGGTTTCAATGTTAGATAATAAGAATTGTCCCACTAATTAAATTAACGAAAATCCTACCGAATTTTAAATATATACATAAGACAAAATATACATAACAACCATGTAAATAATAAAACATAAGTGATTCGTTTAAAAAAAATGAATATTTAGTAGGCTACCATTATTACAAATATGTTCCATCGATTTTTTAACGAGTAATAATCACTGGGTGTACTTTGTACGAGGGCCAAGCCGTTATTGAGAATAAAAAAATTCAGTAGGCTACGAAAAACAAAACATACACTGTTGTTTAGGGCAACTCTATCTGTCAGTTTAGGTTTAGCTGTTGCATTTGAAACAGGATCCTCAGGTATTAAGACAATTAAGACAACCATACACGATCACTTGCATTTAAAAAAGTTGTCAGTTGTTTTCTGACTTTCATTTTTGAAGAATGGTGTACATCATTTTTTTTTCTAAAATTATGACAGGTGACGAAACCCATATTCAATTTTTCGACGTACTTACCCATCAAGAGAGTCATGTATGGACCCATAAAGACGGAGAAATACCAACAATCAAAAAGAAGCAGCGACCTATGAAAAATTTTATGCATGATATTTGGTACGATACGAACCCGGTGTGTGCAGTTAAATCGGACGAACAAAAAAAATAGTTACAGCTAAATGGTACACCGAAAAATATTTGTCTAAGATGTTCAGTGGAGTTCTTGAGAAGGGTGTTATGTTGCATCACAATAACGCATCGTCCCCTACCGCAGTTCTCACGAACCAATATTTGACTGAAAAAATCCACCGTACTCATTTGATTTGGTAATGTGTGAATTTTTTACTGTGTTATGGGTTTAAAAAATATTCACGAGGTATGAGATTTTCGTCCGAGGAAGGAATTGATACGGCCATTCATCAATATTTTGCAAGTATTCCAAAAGAAGATTGGATGGCGGAATGGAATGGAAGGAGAGAATGGTGAAATGTATTATTACTGAAGGGTATTACTTTGTAAATATTCAAAATAAAATTGTAAAATTGTAAAATTGTAGTATTGTAAAATTGTAAAATTGTAAAATATACTAACGGTTTTTTGTAATTCTCAAAAATTTACTGGGATGGGTAAACTGCAGCTGGTAATCCTGAGTATAGACCTAGAAAATTTGCTGGAGTGGGTAAACTGCAGCTGGTATCCCTATGAGTATAGACCTAGAAAATTCACTGGAGTGGGTAAACTGCAACTGGTATCCCTATGAGTATAGACCTAGAAAATTTGTTGGGGTGCGTAAACTGCAGCAGGTATCCCTATGTGCGTACTCGATAACTGTTCCTTACCAAACTCTTGAGGTTTGGGGTTTTCGGCTAGTTGTAAAATATGTTAACCGTTTTTTTAATTCTCAAAAATATCAGCATGGCCCTATGCAGTGCGGTCCAAAAGTCCACCTCCTCGTTACTTTTGAATGTTAAAAGCTAGCGTTCTTAGAAAAAATAGATCGATTTCTATTTCTTGTGAACTAACTTTTGCCGTTATCAGTATTTCAATTTCTATTATTTTTGAACTAACTTGGCATCAGCAGGTGCCACCGAAAGTGACGTCAACTTTCTTATTTTAAATAGAACACTCTGTATATTTTTACCTTTCTGGAAAGGGAATCAAAAGACAAATCCAACGATATCACATATAATATACGTTAACTTAAGTAATATGACGATATGCAGCAATAAAGGTTTTGGTAATCTGTTGTTGTTGTTACGCAAAGTTGACTAAGAAGGAGCACCAAATTGTTTCTTGTGACGCCAGACTGTTCTAAAGAGTTGGTTGCTAAGCAAAGTAATCATAACAATTGCCAAACTGCCAAATATCAATTCCGCGTAAATTATTCTTGTTATTTATTATTACTATACCCTGCATTTGTCATACGTTCCTTCTTTGTTCTCGTTATTATTTTCTCTCATTTCAACTTGTTCTGTTAATTGTTGTTATTTCTTTACTTTAATTAATTGGTAAGTTTGTTTAAATATGTTAGTTTTTGATAGACAATATGTCTGGTTTTAGGCTTTTTGTGTTGTTACTTACTTGTGATGGCTTCGGCACGAACCATTCAAAACTGCTGGGTCAATTTTAATACTATGTAAATCTGGCAACAATTATCACCTTATTTGCCATAGTTGTGCAATAAATTGTACAATAATTTAAACCATATTATCTTTTGGTAAAGCAGTTCGCCCAGTAAATTTGAGACTATCTATGTTTACTTAGCGCAAAGTTCAAATTTTTCTGGCTATACAAGGGCAGTGTTGATTATGTTACACTTTGTGGTAATTGTTGCCAAATTTACCGAATATTAAAATTAGGTATATGACGGTTATTTTACGTGGTTCATGCGGAGGCCATCAACAACATAAAAAACCTGAAACATAAGCCTGTCAAAAACTAACAAATTTAAACAAACCTACCACAATTAATTAATTATAATAAAGTTAAAATGAGAGAAAACAATAACAAGCACAAAGAAAGAAAGTATAACAAATGCAGGTTATAATAACAATAAATAGCAAGAATAATTTACGCTTTTGGAATTGAGATTTAACAGTTTGGCAATTCTTATGAATACTTTGCTTAATAACGCGTTCTTTAAGTCAGTCTGGCGTCACAAGAAACTGTTTGGCGCTCTTTTCCAGCCAACTTTGCGTAACAACAAAAACAGGTTACCAAAACCTTTATTGCTGCATATTGTCATATTTCTTAAGTTAAAGTATAACATATGTGGTATCGTTGGATTCGTCTTTCGAGCACCTTTCCGAAAGTATACAAATATATAGGGTATTCTATTTAAAAAAAGAAAGTTGATGTCACTTCCGGTGAAACCGGAAATACATTTGAAGCGCTGATAACGGCAAAAGTTAGCTCATAAAAAATACAAATCGATCTGTGTTTTCTAAAAACGCTAACTTCTGTCGTTCAAAAGTTAGCATGGGGGGGAGCACTTTAGGACCGCACTGTATAATTTACTTAGTTGAAGCATTCGTTCTATTTCTATAAATTCCAACTTTACATAAGAACAAGAATGGGCTCCATTGCTGCATATCGTGACTCTCCTTAAGGCTCTTTTGTAGCCCAGGCCTCGTGCTTAACTCTTAAAGTTGACATCTAGACAACATTATTAAAACGCAGGCGGTAGCGAGTGTTTGTATATATGAATTATATGATGCTTCCGCAGAAACATAAATTATATTACCTATTGCAAGAAAATAATGCTGGCAGTGTTTACCTATAAAACGATAAAAATAATAAAACTCATTCAAAACATCACATTAGTATTTCGATTTTATATTTTTATCATTTCCATACATTTAATTTATTAAGTAGATAGGTAAGTAATTAGCAAATTATTATTATATTATTGTACATTATTGATTATTAGATATCAGAACACACAACTTACACAAGATTGATTTTGAATTAACTAACTCTTGTAGTTGATCCATTTTTTTGAGTTTTTAATTAGATGGGATATAGGTTCAAGTAACTATGTCTGTCGCTATTATGTTAGCAATCAAAAATAACGTTGGCCCACATTCATTGTTTTAAGGTATCATGCTAAAGAGGTCCCATGTCTGAGAAGAAACGTTAAATAAATAAAAAGTTTAGTCGTTTAAACTTGATTTTGATATTTTTGTCTATAAAACTTATAAACACTAATCAACTATAACAAACAAGTACATACCTAAATAAATAATAAATTAACTCATCCATTAATTATTGATTTAAAAAATAAACCTTTATTTTAATGTTGGGCGATTATGAATGATATAATCGAGATATATCGATTATACTCGAATAATCGATCATTCGATTATGGTTCAGAAATCATTCGTTATTCGTTTCGACTGCGCATGAGCACACAAACGGATTACGATTCGAGATCTGTATTCGAAACTTCGAGGTTTCGAGCTTCGAAATAATTCACTCATTTATTCCGATTCATTCGATTATTGAAATTTATCGATTATGCCCAACATTACTTTATTTCTTGTAAATGCAAATTGGTACAGTATAATGTAGATATTAAAAATATTATTTATACTGGCCAAGCAAAGTATAGATTTACAAAAAAGACCTTGTATAATCTGGATTATTGCTTAGCTAAATTTCAAACTTAAATTGGTCTATGGTGTATTATTGAGGCAAATCTTTTCTTTTAAAATAACGCAATAAGCCGCTAGATAAAATTGTAACTCCATCCATATAATAAATGTCACCTTCGAGACGATTTATTGCATTTACTCTAACCCACTTATATTTTATACACACGTCATAAAGTTTCAATTTCTGAAAATGTGTTAATTACTTGCGCCAAGACATCTTAATTATTGTTTGGGTGAAATGAAATATATTAGATTCTAAATTTTGAAATTTACGATGGCACCGGTTTAATTTTTCACATCTTTCCAATTGAATCAAAAATTAAAATCAATAGTTCTTTATCTTACATCTGAAAGGACTGCAAGTTTTTTAATCAATTTTTATTCTTAATTTTAATGGTTTTGTACAAAATAATTGATGCAGTCGCAGATAAAAGTGCAAAGATTGTATTTTGGAAAAAAAATGAAAATCGTTCGGTCCACTTTTCCCCTGGGTGGCGCAGGCTTACATGTATAGGGGACCACATCACAGCGTAGTAGAGAATGCCATTAAGTTAAAACTTGATATGGTATTGTTGGATCCGCCTTTCCAAACACCTATATATTTCTATGCGTTTGGAAAGGCGGATCCAGGCTGTTCCATTTAAGATAAAAAAACGGCTATAAATAATTGAATTTCCGATAACACCAGACGTTTGTTCATAAAAATAGAAATCGGCCTATTTTTTTCCAAAAACGCAATCCTTTGTCTTTCAAAGGTTAGTACCTGAGGGGGAGGAAGCAAGATAGTTTAGGACTTTACTGTGTAGTACCATTTGCACAAGGAATTCAATAAATGCTTCTACAAACGTGGGTCTGACAAATTTCGCTTTGTAACGAAAAAAACGAAATCCGCAAGAGTCGTTTTACAAAGCGGACGGGCTTAAAGCATCCTCACACAAAGCAATAAGAAATTAATCAAAGCGAATTGTAAACCGAACCAGAATTTTCTCTTCAGCAAGTGAATTTATTCGCTGTAGACGAAACGCGAGGGACGGTACGGATCTCAGACGATTCATCCAACTTACCTAACTCGTTGCATCCGTATAAAATCCGACATCGTAGAAACAATAGAAGCGTGCATTAAATTTTTCAAAGAATACCCCGAAACTTTTTAACTTATAAAATTATTATTTCGCTCAAAGAATTCCAACAAAGGAAACTTAATTGTTGCTCGGTCGGTAAAACTTTTCGGTGTTACACGCGATTTTGGTATTACGACAAACTGCATAATAGAAACTTTTTAACTTTTAGTAGGAAATTTAGTCGATAGATTTACAAGCAGTTATAGTTTTCTTTTGTCTAAAGCTAGGCAATTGAAGAGACAGCACTTACTGGTTTTTGACGTGGAAGAGGTAATTTAAAGAAGAACTACAGTTATGTTACGAGAATGAACCGAGAAGTTCGCTATTTCGGATTCATTTTCCGCAATTGGTAAAGGGTTAGTATTCATTTCAACAGACTTCGGATCATCTATGAACTAAATGTATCAAAACAATAAGAGATTATGTTGAAAAATAAATGTAATTTGTATCTTATTTTCATTACAATAATAGCTTGAGTTGAATTTGTATTGGTATAAATGCGATTCATTTTGATACAAAGTTCGATTAATTAGATGAAGAAAACATATTTTTTCCTTTTGGAATGAAAGACACTTTTAAAAATTTATGTGTTTATTATGGGCTTACTATTTAATATAGTGGATACTTGGAAATGAGAAAATGTAATCTAGTTATTTTATAATGAAGGATTGTGTTTATTTTTGGAATTCATCATTTCTCTTTTGAAATTGAAGACGATTTCTTTACTTTATATATAACAATATTACATTTAAGAATTCATTTGAAAATAAACCAAAGTACATCAATAGGATAAAAATTATCAAATACGAAGTATTGCGTATTTCCTAAAATCTGCATTGATGTCAAATACGTACAGTAGTAGACTGCTAGTAATTTGTAAGTTTGTACAGTCTCCAGAAAAACTGAGTGAGGAGCGCCTGCATAACACAGGCGGCAACGTCATTCACTATGTAGATGAGAATAGCGCTTCTAGACGAGTACGCCGGTATGCATCAGATTCTAATTTGATTTTTGGAAAATAAATAGACTTTGTTAAACCCTGTACATTTTTCAACAAAATGGTGTCCCAATCTATTTATCGTGGTGAAGTACTTGCTGTACTAACATTTTGTTATTTCCATCGATTCCTTTATCTATCATATGATATTATTTGATTTAATATATGTACATCACATGTTCTCCTTATTTTATTGGTATTATGTATAGTTATAGTTTAAATCTCAAGTACTGAACCGTTTTCCTTTCCACACAATTAAACATTGAGCATTCTGTCTGTGTCTGTAATTACGCATTAAAATAATGCAATTAAAGTAATTTATTCAATGTATCCCCTGAAAGTCCAAATTAATGTAATCCGCTTTCTTGCAACGTCTAGACTATAGAAACGACTTTTAACGTTTTGCTCGGTAAAATAGAAAATTACTCATGGCAGAATTCAACAGAGATACCCTTCGAAATGTAAATAATAGTTTAAAACAATGAAATAATGTTACTTTTCGTTATGTCTAAGTGGTTGGAAGGCATTGCCGAAAATGTTTTTCCGTCTTCTGAACGCTGCTGTCAGTGACTTCAAGTTTTTAGGGTAGAAAAAAGACGCTTGCTAAGTAATATAAGTCCACAGTAAGTAATTTTGAGATTTATCAGCAATTGTGAGTATCTCTACTTACAACTGTGGGGCTTGTATACATAATTTAAAGTTTGGATAAAGTTTCTGCCGAATTTTTAGAACCGCTTATAATGTTCGTGTAGATGTTTGATTTAGTGAACGGAATATAGCAAAATCGTTTGCGAATATTGCCATAATGTTATATCAATCATAGCATCGCCGAGATAGGTTTCATTGCATAAGGTGTAAAATAATATAAGCTCAATGACCCGGACCCTCATACACATCTTGTGTTACGCCGGATGTCTCGCAGACAGCCGGAGTGCTAACGAGAAATATCACACGTTATTGAGAAGATTATTGAACTATGATTACGACGTAAGTGAAATAGAAAGTAAGCAGGAAAAAGATAGAAGGTGGGCGCGGGAGTAGGGAAAAGTTATCAAACAAAGGAGTAGAGAATATAATGTCATTAGAGATATTGGTGTTATGATTGATATCAGATTAGAGCGGTAATAGAATTCATTAAAGAGTTATAATAGAAATGATTCGAGAGTATAGTAGAATGGTAATAATGACAAGTTGAGTGAAAAAAGTGTTGAAGTACAAACACTTATGTTGCCACCTCTTATTTCATTAAAATTAAAACCAATACACTCCCAGTCGTACACCTACGTAACATTTTGGCGGAAGCGCCGGGTAGAAGCAACAATATTGGGTGAGAGAGTAAGGCCAATCACTATGTTCACTACAGAA
The DNA here is from genome assembly GCA_029619315.2 of Dynastes maya. Lineage (NCBI taxonomy): Eukaryota > Metazoa > Arthropoda > Insecta > Coleoptera > Scarabaeidae > Dynastes > Dynastes maya. The sequence goes on from JAROYE020000034.1 coordinate 796,061, forward strand.
CATATTATATGCCATCAAGTGTTACCTAAAACATTATTAAATGATTGTAGTACCGTATTTATGTTTAAATTAATAATTGCAATTTTCATATTATTAGGCACCGAGAGCAGTTTTACAACAGCCTATATACCATCCATTAATGGATTAACGGAAAGATTCAACAAAACTTTATCCGAAATGTAAGCTTATACATTTCTACCTCACAAAGAGCAGCATCGCCATGATCTAATACCAAACATGCAGACGAGGATACGGCACATTGAATATAAATTGTACAATTACACAATTCTGCTAAATGTTAGATATAAGGTCATAGTTCAATAGTACATTCAGTACCTTGTTACGGTGCAAAATTCCTGCATCTATCTGTATAAGTTAACCCTTTAAAAATCGTTCTATTTAATATTTATCCCAATAGATGACGCCACTTGTTGGAACGAATGTTTACGTTTATTATTTCAAAACCCTATTATAGAATTACATGTTGCTATTATTATAAGCTAAATTTAGATTTATTTACATTCATTAAGCATTCTTAGTCTTAAACATCCCTAAATACAGTATCGAAACAGTCATTTCACATCCCCATTTCCACCTGTTGCAATCACGTGATATTAGCGTTAGTTTTGGGGGTTGTTGGTTTAACTGCGTGCTTGGAAGGACGTATGCAGTTTCGGAGGTACGCTGTAGCACTTATTTTGTTGCCACTTTGTTCGAACACCGTTTCTAGGATCTAAGGCTACCTACCTAATCAAATATCGTATCGTTTTCTGTCGTAAAATTCACCCCTTGGGAAATTCATAGTACCGAGCTAGATGCTGACGTCATACCGCCATCACATAAGAATCGTTTCAGTTTTCTGTTCGAGTTCTAATTTTTCTAATGTTAATGTCTTCTTTCGGAGCCCAAGAACCGTGTGAGCAACCCAAAGTTCCTCCTGAACGGCGCATGAACGACGCTGAAAAGTTTCCGAGAACCAGTTCGTGGTTATGTTTAAAAGCTGTATACTATAAGGTATTTTAGACTGTAACATTTTCGTGCACGAATATAATACATCCTGTAGCGCTCCTAAATTTCGTTTACTCGTTTTTGCAATAGTTTATTCACTTTTGTTATTTTATTTGATCATATCGCTACAGAATGGATCCTTAAGGACATAGTATATAAGGTTCAATTTTGTATAACGTTTAATTTTGTATGACCGTTATTCTACAAAAGTACCCACCATATTCGTTTTCCTTCTTTTTCGCGCAATTACCGAGATAGGCGTTAAGCGTGGCAACTAATATAATATCTCTCGCTAGCACTTCGGCTGTTCGCGAGACATGCGGCGTAACACAAGATGCATATGACGATCCGGTCCATTTAAGTATGATTTACATTATTTCGCGTCTTATGCAATTAAACCTTTGTACTATTGATCATAGAATGCTGTATTGTATTTTGGACAATGGTTTATCTTCCTTAATATTCTTTCTACAAGTTCTTTGATACTAAAAATAAATGAAACTATATTGGAAGCTTAACGAATTGAAGTTGTTATTTTTATCATCTTGTATATGACTTTTCTTAGTTCACTGTACAGAATCTTGTTTCTATACCAAATATAAAATATTATGACCATTATCGAGAAAATGAATTTCAGTTGTTATTTGGAGGATGTTTTCGGAGTGATTTGAATATCAATTTGTCTATTTTAACGGAAATCACATCGTTTCCTTTGTTATTTTTGTTTGGTTAAGTTTTATATAAACTAATTTTATGTATTGGTAAGCTTTGTATATTTAATTTTGATTCAACACAATGTCCTAATTTAATTTTTAGAACATTGTGCCTCTAGGGGTTAAAAAAGTATGCTGGTATGCCACTTGTATTCTGTCTGTTTAGTAAATTTTATTCATGTTTATATCATCCCCAAAGTTTTCTTTATTTATTTACAGTGAAACTTGTCTCACTAAAATAGCAGTATGGATGTACCGTAGAATGAGACGAAACGCATCAAATTATTGGTAGTGATATTTACCTTTAAAAAAAATGTGAAGAAATACAAGGTGAATCGGGAGGAACAAAGCAAACTCTAGGAGTGTATTTTACGCGTGAAAATAGTTTGAAAAAACTATCCAATTTTCATTTATTTTCAAATTATAGCGTAATTAAAAAATTTTAACTAGCGTTCTTGTAAATGGTCCAAATTCTCGCTTGTTTTCGAGTTAATACGTCTTAAATAAAATAAAAATATCCTTGTATTGACTACCCATGTAAAACAGAAAGTCTGGTACGTTCGATATTAAAAGCTTTTTTCGCTTCTTATAACATATGATATACCGGCTATCTAAATCAATCCCTTCAAGGTTCAAAATCATTTCAATAATTTTGTTATTCTGATATGTGTCAGTGTCAGTTTATTGTGACAGTGGCTTAACATTTATTTTCGAGTTTGTACATTATTTTGTTAGAAAATAACACACGCTTATTCAAATTTAGAATATGCAAATATGGTGCTTGTTTATGGTTTTTGTAATACGAGAGCTGGAGCTGCTGTTGTAGAATATGTTGTAGAAAAAAAATATACATAGGTTTACATATCTCACTTAACGAGTGGTAGTTTTTGTGGTAATTTTTTTTCTTTTTAAATAAAACAATTCGAATGTTAAGATTACTTTAGAAACTTCCTTACTTTATGCCCTTTCGAATAATAGGGCATGCGTTAGATAGTCATTAATATTACAAGGGTAATCAGATATTGTGTTAGTAAAAAACGCTAAAAACGAAAAGCGTATTTATTAGTGTTAGGTGTAAACCTAATAAAATAACAATAATTAATAGGCAATTTATTTAAATATCTTGCTCGAAGTGTCCTCCTTCATACCTTATACAAGATCTTAATCTTCTCCTCATCTCTACCGTGGTAATTTTCAGTATCATTTCTCCCTCATTCTATCGAATGCACTATTGATTTTTCTAATTAGGTGGTCCCGATTTGAACTTCCTCGTTGAAGACAAGGCTCTTAGCACGCCCCCAAACCAAGAAATCGAGGGGAGTCAAGTCTGGTGAACGTGGCGGCCACGGAATGGAACCATCTCTTCCAATCCATGCATTCGGAAAAGCGTTATTTAAAAATTCTCTCACGGTTAAACGATAGTGAGCCGGACAACCATAATTTAAAAAAAATATAGGACGTCTTTCATTTATAAATGGTGGCAAGTCCCATACCAACTCTGGCAGATCGTTTTGTAAGAATTCTAGATAAGTCTCTCCATTGAGGTTGTTGGCCAAATAATATGAGCCGACGATAGAATTACCTATTACACCGGCCCACATGTTTACACTAAATTTGTGTTAAAACGATGTTTGATGCTTGACGTGAGCATTCTCTCCTTTGTTCGCCCAATAATGCAAATTGTGTAAGTTAATTGATCCCTCGCTGGTAAATCTGCTTTCAGCAGTGAAAGGGGTGCTTCTTTCCCATGCGGAGTACAGACCAGACCTTCCACGGTGACACATTAAGGTTAGCGGTTACATCTCTAATGCTAGTAGTAGGGTCCTCTTCAAGTGCGGCTAAAATAAGTTCATCAACATCCACATTATGTTGTCGAACGTTAATTCAGGGTTCTTGGTGATGAACGCTTCCGGTTTCACGCATACGTCGATACGTATTGCTAAAACTTGGTGATTGGGTAATTTTCTCCCTGGATATAATTGTCCATACAGTCGTCACGCTTCCACCGCAACGCATTTGCACGACCATACGTTACGAGTATGTCGCTGTATTCTTCATTGCTATAAGTAGCCATAACGAGTGTAATAAATAATAACGAAAAAGAAACAAATAATAACAACGTAACGTAATGATAAAAACAACAATAATAACAGAAAAAACTTCTTAGCGTCGCGATCACACAGAATACCAGAACAAAACTCGACAAATGTCAAAAAATTAGGCTACTAAGTTACTCATCGTCTAGGAGATGAAATATGACAACTAGATAGAAAGGCAGTGGTTCCTGTTTCCTTATCCCGCAGTACTGATTTATTGCGCTGTCATAATTTATGTTGAATTTCTTGGTATTATTAAAAGTTTGTGTTACAAGTGAGGTAGTATTCGAAAGGGCACAAAGTAAGAAAGTTTTTAAAGTGATTTTAACATTCGAATTGTTTTATTAAAAAAAAAATCACCACAAACTTGAGGATTATAAATTGTCTATCTAGTTAAGTGAGATATCTAGGCCCATATTTTTTTCTAAATAATGGATTTTATTAATTGCCTCTTTTCAAAGGAAGATGTATTAAACTTCCATAAAAAAACAACCTTTAGCGTGGTCCCACAAAAATAAGAAGAGGTATTAATGATTTTTTGCCGGAAAATCAAAATTTGCTAAAAGTTCAAATATCTTAAAATCCATTAGACTTTGGACTAAGGTAAATGTGGTTAACATGGTTCCTCAAGATATCGCCTATCGGCTGTTCAAAACTGTACATCGTTGTGCCAAACACTCTGTGTAATTATTGCACAATCGGTTAACAATATTTTTGTTTCTCTTATGTTTTCTTTTTACTTTATTTATTTTTTATTATTACAATAATAATAAAAAATTAATTGAAAAATAATTGATCCAAAAAGACGTTTTAATCTTAATGACATGAAGCTGATAACTTCTATAATTTTAAAAAGTGGATTCGCAAAAATGTAGTTTCTTTTAGAGCGAAAAAAAAACCCATGCGGCAAGAAAAGAATGGTTAATTTTTCAGCTAGACTTAGTACATCTTTGGTAGCGGAAACAAATTTGAACTAAAGTAAATAGAAACGCTTCAAGCAAGCAGACTATACCCAGATATCACATTTAAAGCCAGTTTTGTCAGAATTGTTATTTTTTTTTTTTTCAAAAAGAGAACAACGAAAAATATTTTAACCTATTCTAAATTATAATTGGAAATTGCTTTGAATGCACACCTACCTCTTCTGACATGTTCAACCACTTTTGTACTATTTGCTATTTTTTTTTATGTCGGGAACCCAAAAAAAAGAAAACGTCCTTATTATTAGATTTCTTTAAGATGCTGAAAGTAAACTCATCATCATGATTTTGGTTGCCATGTTGAGCTATTTTGGCATATCTGAAAACACATAGGTATCTACTTTACGATATACTTCATGTGATCCGCTTCACGCCATAAAGTGACATTTTTCAAAGAAAAAAAAATTATATTTAAAAAAAGCATCCTATTCAAACAAAGAAAGTTGTTATGAATGTATTAAAGACTGTCAGATTCATTAATATACGTTTTGATGAGACATTTAAATACTTTCAGTTCTTCTGTGAGGTAGTTTGCTTTAATATTTGTGAAAACTAGTTTACAACATTTTAGCCCACCCTCGAATAAAACTTTTACTATTTAAACAATAACTAAAGACTGTTGAACAATCGGAGCAAGCGCTCAAGACACTCAGTGGCGTAATATTTGCGCAACACCAAAATTAAGTAAACATCGTAACCTTGATCTGCTTTACCTCATCTGATCCGTTTCACGCCATTTGACGGTACCAAAGAAACGCTTTACTGCTAAAAATCAGCAGAATGAGAGGGAATTTCTACCTTAATAAAATATCTACTCATCTACCGTAATTAAAATCACAAATGACCTATTATATTGCAAATTCTGTTATGATACCCTTTCTAGAAATTATCGATCTTCTTTTCCACTTGAAACGAGGACAGTCGTTAAGAAGGTAACTATTTCATTGTCAGTGCTAACGTTCAAGACACTTAAAAGGGCGGGAGGCAGCTACCAGTCGGACGGAAGTTTGCATTTGCACACAATTGCACACCAAGTATTTAGAAAGCTCAGTTCCGACGAAGCTTTGTTTCGTCAGGCAAATGCGCCATTCAATGTGCATTACGAAGACGGAAATTAGGTCAGCCAAACGGACGAATTAAATGCTTTTCGTTTTGAAATGAATTACGTTATTTTCTGTGTCAGCGGTGAGTCGGACCGCCAGCATTACCGTTCTAACGCGGTCACATACGATTAGCGTACAGCGAAATGCGAAAGAGTCGTAGCTAGTTTGTGTGTATGTATTCGTATTGAAACTGCTAGGAATTAATTTTTAAGAAGAATAATGACGGAAATTGCTTTTACGTAATCGTACGTACCAAAATATCTTCTCAACATTTGAAATAAGAAGAAAACATACATCTTATTTACTGGTAAGATTGAGATTACCTTTAATGCAATTATTTTACTAAAAATCACTACTATACAGGGTATTTCACGAAACTCGTTAGTTAGAAGTTTTAATAATTTTATTATGAATGGAACTCTGAAATTTTGGAATAGGTAGTTATAGCATGGGATTTATTAATTTAAAATATTTTCGCCTACGAAACACTTCCGATTGAACCGAAAGTGGTTACCAACCTTCTTATTTTAAATACAATGGTATACTTTTTATCAATTTAATCGATGGTACACATCACATATAAATAATTTCTACTAGGGCACCTTATTCCTAGAGTCAACTGTTTCAGAGATATTTACCATCATGTTGAAATTTTAGAATTTGCACCCCTCTTGTTGAAATTAAATATTGGAGCATGTCATAGAGATTAAGGTATGTACTACAATATGCAAGGTTATGCCCACCAGGCCTTATCGTTATCGTTATTAAATTTTATACAGCGTGTTCACAAACTGTTTACAAATATAGATATTTTTAAACTGAAAAAAATCATTTTTCTAAATTGAAAAGGTTTTAGTTTTCAAGATATTAACGATTCTTTCTTTAAACAGCATGTAACGGCTTCACAGTTATTGATGTTAGATATTCAGATATTATAATGTTACTTGATTTCATGGCACACCATCGTGAAACAATAATCAAGAAAGAATCGTTAATATCTTGAAAACTATTAAAAGTAGGTATATCCTATCCACTGTATAATGGATTTCCTGCTCACGACATAAAGATATACAATAAGACCTGTGCGAATATCGGAGAATCCACTTATATATTTACAGATGGTTCTAAGTCCGAGCAAGGTTGCGGATATGCTGTTTTTGTGCCACAGGATAAATATAAAGGAATGATTAAAGTCAGTAATGATACGTCCAATCACGCACTTTCATATGCAAGGCACAAAGGCCATAAAAATTGTACAATTATGACCGACGCCAGAAGTGCTTTAGAATGTCTTCAAAACAGAAAGCATCCCAGACATACAAATCCTATTATTTTGAGCATCATAGAGCAGGTACAGCAATTACAAAGGGACCAGGGTAGTGTTAGATTCTGTTGGATTAAGAGTCATGTGGGAATATATCCTAGCACAATAGTGGATAGATTAGCGAAGGAGGCGATTCACTTGGACGGGATACAGGACACAACATTAATAAACGATGACATTCTATCACTACTAAAGAATAAAATTTTGAAAAATCAATGGCAGGATTACTGGAAACAATCGTACACCAGTAGAATGACGCATTACGCAAAAATTCATCCGGACATTATCTGTAATCCGTGGCATCGGAATCATAAAATATCCAGGTTTTATTACACCACCATTGCAAGGCTTAAATTTGGACAGTATCCTGCTCACCTTTATAAGCTTAACATATTAGATACAGCCGTTTGTACCTGTGGAGGTGAGATTGCAGACCTCAATCATATTTTCTTTGAATGCCCATTGGATGGGGAGCATCAGAAAGGTCTAATGCAGGATTTACTAGCAATGGGAGTTAAGATACCAACAGATATAACTTGCTTGCTGTCCCATAACTGCAAACGCGTGATGATTAGGATTTGAACTAGTAGGTTTACATAGTCGTGGTTTCATTTCTCTCCTTTGTGGAGATTCCCTTGATCTGATGGCCGATGTTTGTGAAAATCGTCCTGACAGGCCCCAGGACGTGAAATGTGTTTTCGAACCTTGTCCTTTTCTTGATCCATTGTTAGATATAATACGATGAAGCTGTGCCACGAGTAATTTCTGTTTACCGGATTTTTACATAATGTAGTATAATGGGCAATGATCCCAATACCTAATTAATTAAAAAAAAAAAGTAGGTATCTCAAACTTTTATATGAATCGATGTAGAATTTCCTTTTCAATGCAATAATGCAGTTAAAGATACCAGTCCATTTGAAAATATTTATATTTGGAAACTGTTTATGAATATCCTATATAAAATTTAGTAACCATAACGATAAGGTGTGGTACGCATGATCTTTCATTTCGTTCCACAAAAATAAATACCTTAATCTCCATGACGTTCTACAACATTTAATTTTAACAAGAGTGGTGCAAGTGTAATTTCAACATGATCCTAAATATCTCGAAAACAGTTAACTCTAAGGTGCCCTAATATAAATTATTTACATGCGGTGTGTACAATCGATTAAGCTGATAACAAAAATATACCATTGTATTTAAAATAAGAAAGTTGGTAGTCACTTCCGGTTCAACCAGAAGTATTTCGTAGGCGAAAATATTTTAAATTAATATATCCGATGCCATAACCACCTATTCCAAAATTTCAGAGTTCGATTCGTAGTAACATCATTAAAACTTTTAACTAACAAGTTTCGTGAAATAACCTGTACACATTTCCAAAATGACAGTTAATATGAACGATAGCACATTGAAATATCCAGCTTGTTATAAAAGAGTTTACTTCCTAAAACTGAGTTTTCAAAGAAGCTGCTGATATAAATTAGGACAATTTTCTTCATATCCAAAGCAAAACCAACAAAGTGCTGGTAACACCGATCTGCTATCTGCTTCATGAGCTTAACCATGTAACGAGTAGTAATAGCTTGCAATTTATTTGAAGTGCGTGCACGGCACTTTTCTACGTTACTGCACTATAACTTTGGAATTCCTCCCTTCTTAATATACCTAAGAATTTATTACTATTCTAATGGGGACTCATATTTTTTCCGCGTTATCTCATTCAATTTTACAAGCGTATACGTGAAAGTGCACGAGCGTATAGCGTAATAATGCGGGAAAAATGTGAGCAATGCTGCGGTAAATACGACTTCCAGTTAATTAATACACCAATGGTAGGTACTTCTTTTCCTAATAGCGTCGCTAGTTATTTTGTGTTAAAAAACCGATTAACCTATTTTGCTATGGACTACATACTTAGGAAATCTGATATAAGTACGACACCTGATTTAATATGCTTCCTGTGCCGTTTTAACCTTAGTCGTCCATTTAGTGTACTTTTAAATTGATATTATTATATTGAAGGAGTAAATAAACTCGTACATAAGTTACATAAGTGCTGGACGCAGAGATATTTATTATTGCTCTAAATAAGGAAATAGAAGTTAAAACAGACGTTTTATATAGGGTAGTTGCTAGTAATAATTAGAGTTGCTTACTAGCGCCAACGGGCAGTGGCGGAGGTTCGATACAACCCTCAGTATAACTGCGAGTCTCAACCAGATCTGTTGTGTATACATGTACGCTGCCGTAAAAACTATTTCGTAGTTCTACGTTTGTTTTAAAAATGTTGCCTACGTAGCGAAAACGACCAATGTTGGATAAAGTTACAGAATTTATAGCAGAAATACCTGACCTAAATTAAATTAAATTAAAATTCAATGTGTAGTTTGTAATATCCCTTTAATATGTTGGTCCAAAAGGGATTGTCTACGTCACGTAAATAGTAAACAGAACTTTTCAAAATAAATTGCACACGACACTATGACAAATTTTAATTTAATTTATGTTTACCTTTATTGCATGTAATCTACCGTTTAATTTACTAGACAAGGAAGCATATGTCTTCTTTTGGAATAAATATTCGGACTGCAAATTACCAAGTCGGGCATCGTTACAAAGAATTGTGCCATCTGCTCGTGAACGTGTTGAAAAAAGAATTAAATCGGAGTTGAAAGATAAAAAACTGTGGTTATGTGTGGACGAAACACCAGATCGTAAAAAACTTTCTGTGGTTAATGTAATGGTACGTACAAAGGAACCACATCAATCGTCACCTTCAATTCTATTAGCTTCCAGACGAGTACAACAATGTACTGCCGAAGTAATTTCAAAGTTAGTGTTAAATACAAGTTTGAACTTTCAACAAACCAACTGTTGATGTTTATGAGTGATGGTGCCGCAAACATGCTTTCTGTAGGCCGGTCTCTTAAAAAACATTGTGCTAACTTGTTACATATTACGTGTAAAATTCATGCTTTCAGTCATGTGGCAGATAGTATTAGAAAATGTTATCCTGAGGTAGACGCTTTAATAGCGCATACAAAAGCAGTGTTTGTCAAATCCCCAAAACGTATTCGCAAATTTCACAGACTGTGCGCCCGTATGCTTGAGTCACCAGAACCTATCCTTGCACGCTGGGGAACATGGTTACAGGCCGCGTTTTGTATAATAGAAAACTTACAATAGCAAAATTACAAAATCCTTCGGTGTCGTTAGTGGAATTTCTGCAAATAGTGCAACATGTTCACGCACATCTATGCGCGGTAGAAGACGCAAAAAATGTTTGTGTTCTAGAAAGGTTTGAAAGTGTTTTAGAGAAAGATTCTGATTTTGGCACATTAAGACAAATTTGTGAAGGTGCGTCAGCAGAACCGTTTAGTTGTTTCAAAGATTATTCTAATTATGCAAATATAACAATACAACGGTGGAAACATATCTAATGTTGCAGATATTTAACAGACATTATTCACTTTGTGATTTCACGGAAGACTCTTAAAACGGTAAGTGTTTGAGCACGTATTATATTTTATTTCTGACCACTTATTTTGTATAAACTTTTATGTGCCCGCCAATGGCTGTTGGCGCAAATTGAGCAACTCTAGTAATAATAGATTCATTTTACAGGATTTTAATCACTCATAGGAACATAAACTTTCAGCAATTTACTTTTTGCGTAATTTTCCTAAATACAGGTACTAAAACGAGCTCAATGAGATCATCAAAATTTCAAACATTAACGGATTAAACATACGAATAGAACATGAATTAGAAATGGAAGCACCCTAGAAAGTGTTAACAAGTAATAATGAAAGATAAACAAACCTTTTCTAAAGTTCAGAATTAGGTACAACGAGTATCTGGCTCATTTTAAATTTAGAAGGTCTGACAAATCTAGTGACGCACTACATATGCTTGGAAAGAATCATAATGTTGGGAACATAAAGTTAATTAAGAACGTAACCAGCAATGTTTTTAGGCTAGGTCTGCCAACATTTTAACATTTGCAACATAGCCAAAAGTAATTACCGGAGGTACACATAATCTTAAGTGGCTATCAAAATGATTAATAAAAAATATAGCAATTCATTTAAAATAAAAAAGTTGAAGACGGTTAGAACACCGTATACATTCACATTACACCCGGAACATACATACGGAAAATCTAATTTCTTCGTCTTTGGTAGTTTTCACGCTAAACTTCGCCGACACACCAATGGCCCATCCGATACAAGGTAGCTTTAGCTTACAAGGGAACACTGGTAAGTGTTACTCGCCGATTTAAATGAAACTGTGTGAATTTATAGACCAATTTAACGTAAGAGCGGTAGTAATTTTCTTAAGTGTCCATTCGTCCATTTCGGGATGTAGTACACAACCCCACTTATTTCATAGCAAACTTAATGTAGATAGTACATATATAAGTTCAATGTAATTTTTATATTTTCCTAGCAAACAAAAATTTTTGCGTTTAGAAAAGAATAGGGAGTGGAGGGCTTTTGCCCGCAAACTGATAGTAGCTGAGGAAAAACTGCTGAAGCTATGATTTAGCACTAGTAAAACGGTTAAAAGGTTGTCCTAAGTATTTTCTAATACTTCAAATAGTTCTACAGATATTAACGTAAACAGCGAGTGGTTGTGTTGCCTTTAGGGTGCTCTACCCCACGAAGACGGGCGAATAGGTACATAAAAAATGACCACTGTTCTTATACTAAATTGGTTTATAAACCTTCAAGGTATTGTGGTAGAGGTGATAGTAAACTGTTTCATTATCACCTCTACAAGTTGTTCCATAATTTTAGTATTTTTTCCAAATCTAAGTTATAAATAAAACGAACCAGTGAAATAAATAAAAATCAAGGGGTATACAGTGAAAGTAATCCATTAACTCGCTAAAGCACAATGAAATATATCTTTGTATTCTACTTTCCTTTTCAAGTACGTCAACAGTTACATGTAAATATTCGAAAACGTTAGTATAGGTATTTACATAAGTAAATGTCACACATAGAATCAATAAGAATGCAATTTACCATGAATACTTTATTAAGTCTTTTAACGTGGTATTGTCCTAATGATATTTGAACGATGCTTATATTACATGTGCCATTAGATATTTAAAAGCTCGTTAAACACTTTTCAGAGCATTACATTTATTTACTAACAATCCGCAAATAAATTCCGTGTTTAGGAAAATTAAACCGAACGTCTAGGAACAAAATAATGAATGGGTTTTCCACGAAATCTTTGAAACAGATGCAAGTTTACATATCCTGAATCTACTGTACAGAGTGATCGATTTATCATGGGAAATCTCATAAAATACGGAAAGGAATTAAATTCTGTTAAAGGTATTATATTTATTAATCGGGTACTCTAAATCCGTGGCAATGGAACACTGAAACAGTTCACTAAAACCCTTACCACAATACTTAACTCGTATTGGACACACGTTTCGATAGCCAAGCTATCATCATCAGCAGTAAAACTGAATTAACAAACTATGTAAGTGAAAAACTAATCTTATATAGCAAATAAATTATGCAATATGTAAATTAAAAATAAACATAGTAATCCTTAATTATATCTTAATTATATATACCCTTTTACTTTAAGTGTTTCTTGATGAGCCGCTTCATTGTACAGGACTATAATTAACCCTAAAATCTAAAGATAAAAAGCTTGGCTATCGAAACGTGCATCCAGTACGAGTTAAGTATTGTGGTAAGGGTTTTAGTGAACTGTTTCAGTATTATATTTATCTTGATTAACGCTCAAAATGAGGGTGGAAACACGAAAAAAATCTA
>JAROYE020000035.1:600000-787072 GCA_029619315.2 Dynastes maya
GGACCATTTTTGGAATTGGCAAGGCATAATCTTAAATGATTATTTGGAGAAGAGAAGGAAAATCACGGGGTAGTACTATGCTGACTTATTCGATCGATTCGACGCTAATCCTAGAGAAGAAAAAAATTCTCTACCATCTTAATTACACAACATTTCTCTCTTAAACACGGTTTCTTTTTTGATTTTTAAAAATAATCACTCTACAGTGTTAGGAAGCTAGGAAGTTAGGTTTTTACAGTACGTATGGTGACAATAACTTATAATAATGTGGTAACACTGCGAGTCAGGTATCTTGCCATTACATTAGGCGTCTAATATCCATTTCAAGTACAGGCCGGAAGGATTAGGTAAGCCATATATAAGTCACATATTTCAGCATTGAAATCCATCTAAATTACTCTGATCTATAGAGCGTTAAACGCTTTTTAAATTCAAAATTTATAAGAATAATAAATACTGGATATAATTTAAACGATTTTCAATGTATGTATAACGTGTAATATTCCCATATCGTAATGTTGCATACATATTTCAATGTAGCGTATCTTTATGAATGGATCGAAAGTTTATAATGAAGCAAATAATCTATAAAATTGCCCGGAATATTACGGTAATAACAACAACGATTGCACCACGTCGTATACGTCGAGTATATGTAAGTACATACTTGTTTACTGGTGATTATTACAAGCGTTCACGCGAAAATAAGTCTGCTTTATTTGCAGTTAATTTTGAAGTTGATTTTTTGGCTAGATTTGTGAATGTTAAATGTTAAAAGCCGATTGCGGTATATACGAGAGCTGTTCAAATAGAAACACGTGTATTCTTCTGTACATATTCTGCTTTTAAATTAGGAGGAGTGTTTTTAAAATGGGACTCTAAAAATTTGGCTCGTGATTGCCTATTTTCCATATACAATCCCGTAAATACAACAATAAATAAAAATTAAGTCTGTCGTAGTCAGCCATATTTTTTCAGATGACAGATATACATTTGCATTTAGCGTTTTCTGTTTAGTTTTTTTTGTTGTGAAGCGCTATTAACGCTGTAAAACAGTGTTGTATCTGCTTTTGGTATAAATTGAACCACCAACTAGTACAAGTGGAAGTCAAATATCATTTCCGCGAAAACGAGAATAATTAAGCTTAGCGCAAATGTCTTGCGCTTGAAAAACAGAATACGCCTATCCAACATGCATAAGATGCGAACTGATACATTGAAATTGCTATTTTTATTGTAAAAAAATAGCAGCAGTTATAGGTTCGTATAAAGTAAAACCTCTATTTTCGGCCACCTCTTAAGAGCGGTCACCGCTAGCGTTTCAAATTTACAAAACCAATTAAATGGGATACCCCTAATAATGACCCTCCCAATAACGGGCACCTCCATAAAACGGCCACGGCCACTTCCATGAAAATTCTCTTGCGAAAATACCTGCAATTTTATCTCTTATTATCGGTCAATTCTGAAAAACGGTATTCGGCTTACCCACCTCAAAGATATGCTGCCTTCCCGTAATTAACGTTTATTCATTCAATTTAATACAGATGGAACGATTGTAAGCAGATTTACTCTACTGCACATATTTTTATATACATATGTACACTGCCGTCCATATTAGTTCGGACACTTGGTAAAATTTCGTAAAGTATTCTTAATGACAGTACTATTGCTTTAAAATGTAAATTATGTTATGATATTAAGTTATTTATGAAGTTTCTAGTTCGCAAAGGACAAATATCTTTAGAATTACGATCCCTTTCTTATGATTATTTTCGAGGTAGAAGTATGAGTAAGAATAATAAATAAGCTTAAGAAGTTTACGCGTCTCTGTCCCAAGCAGTGCTGCATATTAAAATCAAAGTTTTAGTGCCTCGACAAACGTGCTTGTGCATGTATCGACAGTAGGTGTGTATTTAAGCAAATTGCTTTTTTAAAGTGTCTAGAATGCCGAGGCGAAAGCCAATAAGCCAAGAAAAATTAGCTGTTATAATGGCTTTTCATCAGAAAGGCTATTCATTGCGCCAGATTGCGGAAAAGACGCATATGAGTAAGTCAACGATGAGTGATATTATTAGGAAATATCAACGCACGGGTAGTTCGCAAGCCGGCGCCCGTCCAGGTCGTTCGCGAATAACAAAAAGAGAAGACGATGAGCGCATAAAATTGTTAAGCAAACGAGATAGAAGGCTGACAGCAGCCGAAATTGCATAAATGAATCGCGACCATGAAGACCAATTTCTGTCACCACAGTAAAGCGGCAATTAAAAGCTGCAAATTTTCGTGGCCGCGTTGCTGTGCAAAAACTTGTCCTGCGACGGGGTAACAGGCAAAAACGATTGCAATGGGCCGAAGCACATAGAAACTGGACAGTCGAAGACTTCAAACGCGTTTTATGAACTAGTGAATTGAAGTTTGAAGTCTTTGGACAAGCGAGACGTGTTTTCATAAGAAGATCCAAGAGTGAAAGAATATTGCGTGATTGTATCGTGCCAACTGTGAAGCAAGGCAGGGCTTCTGTCCTCATTTGGGGTTGCTTTTCGTACGCTGGAATAGGGGACTTGCAACGAATTGAAGGCATTTTGAGGAAAGAAAATTATTTTAAAATATTACAAGAAAATGCAATACCCACAGGGTTTGTGTTTTTTCTAGATGAGAGTAACACAAGGATCCTCAATATTCTGTTGTTTAACTGAGGTTAAATATTTATAACTGGTTAGTTAGTGAGGTATTAAAATCTGAATATTCACAGCAATCATTGTCAATAGGTTGGAGCTCGTCAATTCCACCACTTGATGAGGTATGGATAATTATTAATGAATTCGGTTCATTTCGATTACTACGTACATACTTTATCGGTGTCATTGTCACCACTGATTATTGAATTGTGCAGTATAACTTACTTACCTGCAACTTCATTTTGTCTTTCACATTCGATTTCACCTTTGACACAAGTTGTAAAATATACTTCCTTCTGTTTGATATCATTGTTATAGCAGCTAACAGTATCTGCTAATCACTAACAATATGGTAACTTTGAATAATAAGCATTAATCCTTGTATGTTTGTCAACCACGAAGACTATAGTATACGATATTTCTCACCATAGTAATTTGAGTTGCGGTGTCCTTCTTTGAAAATAAATTTGAGTTGCGATGTCCTTCTTTGAAAATAAATTTGAGATTAGGCTTACTATATATTTCAATGTGCTTTATGTGTTGCCTACAAGGGACAAAGAGTTACGATATTTTGTTATTAGTTTTTTTGTTTGGGTATATTTTCCCGCAACTTCTTTAATGTATTCCTTATTGCCTACTTGCGCGTTGAAGGCTCCCATTACAATCTTGGCGTCATATGTTCCGAAGATTTCGACTACACTTTCGACTACACTTTTTATTTTATCGTATATTTTTTGCTTTTCGGTTTCATCTGCCTCTTCTGTTGGCGCGTCCACATTCAATATCGATAAATCTTCCTTGGATTTTTATATAGACTAGTGTTCCATTTATAGGTTGAAACTTAATTTACTTCATTTGAATGAATACCTCATATAAATGTATAGCACACCTAAGCTGGAAATATACGTAAATGACGAGGAAATAAATAAAATTCATTGTCATGAAGTATATAGCATTAAATTTATGTACGTTCCTATAATGTATAAAATTTCAAAAGCATTTCAAAATCAATAATTAATTGCAATATTTTCAATACTCGACAGATTTGCAGTGTACGATTCTTTTTTGTTCATACAGCTTTATTTCATTTTGCACGAATAAGACGTGAATTTCCAATGCTAAATTATAAATTGATTCATCTATTCAACATCCGTGACTGCGCTGCACTACGTCCATTCAATAAAGCCGAAACAGATTGCAGAAAGAGATCGTGGTTCAAGATAAGACTACCTCCTCAAGCAAGCCGAAATAATAAACAATCGCTTAATTGAAAAATTTGAGCGGATAATGACATGGCTACTAAAAAAAATTTGATCTAGATCGAAACTATATGTTGTACCTGAATACATTATGTACGTTGTACATATATTTTGATCCATTTTTATTGAGTGTCCGGAGCGTTGTGTTATTGTGAAATATCCGTTAAACACGCCGTAGGGTGTAATTCGTATTATTTAGAAGGGGAATACTTGTCAGCGCCGAGGCAACACGTCCATAGAGAGACAACTTCAGATGTTACACAGAATATACTCGCGTATCTACCTATTTATAGCAATATGTATGACTGTTTCCAGCGAGTTATACGTGTGTTAATGTTGCAATTATAAAAAGTCATGCATGATTTCTTACTATAATTTATTGCAACGATATGTTAGATACGTAGATATAGAGGTGGATCTAAAACTAAAACTTCTGACGGTAAATACGTTTAGATTATCCTAAAAATTACCGTTTCTACTTACAATTGTTTATATACTAACTTACCACTGTTGCTATTTTTTTACAATAGTATGTCACATACAATAGTATGCCACATTCCGTAGACGGAATTAATGCTAAGAGAGGAAGTACCAGTAATGTGAAAAAAGTTAGAAACCTAAATAAAATCTAGGCTGCAAATTTCGAAAAATTACTTCAGGATCAAGATTGGTCGCATTCTGAAAATGTCGACTCCTTGGTTGAGAGATTATATGAAAATGTTACAAAAACATTGAATGATGTGGCACCTCTGGAAACAAGACTTTTTGTAGGCCCTAGGAATCCCTGGTTCGATGAAGAATTGTACGATGCGAGAAAAAAGAGAGACCGTTTGTATAAAAGTGCAACTCTAGATAATAGTAGGGACAATTGGTAATTTATAATAAAAATAACGTATATGAAAAATTGATCAGATACAAAAAAAACGGCTGTATTATGAAAATATAATTGATTAAAACAAAAATAATAGTAAGAGATTGAAAGTATTAATTACGAGGGTGAGAAAATTTCGGGGATTACAGAAATATTTAATCGAAAAAATTATCGATGTACCAAGTACTAGATCGCAAAATATGGCGGTCGGGACAATGCAGAACCTAATTCCTTTGTCAAATTTCAAATGTATTTCAGAAGAACAGGTAGCTCAAATAATGAACAGCATTAGTAAAAGTACATCGGTGGATGAAGTAGATTTAAATATAATTAGGCTAGGAGGAGATACTATGGGGAAAACCATCAAGCTAACTATTGATAGGTCCTTGGATGAAGAAAAAATTCCTATATTGTGGAAACTTTCTACTGTAACACCTATACCAAAAGTGGCGAATACAAGCAACGTGGAAGAATTCCGTCCAATAAATTCGTTACCTCTGTCTGAAAAAGTTTTGAAGTGCCACGTGAAAAAACAGCTTTTAGAACATCTTAACGCAAATCAAATACTAATTGATAACCAGTCCGGATTCAGAGAAAAGGGGCCTTTGTGACAATAAATTAGGAAATTTTAGTGATTAACAAGGGAACATCCCGAACCCGTAAATTCCAAAAAAATTGAAACTTTGTGGACAAGTAGTCCTCACCCCAAGATGTTCGAAGCCATTTTCCTTATCGACCCAATTTCGTTTTAAGAGGGTGAAACCTAACCCTGAAATTTTACTTGATTTTCGATTTTTTGAAAATAATTCGATAACGGTTGGACCAAAAACATTAAAGTTATATATCAAAATAATCGTCTCCTTGAGCTCTATTACATATGTGAAAATAGCATAGTATTTCTATTTAAAAATTTGGTGGTGCCTTCCCCCACCCCTTCACGAATGAACCTATTCAAATGCCATATTGTGGATGTTATACAGCCCTTCAAGCAATTTCAAAAACGTTCTTTTATCCACTATACTTTTAAATAGGGAAGTACTACTTTTTTGTGCTCAAAACAAACTTTTTCATCGGATGATGATTATGAGTGCGAAGAAAAAAAATTTGTTGAAAGCGCAAAAATTCCTTAGAAATATATGACGAACATGATTTTTTCCACCGTTTTCGAATAAAAAAAAATATTCAAGTACTCGAACTCTGTAGCACTGAAACACAGTAAATCTGAACACACTAACTTTTCAATTTGTGGCTTTATTATATCTAGTAAATGTCAAAATAAAAATTAATAACAAGTAATTAAAACTCGAAACTTAAACCTTTGATGCATCAACAACCCAGTGAAACGAAACCGAAACCCAAATACAAAAAATATATAACAAACAACGAACACGTGCTGAATTAGGCTCTTGACTCAAGCAAATTCATTGATTGTTTGTAATTGTGCAAGTTCGGAAAATCTTCGGCTCCATTTAAGACAACAGGGTCATACTGGAAAACCAGCAGCGTTCAACGAACACACTACTACGTATACATATGTGCACACATGCATGCATACCGCGTTAGAAAGTTCCGTAGTAAAGTGAACCGTTAAAATATGTGAACAGTGTTGCAACGTTTGCCCGCAATGAAAGTATAAGGTGAGAAATCGTGCGAAGTGAATCTACATATCAGTAAGAATCCAATTGCCGTCAGGACAGGATCGTGCTAGACTCTAGCCATGCATTATACCCGTAGTTTATTTCTATAATTGATCATCCTTGCCTTTCTCGATCTTTTCTCCTTGGTTATTTTTAATTTGCTTTGTTTGTGTCTCGAAATTATACTGTAGAACAGTTTTCTTTTGAATTATGTTCTTATAAACTAAGAAGTCGTTAAATGGTACTACGGTAGAGGCAGTACTGCAAATGATTGCTTATTTGAACGTTTATTATAATAATACGTTCAACTGAATTTTTACACATACAAATACGATTCATTTTACCATAAAATTCCATTAATTAGATTTAGAAAACATGTAAGTATTTGTTATGCGCTTATTATCATTTGAACATCTAAGAAATTGGACATTTGGAAATGAAAAAATGTAGTCTGGTTAGTTTATAATGAGAGGTTCTATTTAGTTTCAGAATTCATTATTTTCCTTTTAAATTAAGGACGTTTTCTTTGCTTAATATACGACAATAGTATTTATTTTGAAATAATCAACGATTAAAGTCCATCAGTAGGACAAAAATCAAATAAGATGTATTACGTATTTCCTAAAACCTGTGCCGAGCTGTTACCTCTACTATGTATGCTGGGTGACTGAGTTGCGAGTGTGTGCGATTGTCTAGGAGCACTGAGGAGCGGAGGGGACGTTCCTAGCACAAGCGACACCATTATTCGCTATATGTATGGGACTCGCGCCTTTCTTCATAAATACATAGATTATTTTACATTCCCACACAAAAAATCGCAAATACACTACATTTTAAGGAAGATATAAATTATAACTTGATAAAATATTTTGTCACTCGTTTGGAAATATTTTTGGGAAATCATCGACCGATTGATGTAATGAGGAAGCCGTCGTTGACTTCCATTTATACTAGGAAGTAGTTATGTAAATACGAGGACATTTATATAAATACCAGAAGCAGATGCAACACTAAGTAAGTAGTACTGAATAGAATACTGGTTCACAACGTATTTTTATAGGAAAAGTCTAAACCAGCAGAAAAAATAAAAAAAAAACAGAGCATATTAAAAGACAGCTTCAACACTTCCATCAAGGATTCAAGATGTATTTGATTTCCTTTTCTTTACAGTCCGTATCACCGCATTCTATTTTATGAGGGTAGTCCCAAAAGCAAGGTCTCCAAAGCGTTAGGGACGGAGAGAAAGTGTTCGTGCGGCTGTCAGCCACACTGTTGTGATTGTTGCTTCCCCCACTCCCAAACAAGCGTGCTCGCGCCTCGCTGGGACGCACAGTCTTGACTTGGCAGCCGTTGAGAATGGAGCACCCGTTGATCGCTACCGCCAAGTGCGACGTTCGTGCAGTTATTCGGCTTTTGAGCGCAAAAGGTGTTCAACCGATTGAAATTCATCACCAATTGACGGAAGTGTATAGAGATTCGTGCATGGATGTCAAAAACGTTCGCAAGTGGTGTAGGGAATTTGCAACCGGTCGTGCGAACATTCACGACGGACAAAGAAGCGGGAGACCGTCAATTTCCGACGAGACAATCGCAAAGGTAGAGCAAACCATGCGTGAAGATCGACGGATCAATCTGGATGATCTTTGCATTTTGGTTCCTGAGGTTTTCCGAAGCACCATTCACAGGATTTTAACGGAAAAGGTGCAGCATCGAAGGATGTGTGGAAGATCGGTCCCACGAATGCTGACGGAAGACCACAAGCGGTAACGAGTTGATTCATCCCGTGAATTTCTTCGCCGCTATGAAAGTGAAAAGGCAACCTTTTGCACTCGATTGTCACGGGTGACGAAACCTGGGCGTTCCACTTTACACCTGAGACCAAACAACAATCACGCGAGTGGGATTCCTCTTCGCCCAAGCCGCGAACATTCAAACAAACACGGTCTGCCGGTAAAGTCATGGCACTGTGTTTTGGGATCGAAAGCGGGTATTGTTGGTCGATTTTGTGCCTGGAAGGACCATAATAAACGCTGACAGGTACTGTGAAACACTGGAAAAACTCAGACGGGAAATTCAGAACCGAAGAAGAAGAATGCTGAGCAAGGGCGTAAGCATTCTCCACGACAACGCTCGCCCACACGTCGCCCGTCAAACCGTCGCTCTCCTGCAAGGGTTTAAATGTGGCATCATCACACACCCACCCGGACTTGTCACCCAGCGACTACCACCTGTTCCCTAAGTTGAAAGAACATTTGGCCGGAAAGCGATTCAGCTCCGACGACGAGGTGAAAGAAGAGGTTCAACGCTTTCTCAAGGACATGGCGGCGAGCTGGTATGACATGGGCATACAAAAACCGTCACAGCGTCTACAAAAATGCATCGACCGAAATGGCGATTATGTAGAAAAATGGATAAATGTTCAAACTTTAAAATGATGTATATATTATAGAAAATAAACGGATTTTTGTATTCTAAAAAAATTGGAGACCTTATTTTTGGGACTACCCTCGTATATATACTTTATAGCTTATATTTACCCGCCACATTTTCGATTACCTAAAAAACATAATTCAAATTTCTAATTACGTTTCAAGGTTTAAGCACTTGCTCTGAACACTGAACCAAGAACCAATTCATTTAGATAACGTTCTATCAACTGTAAAAATCGTAACGTACAAAGTGTATAAATAAATCTTATTATGTTGACACCCACGCTTTAACCACGACCTTATTACTCTCTGGCATTATTGCACACAAGTTGCCGGTTACACAACATCTTTCTAGGATACGATTTTCCTTTCTTTTTTCTCTTTTTTTTGTTTCTCGTTAAACGCTAGCATCTTGAGTAAGCACTGCGTAAATGTCAGCCGTAATAACATGCATTTAAAGCACCTCTTTTCGCGCTCTTTACTTAACACCATTGTTCGCTGCTTAGATGTGTAATTAACGCATTATGACAGTAAGGATAAATATGAGGCATGAGAAGCATTCTTAATTCACTTTATGAAACAAAAAGATTATGAGGTATTTATTGTTTCAATTATTCTTTTTATTTGAAGGAATATACTTTGGAAATTGTTTTTATACAGGCGGGGCCAACGATAATTATAGTCGCTAGTTAATTGGTTCACCCTGTCAAAATTATGGAACTCAAAGACATTTGACAGTTAACAAATTTGACAATTCTAAAGTTAAAACGCACCGTTAAAAAAAAGGTAAGCATACAGCGATAAAAGTTCAAAAAAAAGGGAAGAAAACAAGATCACTTATTTATAAAGTGAAAGCAGTAAATTGTTTAAAATGCGTGATCCACCCGTTGTTGAAAAAAACCTGAACCTACGCTATTTATTAAGATTCGAAACACGCCCGATATGCTTCGTATGTAGAATACCGGTCCCAAACATGTACACCATATACTTTCCTTTTCTCCTACATCGTTTAGATGTGCCGCATACGTAATCATTACACAGATACGAAGGACTGGAAAACCAGCGCGGAGGATAGCCAAATACGAAAACTGCATGTACGAGGATAGTCCGAAAAGTTTCAAGCTGCAACATGAAGATGGCGTTACTCGTCAAAAATATTCTGATAATATAACTGCGCATGCTTTGAAATATATTCAGCCTCGTTGGACGCTCAGTTGTTGTTTAACAATCGATGTTAGTGTTTCTATAAAAATGAAAAGAATCGCCTACGCAAATTAAGCCGAGATGGACGCTGTTTACGGACACTCCGCGCCATCATTTGCCACAGTGAAATTTTGAGCGGCTGATTTTAAATGTAGTCGTACTAGCTTGGTTGACGATGAACGTTCGGGACGGCCAATAACTGCAACCACTACTGATGGCATCGGAAAAGATCACCAAATGGTGCTGGAAGATCGTCGAATTAAGGCTAGAGATATAGCAGAGGCTGTGAGCATCTGGAAAGAACGTGCTTGTCAGAAATTGACTGAAGATTTGGGTATGAAAATGCTAACCGCGTGTCGGATGTCGAGCTTGCTCACTCAGGACCAAAAACGCATTCGAATGAACATTTCTAAAACCCTGTTGAAGCAGTTTAAATGAAATAGGTCGGAGGTTTGGCGTCGATTAATAATTATAGATGAAACTTGAACATGCCAGTACACTCCTGAAGCCAAGACACAGTCGAAGCAGTGGATTGCGAAGGGTAAATCGGCTGCGAAAATGTGAAGATTGTTCCATCGGCCGGGAAAGCGATGGCAACTGTTTTTGGAATAGTCATGGGCAAGTCGACTCTCTTGAAAAAAAAAAACAATAACACATTACTACTTGACAAGCTGAGGGCAGGAATTGTTGAAAAACGGTCGCATTTCAAGAAAAAGAAAATATTGTTCCACCAAGACAACGCATCGCCTCACACTTGGGTGGTCGCCATTCACGAATTGGGGTTCGAATTGATGGCCCCTACCCACTAGATTTGGCCCACAGCGAGGTTTTTCTGTTTCCTAGGCTAAAAGTTTTGCTCGGAGGACAAACATTTTAATCGAATGAGTAGGTCATCATATTCGTAAACGCCTATTTTGCAGAACAAGATACCAACTGCTACATATTTGGACGGATTAAAGAGATGAAAGCATCACTGGGAAAAGTGTATAGACTTACAAAGGGACTATGTTGAGAAATAAAATTGAATTTGAGGAAAAAAATATTTGTTTCCGTGTTAGGCTAGAAACTTTTCAGACTATCTTCGTAGTAAATAGACAAGTAATCATTAGTACACACATATAAGGATAACTAGTTTGCATCACGTCTGCAAGACAGGCAACTTGGTATTCCTTATAACTGGACAAAATGTAAACAGTTCGCTCGCCGTTAAACGAATAAACAAATTGAAAATGAGAGTTCGTTAGCTGAGAATTGTTATACTTTCGATGCGGCCATTTCGGATTGGTCGTTTGGGAAAATCTCAGTACAGATTTCTAGCTGAAGATCGCTAAATTTTTATCGCACAACCACTCCTTAGAAACGTAGTATATACATACACATTCCAAATAGAGGAATTATGTAGACATACATAGGTGTTATATATTATATGTGTGTTTAGTAATAATGAAAAAAGAAAACGTAAATTTATATGGCGACTACGCCTAACGCCATAAGCAACCTTGTGCTTGCTTTTTCTTTCTTTCATTAGAGGACGTTGGTTATTTAAGAATTTAATGGATATCAAACACTTACGCGTTAAAACACCAGCGAAATGGTTTTTACTCTACCATAAAAAGTATTAGAAATATTTCTTTTGCGCAAAACTTATTATGTTAGTAAAGTAATAAGTGTGGTAACACTGCGCAATTGGCCAACCTATATTTATCATATGTTTGTAATTGATAGAATTTTATTTCTCAAATCGTCAGCAAATTAAACTGAATAATATACAACGGTAAATAAAATTAAAGAATATCAGGATTTCATTCACCTCCGTCACCTTCAGAGAAATTCCATTGAGAGTGCCAACACCGCTCCCAGCACATTTGCCGCGAAAGGAATACATTCTGAAAGTCTTGTTTTAAGCACCGTCCGCGATTTAGTTCCAATCTCCTCTATCCTGTCAAATCTTCGCGTCTTCAATTTGTTTTCCATATTTGGAAAGTGGAAAAAGTCACAAGAAGCCAAGTCAGGCAAGTGCGATGAATGAGGAACAACGTCAATGTTGTTTTTCGCCAAAACTGCTGTACAATGAAAGCGATATGTGACCTAATGTAATAATATATAGGTTAATAATAATAATAATAACAATAATAATTGTATATTTCCAACAGATAACCCTGTTACAGGAAACATTACAACATATGACAGCAAATATAAACAAAATACATGACAATACAACATAAATGGATATTCAAAAGTATTATGCTAAAAAAAGGAAACAAAAGAGTTTAAACTACACAAAGTTAAACAATTATTACAAATTACAGTATTTTCGTTATTGGAAAACAAACTTATACGAACAGGGAAAGTAGTAAAGAATTATGTGGTGGCCTTGAAATATGGGGGAGCTGTATTCACTAGAGCTGCTCACTAGCGCCAACGGGCAGTGGCGGAGGTTCGATACAACCCTCAGTATAACTGCGAGTCTCAACCAGATCTGTTGCGTATACATGTACGCTGCCGTAAATACTATTTCGTAGTTCTACGTTTGTTTTAAAAATGTTGCCTACGTCGCGAAAACGACCAATGTTGGACAAAGTTACAGAATTTATAGCAGAAATGCCTGACCTAAATTATGATGGCGTTAAAATTCAATGTGTAGTTTGTAATATCCCTTTAATGTGTTGGTCCAAAAGGGATTGTCTACGTCACGTAAGTAGTAAACAGCATTCTTCAAAAAAAAAATTGCACACGACACTATGACAAATTTAAATTTAATTTATTATTTTTACCTTTGTTGCATGTAATCTACCGTTTAATTTACTAAGCAAGGAAGCATATGTCTTCTTTTGGAATAAATATTTGGACTGCAAATTACCAATTCGGGCATCGCTACAAAGAATTGTGCCATCTGCTCGTGAATATGTTGAAAAAAGAATTAAATCGGAGTTGAAAGATAAAAAACTGTGGTTATGTGTGGATGAAACAACAGATCGTAAAAAACATTCTGTTGTTAATGTAATGGTACGTGCAATGGAACCACATCATTCGTCACCTTCAATTCTATTAGCTTCCAGACGAGTACAACAATGTACTGCCGAAGAAATTTCAAAGTTAGTGTTAAATACATTGGAAAAGTTTGAACTTTCAACAAACCAACTGTTGATGTTTATGAGTGATGGTGCCGCAAACATGCTTTCTGTAGGCCGGTCTCTTAAAAAACATTGTGCTAACTTGTTATATATTACATGTAAAACTCATGCTTTCAGTCATGTAGCAAATAGTATTAGAAAATGTTATCCTGAGGTAGACGCTTTAATAGCGCATACAAAAGCAGTGTTTGTCAAATCCCCAAAACGTATTCACAAATTTCACAGACTGTGCCCCCGTATGCCTGAGCCACCAGAACCTATTCTTACACGTTGGGGAACATGGTTACAGGCCGCGTTTTATTATCATAAATATTTTGAGAATATTAAGAACGTGGTTTTACAATTCGATCCAAAGGAAGCTGCGGCTATCAAAGAAAGCCAGTGGAAATTTCAAGATAATCAGGTTAAAATGGATTTCTAAAGGTGCGTCAACAGAACCGTTAAGTTGTTCCAAAGATTATTTTAATTACGCAAATATAACGTCACTAGATGTAGAATGTTCGTTTTCTGCATATAAACACACTTCCTGCTCACGCCGCACTCGGTTTGCCGAAACAACTGTGGAGACATATCTAATGTTGCAGATATTTAACAGACATCATTCACTTTGTGATTTCACGGAAGACTCTTAAGACGGTAAGTGTTTGAGCACATATTATATTTTATTTCTGACCATTTATTTTGTGTAAACTTTTATGCACCCGCCACTGGCTGTTGGCGCAAATTGAGCAACTCTAGATTCACTATAGCAGTAAGTGGATTAGCATTTACATATATCCGATGCGTTGGAGATGCTGTTGAAATAGGAAAACATAAGTTGTATCGGAGAGCTTTCCAAGATGTTAGTCCTGGAAGTGCGGCAATAAAATGTGAATGTAAATCGACTGTTAGGTCTAGGATCAAGAATGTTAAGTTTGCCTAAAAGCCAAGAGCAGCCAATCCTACTGTTAAGCAAAGAATATAAAAACTTTATAAGAGCAACGTTTTTTCTGGTACGAAGTGGGTAGGGGTTAAATATAATTAACAGAAGAGGCTATATTGATTATTTCGTGGGGGATAAGATCCCTCAAAAAGAAAGTGCAGAAATTTTAAGAATTTTCTTTAAATTAATTCGATAGTGTTAATATGTACCTCATAAACAGGAAACCATAGCAGACTTGCATACTCTAGACGAGAACAAATTAAGGAAAAAAATAGTGCTGTTAATGATTTTAAATTGTGAAAGTCACGGCAGTTGCGACATATAAAACCATATAGTTTGTTCTGAGAAAGAAAGAACGGGGTCAAACAAGACGCCCAAATCCCTGACTGATGTAGAGTGTTCAATTAGAGTACCGTTTACAGAATAGTTATACCCAATTACTTGCACTTTCCGAGTAAAAGTCATAGACGTGCATTTAGAGATATTGAGGGAAAGTTTATTCTCACAACACCATGCGAAAACTTTGTTAATGTTGTTCTGAAGCGCACCGCAAGCATCCAAAGATCTTATGGCCGAGAAAAGTTTGAAGTCGTCAGTGAACATGAGTTTTTCGCAATCTATGACATTGTGAATGTCGTGGATCCAAATTTGATCCTTGCGCAGTTCCTGAAGTATCTGAGATCTCAGTGGGCGCATAGTTTCGATATACGAGTATTATGCGAAACTTCCTGTTTAATAGGTAGGAACCAAGAAGACGGAACAGTGGTTCGGGGAATCCAAAGGGTCTTAACTTTCTCAAAAAAACATAATGGCCAATTTGATCAAATGTTTTTTGAAAGTCTAAATAAATAACATCAACCTGTCCTTTGCCATCGATCACTTCTGATACATATTGAGTAAAACAGGCTAGGTTTGTTACTGTAACAAATATTTATAATGTTCCAATCTAATAATGATATTTGACTACTTAGTAATGATCACATAGGTATGTAACATACTATATTTTCCCTATTACCGGCCCACAATTTCGAAGAAATCAGTATTTTATGAGAATATTTGGCATTTGCTTGTATACTTACCGATTGTTAAAGTTGTCAATTTCTGTTATATATTAACACCTATTGCTATATTCATCTAAGTATTATCACTAGAGTTGGCCACGCGCGCCAACGGGCAGCGGCGTTGTTTCGATTAGGCCTCGGGTTCCACTAGAGCTATTGTGTGTAGATGTTTGCTGTCGTAAATACTTTCGCATAGTTGTTAAATAAAAATAAAATAATGCATGCTCAAACACTTACCATTTTAAGAGTCCTCCGTGAAATCGCAAAGTGAATAATGTCTGTTAAATATCTGCAACATTAGATATGTTTCAACAATTGTGCCAAAATCAGAATCTTTCTCTAAAACACTTTCAAATTTTTCTAGAATACAAATATTTTTTGCGTCTTCTATCGCGCATAGCTGTGCGTGAACATGTTGCACTATTTGCAGAGATTCCGCTAACGACACCGAAGGATTTTGTAATTTTTCTATTGCCACTACTAGTCCGAAGTAATTATTCTGGATAGTTTTTAAATCCATTTTAACCTGACTATCTTGAAATTTCGACTGGCTTTCCTTGATAGCCGCAGCTTCCTTTGGATCGAATTGTAAAACCACGTTCTTAATATTCTCAAAATATTTATGATAATAAAACGCGGCCTATAACCATGTTCCCCAACATGTAAGAATGGGTTCTGGTGGCTCAGGCATACGGGGGCTCAGTCTGTAAAATTTGCGAATATGTTTTGGGGATTTGACAAACACTGCTTTTGTATGCGCTATTAGCGCAGCTCTCCTATATTTCAAGGCCACCACATAATTCTTTACTACTTTCCCTGTTCGTATAGTAGTAATAGGATTGAAGGTGACGATTGATTGCCATTATATTAACGACCGAATGTTTTTTACGATCTGTCGTTTAGTCCATACATAACCACATTTTTTTTTTCTTTCAACTCCGATTTAATTCTTTTTTCAACATATTCACGAGCAGATGGCACTATCCTTCGTAACGATGTCCGACTTGGTAATTTGTACTCCGAATATTTATTCCAAAAGAAGACATATGCTGCCTTGTCTAGTAAATTAAACGGTAGATTGCATGCAATAAAGGTAACGCATAAACTAAATTTAAATTTGTCATAGTGTCGTGTGCAATTTTTTTTTGAAGAATGCTGTTTACTATTTACGTGACGTAGACAATCCCGAAAAAATTCATGCTCTCAATCTTGTGGCAGATGGTATCAGAAAATGTTATCCTGAGGTAGACGCTTTAATAGCGCATACAAAAGCAGTGTTTGTCAAATCGAACTGTTCACTATTCACTTCGGTTTGGGTTATTTGTTTTAATATTTAGATATTAACACCTTGACTTCTGAAAACATACTGATCTCTCAGCGGTTAATAGCGCCGCTTATATACCTATTTAACCAAGTGGCAGTGCCGGAGGTGGAAGTTTCTAGAAGGTTCACGAATGGTCCATGGAAGGTTCTCGAAGGTTCCAGAAAGTTCTTCGACCATTGATCAGATTTTCCAGAAAATTCCAAAATGTTCCAGAAGGTTCTTTGGGCCTAAAATTTTTAAATTGAAATTGCTCGAAAACGCGGGCTAACTTTTAAAAACGGTTGGCACCATTGGATTCAGCGTACTCGAATCAGGTTTACCCCCCGGGTGCCCAGCTTATTGCATTTTGCAACTAGCATAGTGTTATCGATTGTTCTCGATTGCTATCCATCCTGCGAGGTTAGGGTTACCAGGGCATTTTTTGATTTTTAGCATGTCCAGACATCCAGCTGGGGATAATGCGCCCCTCCGGGGAAATCCATCTGGGTTGTCAAAGATAAGAAATCCGCCTGACTTTTTCGTTTTCTTATCGTTCGGTGCTATAAGTTTAGCTTTTTAAGGCATTCATATAAGTTTGTTATTTTTGTGCTATGTTATTTGGTAAGTTATTTATTGAAGTAAGTACGTTCACAGTTTTAGTACTTCATTTTACGGAATCTAATAACATAAACGATATTTTAATTTTTTAAGAAAAAACTAAAGTAATAGGAAAATACCATAGCACCCGAATTTTGTCCGAATATTTAAAAATAAATGTCCTGGGATGGATAAACTGCGTCTAGTATTTCTATGTGCGCCCGCGATTTTAAAGAATTGTAAGAATTGAACATTTGAGTAGTTAAAAAGTTTCTTATCTTGTATAACACTTAACATAACGAATAACAATTATTAATTTCACATCGGGCGCAACAAGTAAAGTATGATAAATTTAATAGGTAATACCATATGAAGTAAAACATTACTAATCTAGGGACTTCTTTGTTGCCAACCTTGAATACTAATATGATCCTTGTTTATCATAAAAGCTTCTATATTTTCAATTTATCGCGCCTATCGTAAAAAAATATTAAATTATTATCAATTAAAAATTAATAAATCTGATGAAACGATGAAAAATCATATTAAAGAATGCCATTGTCGCCAATGCTATTATTTACGGATGTTTATTATTTGACAAATTATTAATTTCATATCAATCAAAATTACATAATCGTAGAACACTATGTATAATAAATTAATAAAGACACAGGAAATATATATTCTATATTACTTAAATATTAAACCAGTTTGTCTAATAAAACGCCAAAAACCGCAGTTTAGAAATTAATTGACTGGCAGTACCTTACTTAGTATTATTAATTAAAATTCGATTACGGCAGGTTTAAATTGGCGCAGAATTTCATAAAGTTCGCACAGGTTGAATTACAACTAATGTGGTAGTACTTTTATGGAAGTATGACGTAGTCTAAGTTTAATTGTTCACGCTTTTATTCTAAACTCGATTTTATTTTCAATTTATTTGCTGCTACTATTTTTTTCTAAACTACTAAATATGCAAGTAATTAACCTTAATTTATTTTTGAATGAAAGGCGTGAAATCAATTACACATATTCATTTTCATAAGTTAATAAAAATGTTTAAGAAGTAGAACTAAAGTTACGTTAGATATAATTTTCATGTGATCTCTGCATACGTTGGCAACTCAAATTACAACAGTATATTGTGTGTTGTCTAACCTAACGGAAAGTCAAAACGCAGTAGGTTACTTTATATTATACATCGTTGCCACAAAGTTAATAAACACATGCTTATAGCATTCACCAAAATTATTGAACTCTATTTGTTAAGCCTATTTTACACGCCGCGATTTATTGGTCAATTAATTGAACAAGTTCTTGACCAAGAAATCGATAGAAATACGCTGTATTACATGCTACAGTAAATTGAACAAGTTTTAAACGATCGTGAATACTCGTTTAGTTTCGTTAATAGTTGAAAAATATATCAGCCTTTCTCAAATGTTTTGGTATATGCACAGATTACCTTATGTTGCTTCAATTTCGGTTACTTAATTCAAATTATCCATTCATCATGTTCATCATAAATTTTCGAAATTTATCCTCATTTTACTTTAAAAACACTAAACAAAATTCGTAGGTACTTTTTTTGTTACTAGGTTGGTATTAAAACAGCAAAGTTAGTGAGATATCGTCGGAAAATCGTGGCAAAAATAGAGCACGTTCTATTATTCAAGAAATCGTACCGATTTTTGGTGTTTTACACGGTACAATAAAATCGAAGATCAACTTGTTCAATTAATTTACCAATAAATCGTGGCGTGTAAAACAAGCTTTAAATTTGTTGAAGATGCAAGTGTTAAAATACAGATATTTTCCAGATAAGGAGATGAAATTAATTCTTGTTTTTCTCGGATGTCTCTCCTCAATCCAAGCCACCGGCTTCGAAGTAGTTAACCAATGGTCGTTTTTAGACTTCGAATTTCCAGACTTCAGCGCGATTACTCAATACAGGTATGTAACTCGCACCTTACTTTTAAACGTTTAATGTAACAATAATTACTGACCAAATTGTTAAACAGTTCCAAGAGATGTACAAATTGGTATTTAATTATATTATCATACTTTACGTTTATTTGACACTACTTTGAAATGTTCATTCAACTTATCTACAATTCCAGTTTCATTTGAAATTTTTCGTGTTTATAGACCAGAAAATACGGTCTTCACTGGATTGGAAGTGACAACCGATAGAATCTTTCTAGCCATGCCTAGATTGAGAATAGGTGTTCCAGCGACTTTGGCGGTAATACCCAGGAAAACCGCAGCTGGTTCTAGCCCACCTTTAAAGCCATACCCTGATTGGTCATTCCATGGCGCAGGAACAGGAAATAACAATTGTTCCGGCTTGATTTCCGTATATCGAATAAGGATAGATGCTTGTAATAGATTATGGGTAAGATTTCCCCAAACTCTAGACATAGATCCAAACTATTAATAAATTTAATTGGAACTGATAGGTTTTAGACTCTGGTATAATGACATCTCTAGATGACTTCACAAGAGTCTGCAGTCCGAAATTGTTGATAATCGATCTGAATACCGACAGCATCCTTAGGCAAATCATCTTCCCGAAAGAAGTATTGAGACCCTCATCTCTATTCACGAACATGGTCATTGATGAAAGCGTCCAAGGCACTTGTGATTCAGCAATAGCTTACATAACAGATACTGCAGCACCAGGTTTGGTGAATTTTCTATTCTCTACAGTAATTGCGTCCTTAATACTTTGCATTTTAAGGCATTGTGGTGTATGACAGTCTTAAAGATCAAGCCTGGAGGGTGATGCACCCCACCATGTTTCCGGATCCGGATTTTTCTGATTACAACATCGACGGAGAACGTTTCACTCTTATGGACGGCGTTGTAGGTCTAGGACATTCGCCCAATTTGGGAGTGGTGTATTACCAACCCTTAGCTACCGATAGGTAACTAAATCTTCACGAAGAAGTCCCGAAAATCTTAATTATTTTTAAAAATTGCAGAATTTTCACTGTATCAACAGCAGATTTACGCAAAGGTCCTTTGATGGAAGGAGAAGAATTACTAGTTAGGCTTGCCGGAAGGAAGTCCTCACAAGGCCTTGGATTGGCCGTAGATGCCAGAGATGACAGTTTGTATTTCAGCCCTCTTACGGAAACTTCGCTAACTTCTTGGAATCCGATTAATAATCATCAAAGGTAATTTTTGTGTAAATACACTACAACCTTGCTAATTTGATCTAATTGGTGAAAGGAAATGTTCGAACAGAAAAACCAAAAAACCGAAATTTCAGCGGGGTTTAAGTACATCTCTTCTTAGCGCGCAATGCATCAAGACAACCGCTTTACAATAAGAAGCGAATTGTTTCTTTATTCTTGTTGTTTATTCACATAAGGAAAGAAAATGTTTAGCTATACGAAAAAGCGTACATGCGACAACGGTAAACGCGAATGGGTGATTCACCACAAACGGAGGGGTTAGCGGCGGTCTACGGCTGACGACGGTTATTGATGTGGTTAGTTACGAGGTAGATTGCATTATGTGCAGATGATCTTTTTTTCTTTTCTTTTATTTCATTAGAATCTGTTTATATTTTCGTCTTTAGAATTTCATATTAGTTTCGTCTAAGCTTCGTAGCAACAACAAAATAAATATACGAAACCTCTCATTTCCAGGCGACCATGACTTCAAATTATTACGTGCGTTCTTACACACAGTAGGTCTAGATGCCAACGTTGTTACAAGCGCACTAACGTCCCGCATCGAATCGATCGAATTCCACTCAATCCACTCCTCGCTCTCTTTTCGTACATATATAGATATAGCTAATTTCACATTTTCCCAATGTGTACGTATAGGCTGACGTAGGTGTTCCCAGAAAACACATCAAAAAATTTATTTTTATGATTACTGCTCGGATTGTCGAAATTTTGGTTAATGAAATGAGAATTTTAACGGAGGTTTGTTTGGATTGCCGCATGTTGGGATTGTAGAGGTTACATTGTATCAGGAAATTTTATGTTGATTATTTAAATTTGCATAAATCACATTTTTGAACAAAAATAAATATTTTACTTTCATGATTAGTTGCTAAAAACAAATCTCCAACGCACACATAACATAACAAAAAAGATTCTAAAGCGCTAAGCTAATTTATTTTGTAATTAACTCAGAATGCGTTTTAAATATAAGGTTTCTCAAATGCATGTTGCATTTCGAAGCCATAACTTTTGGGAATCCATTTAATCTAATGATTTAACGCAGACAGAATGTGCAGTGCTAGTCAAGTTCCACAACGTTTGTAATCAAGCGTAACATGGTTGGAACTGTAATGTAATAACGATTTGGCTAATTCTTAAAAGGATCTTAAAAGACTTCCCGGGTAAAAGACAAGTTTTGTTTAGAATTAAGGGCTGATGAAACACATTTTCAACTCACTGTTGGTGTTGATACCCCTGATTGAAAGATTTTGCCTTCAAATTGGTCATATATGCACCGTACATTTGTATTTGTTTATATGTATACGCTGACGCAGGTGTTCCCAGAAAACACTTGAAATAATTTATTTTTATGAATAGTGTTATCGAAATTTTGGTTAATGAAATGAGAATTTTAACGGAAGTTTGTTTGGATTGCCGCATGTTGGGATTATAAAGGTTAGATTGTATTGGGAAATTTTATGTTGATGATTTAAATTTGCATAAATTACATTTTTTGATAAAAATAAATATTTTACTTTCACGATTGGTTGCTAAAAACAAATCTCCAAGGCTCGCATAACATAACAAAAAAATTCTAAAGCGCTATGCTAATTTATTTTGTAATTAACTAAGAATTCGTTTTAAATATAAGGTTTCTCAAATTAATATTACATTTCGAAGCCATAACTTTTGGAAATCCAATTAAACTAATGATTTAACACATACAGAATCTGTAGTGCTAGTCAAGTTACACAACGTTTGCGATCAAGCGCAGCATGGTTGGAAACGTAATGTAATAACGATTTGTCTAATTCTTAAAAGACTTCCCGGGTAAAAGACAAGTTTTGTTTAGAATTAAGGGCTGATGAAACACATTTTCAATTCACTCCTGGTGTTGATACCTCTGATTGAATGATTTTGCCTACAAATCATCACCATTCAGGGTTATCATTTTATATAAATTCAGATAGCTTTTCATTACAGGATTATACTTTCCTGAACAGAACCCAAGAACGTTATTTTGGTGTCTTGTAAAACTTTATTACATCAGGTTGACGAAATTATGATATTCATAATATAATTTTCATGTAAGATGATGATTAAATGTGATTTTCATTTGATTAACCCTGTATACCTACATATTAAGAGAAACCTGCTTGGATGGGAAGAACTCGTAATGTAAATAAAATAAATGAATATCTTTTTGCGTTCTATGAGATAAACGAACTAAGTCGGACGTTTATGTATTATATAATCCACCATTGTTTATCGCGAATCGCATGAGTGGAATTAATTAATAAAAAGAAATAATAGACACCCACGTGTTTAGAGCGTAGAAGAAAATAAATATAGGATTCTTCTAACTTAAACAGACGGGAAATTATTAAATTTATTACGTGGTGCTTTCAATGTCAGTCGGCGGATTACAAAGCTATTGACTGTCCCATTACTAGAGGTTCTTGCACTGGTTTTTTGAACGATTTGCAGATGATGTTCGTGTGTTTTTTTGAATACAAACAAATTGTTTTTTTTTAAATTCATATGCATATGAACGCGTTCTATTATTTTTAGGCCCGGTCTTTTTTAAAAAAGTAGTATTAAATTAAACGTCAGATTAATCTGACTTTTAAAGAAATGCGCCTTTTATATGGTATTAAACTTATTTTTAGTTAAAAGGCATATACAGTGAGATCAAAAATGTCCGATTGTGTTGGTGCTGTTGAAAAATTGGTAGTAACACGAAACAAATTCAGTTATTATGGAAATTCCAGTAGCGTCGGAGACGGGAAGTTGTATTTATGATGGGTAATTATTGACATTTAAATCTCATTGATAAATTTGTCAATACTTTTTCTAATTAATTAATGAAATGAAACCACAGACACATATTTAGTATTATTAAGATGTGGAAAATGAAATTCTATATGTAATAAAAAAAACTAAAAGTTCTACATATCACATTTCAATAAATAAGACAAATATTTACACATGTATTAGAATAAAAAGATTGTTTATAACATATGATACATATGTATGTTTCACATATGAATTCCATAGATTAATTTATGAATATAAAACTTGTTTGTTACATTAATTATTTCATTACGCACAATATAAAATTTCTTATAAAAACTGTTCAAAATGTTCACCTTCATTATTTAAACAGACTAGAACTCTTCGTTTCATGTTTTCGAAAACATTTTGTAATGTCTCAACATTAATATTTTGAATTTCGTTTTCAATAGCTGCCTATAGTTCGTCAATAATATAAAGTCGATTGCGATAGATTCTATTCTTCAAGCTTCTAAATAAATAAAAATCTAAAGGAGTCAGATCGGGTGATCTTGGAGGCCATCTCCCTCGGCTAATTACTCTCTGAGGAAAGTGTGTTTCCAAGAAATGCAAAGTAGCTGCAGCTGTATGTGCAGTGGCACCATCTCGTTGAAAATAACCTCGTTGCATTTCATCATCATTAAGTTCAGCTATAAATGGATTTAAAATCTGTTCTCTATATCTCTCAGCATTAATAGTCTCGTGAAAGAAAATAGGACCGATAACTCGCCTACGTGACACTGCTACTCATACACCAATTTTAATTATGTGTAAACTTGTTTCGACCAACATTTGCAATTTTAGGTCTACTCACTTCCAGACTCCATTAAGCGTTCAGCAGTACGTTGTTGATGTTGAGCAAAAGTGTCAAACGGTACAACATCCTCTGAATACATTGCGATATACTGTTCATACCAAAATTCCGTCGAGTATATCCAAGAACCCTCTTCATTTTGCATCCCACTGCGGAAATACGCCATTACGATAAATGTGTCTCGTTCCACAAAAAACACCATTATTGAACCGTTATCGTCTTTTAGTACTGATAAGTACTGTTATTTAAGAATATAAAGGGAAATATACTAAAACAAAGTGAGAACAACAGATAACCACACACGATAAATCTCACTTAAAACATCCGCACGTCAATCAGAATTACAACTATCAATTTTGACAGTAGAAAATGTTATAAACTTAACAAGCCAAAAATATCCGGATGGCCAACTTAACCAGCCTTTTTTGATCACACTGTAATATAAATTTAAAGTACGTTGGCAACTGTAAATTGTCGAACGCATATGCCAAAAGAAAAGAGATGGACGGTATACGTATTAAATCTGAGAGCGATAGTTACGGAGTGTGATTGTTCTTATAATTTGTGTTATAACCCCACTTCGTCACGTCACTTCATATTGCCACATAAGCGAAAACGATTTCTATTTTATTTGAAAAAGAGAGCACAATTACTGAAAGACGGAAAAGAAAACGTTCAAAGAATTTTGCAGAGTTACTTATTTAGTTATTTACGGATCTAAAAAGTCGTTTGCATATTCAAATAGTCACACTCTATAAGTAAAATAACTAGTTATTTTCGCGGGGCACGTGTTGCTGAATTTCTTGTAAAATATTCCGAACCGAAATCGTAGTCGAAAACGTCTAATAAATTCTTTGTCATCCCAAACATTCATGTGATTGCTTCGAGGTAAAGTACATGTTTCCTCGCAGGATTTACCAATTCTGCAAGCTATACTAAATCCGCTTCAATCAAAATTTGATGTTCTTCATCAATTAATTAAATACATTTTATTTTTACTGCTCAACACACTTTTACACTACTGTCACAAGTCACAACTGCAATGAGTTACCTGTTTTGATGATGGAGTTGAGGTTAGAATCTTCATTGTAAGAAGTTAAAAGCAGGTTGGTGGTACACGTAAGTTACAAGCCAGTTAAAGTTCCATTTTGTAAAATTATCACTTAAAAGGTAGTTAAAATACGAATTTTTCAATAACAAAGTAGATAAATCTACAAGAAACTTTGAAAGACCAGGCCTTAGGCCCGGTCTTTTAACTTGTTTTTAAAGTCCTTTTTAACAAAAAATAATATTACATTAAAAGTCAGATTAATCTGACTTTTAAAAAAATGCGTCTTTTATATGGTATAAAACTTGTTTTTAGTTAAAAGGCATATAATATCAATTTAAAGTAAGTTGGCAAGTGTAAGTTGTCAAACGCATGCGTCCATAGAAAAGAGATGGACGGTATATGTGTTAAATCTGAGAGCGTTAGCTGCGGAATGTGGCTGTTTTATTCTTATAATTTGTGTTGTAACCTCACTTCCTCACTCTACTTCATATTGCGACATAACCGAAAACGATTTTTATTTTATTTGAAAAATGTCGAACACATTTACTGAAAGACGAAAAAGAAAACGATCAAATAATTTTACAGATATACTTATTTAGTTATTTACGGATCTAAAAAGTCGTTTGCATATTCAAATAGACACACTATCTATAAATAAAATAACTAGTTATTTTCGCGGGGCACCTGTTCAATTTCTTGTAAAATATTCCGAACCGAAATCTTTGATAGTCGAAAACGTCTAATAAATTCTTTGTCAACCCAAACATTCATGTGATTGCTTCAAAGTAAAGTATGTATGTGTTTCCTCGCAGGATTTACCAATCCTGCAAGCTCTACTAAATCCGCTTCAATTAAAATTTGACGTTCTTTATCAATTAATTAAATACATTTTATTTTTACTGCTTAACAAACTTTTACACTACTGTCACGAGTCACAACTGCAATGAACTACCTATTTTGATGAAGTTGAGGTTAGAATCTTCATTGTATGAAGTTAAAATGCAGTTTATGGTACCCGTAAGTTACAAACCAGTTAAAGTTCCTTTTACTAAAATTATGCAGATAAATCTACAAGAAACTTTAAAAGTAAGTTAAAAGACCGGGCCTTGGTCTTCTAACTTAGGAAAGAAATAAAATCTTTCGTAATGTAAGAACATCAAGGAAACATGTACACTTCAACGTACGACAACTTCATCCGTAAACGTCATACTTAGGAAAATTTCCGTGTCATACCTTATTAGAAAAACAACCTCTCTTCCAGAAAGTTGATTTTTGTAATACCAACACTACTATTTTTCAAGTTAAATAGGATGTACATATTTGTCTCTGTGTGTTGCATTTCATCGTAATTAGCATACGTTCTTTTTTGTTTTTACGTACGTGTGTATGGTGCCTGCACGTTTACCCATAATCGTTGGCGTTATATCCATTAAAAATAGCGATCTATTGTTCTCTCTGCGGATTACCGGAAATTTACATCATCTGGAAAAACTATACGCATTAATTCATAGACCCAAATGGCGATTCTGTTAAGATCCTTATGTGATTTAAATTCCAGCTGTTGTGAAATCGATTTTTTTCATTTCGCTTAGAGTTGTTAGGAAAACTCGCAATAGCAGGCTGCTGGCCAGGTGTTAGGAAAATTTCTACTGATTACCAAATGGTTAATTAATAGTTACTTGACTGAATTGTAGATATGGGGAAATGTGCACAGAGAAAAAAAAGTTCTTGACCCAAACAAATACGCATTCGGTCAACCAAATCGTAATTTCAAATAGCGGCAAAGATATATTTTTTTAATTTAAAGAAATAATTTTTTTGACATCATTATTTGATTCAAACATATGATCTCTTGAAATAAACAACCTCAAGTTTGATTTGAAAATATATATGTTTGATGTAATATATGTCACATGTCTGATTCAACAATACAGTTCTTTGTTTTAAAGAACTTCGCCAGTTTGAACCAAATATATTTTTCTTTACCATTTATTTGACTTCACCTTTTAATAGCAAACGTTCCCAAAATGGGAAGATACTAAAAAATCCAATTTTTATTGAATTAATCATATTATTTACATAACATTTTTATGTTTTAAAAAATAAATAGATGTAAGCTTTTCTAATTGGTAATTACAAAAATTTTAGTAATCTGATTAGTTCGATAATAAATCGATCTTTTAGGAAGTTCCCGTTTTCGGAACGTTCCCCCTCAAGAAGGTTAGAAAAATATGTATTTGCTTAACGAAATATTTCTGTGGTTTAAAGTATGCTGTTGCTTTGACAAAAAAACACTCCGGCAAATTTAAAGGAACGGATATAAAATGGATTTTTTCTCTCCATAATTTTCTTTTCTCATAACAAATTTGAATGGAAGTTTTTTTATTGGAAAAATTAACTAATGGCTAGTTGATTGTAGTTTGTTTTGTAAAGCCTCATGCCATTCTCAAGCCTCTTTAATAACGTAATACAAAAAGGTCAAATTTTTGCAGAAAATGAATTGTACATTTTGACTTGTTTTAAACGTTTAATGTTCAAGAAAAATTATAACAATTTTTTTTTTTAATAACGGGTGTTTCGTCCACGAGCTCTTACAACTGCGGTCATCCGTCTTGCCATACTTCTAATGACGTTGTCGACCATTTCTTGAGGCAAATCTTCCCATATTTCAATTAAAGCAGCTCTCACGTCTTCGGTGTTCCGGCCTGCAGGAATTCTTGACCTAAGTCGTCTGCCTAGCATGTCCCAAGTATATTCAATTGGATTCAAATGCGGGGAACATGCAGGCCAGATGTTGGTATTTGTACTTGATTTAAAAAGTCAGTTACACAGTGAGCTTACGTGAGGGCGAGCATTGTCGTGCATTAACATGAAATTTGGACCGATATATGGAGCGAAAGGTATCACATGGTCTTGCAGAACTTCCCTTACGTATCTATCGGCAGTTAAAGTGCCGCCATCAATTACCGCCAACTCTGTGCGTGTCCCTAAACATATTCCACCCCACACCATCATTGACTCTCCACTGAAAGAAACTTTAGGAGTAAAATTAAATTGTTCATTTTATTCTCCTGGATGTCGATACAATCTATCCCTACCATCTATTGAATTTACGCAGAAACGGCTCTCATCCGTGAACAAAATTTTACCCCACTGATTATTCCAATTTTGGTGTTCTCGAGCGAAGGCTAGTCGCGCTACTGGGTGATGTCTTTGGAGATTTTGAGCTTTTTTGGCCTATACGACTCCAAATCAACTTATTTAAGTCTTCTTCTAACTGTACACTCACTTATTCTGGTTCCACGTACTTCTTCCAGTTCGTTTCGCGTTTGAATAGCCATTTCACCCCTATTTCTGAGCGTTTGCAACGCTATAAATCGATCATCTACAGGCATAGTTGAGCGCTTTCTGCTTTGACCTCGTCTTCTCACATATTCTCCAGTTTGCCTCCACCGTGTAATATCACTGCAAGATCGGTCGGAAAATACCGACGACGCGTGAAGCGCACAATTCTAATAGATATTTGTCTGTTGTTCTTAAAAAATGTGCTTTCACTCAAATAAACCTTTGTTGAATTAAATAAATAATTTCAAAAATATATATTTGTTCGATTCAAGAACTTTTTTTTCTCTGTGTGCCATCATCATGTTATAAATATTATAGTTTTCGTAAACTTGTTGTAACAAAAAGTTGCTGACTATCTCGAACTGCTGCAGAATCATTTGAATCAAGTTTCAAGATGACATTTTTCACTTGTGAAAAATATTTCTGATAGTAAGATACTGCCTGGAGCCATACCGGACACAATT
Organism: Dynastes maya; assembly: GCA_029619315.2. Lineage (NCBI taxonomy): Eukaryota > Metazoa > Arthropoda > Insecta > Coleoptera > Scarabaeidae > Dynastes > Dynastes maya. The sequence goes on from JAROYE020000035.1 coordinate 628,786, forward strand.
GTTTGAATACACGGATGTGAGAGATTTGATGAACACTTTTTTGGAAGATGCTATTAACTTATCCACCATCGGATACTTCTTTCGAATGGTTTCTGCTACGAGGTGACATGCGTGTATGAGGCATGTTATGTGAAGAAGAGTCGGAAAGCATATTTTCAACATCCTACCAACTCCCAGCATTGTTGCGGCTCCGTCAGTAACGAACATTGTGACTTGGGTTCCTGTGATACAAAATTCTCTCTACGAATCTTTTATTATCTTGACAACGGTTTCTGCATTAGTTTTCTGAATCCTTTTACTGGATAACAACAATGAAGCTGGTGGACCATCACGTTTTAAAGGACGCGCTACAACATGAATGACGCTGTGTTTCTGAGCATCAGTTGTTTCATCCACACATAGGCAGATTTTCTTATTTCTCAAGTCGTCTTTTATACATTCCTTTACTGTACCTTGCACACGTGGCAAATTGTATCGTAATTGCATAGATGTTGGCAGCTTCCATGAGGGAACGTACTTAGCCCAAAAAAGACGAAAGTGTTCATTAGATATTAGATGTTGTAGGATATTGCACACACTTAACACAAAAATAAAATCACATAAAAATTGCCAGTATGGAATACTGTTTCTTGAATTCAATACATGACGTTTACTTTTACAATGTTTTCTACATTCAAACCTATCGCGACTTAGCAATTCGCTATTGCATATTGTGCAATAAATATGCAGACTTCTATATTCTAATTCAGGGAAATGCCTGAGATATTTATTCATATTCGAAGGGAACGTTACACCCTTTGGGCGTCCCATCTCCGCATACTTATTTGGCGTGCAGCGTGCAACGTACTGTCGCGTTGAACTCTCTCACGGTACTGTCGAGATCGACTATGAGTTGAAAATTACCCCTACCCACGCCGCTACCGCTACGCTACTGCCGTCCGGTGCCACTTTTTTAACAAACTCTAATTATGACCCATCAGTTGAATCACATACCTTGTTATACAATGATTATCTGTTATGTAAATTAAATACAATTTTCAATTTTTATAAATTGAAAGTCTATATTTTATTGTTAGTTATATTATATTATAGTAGAAATTGTTCACCATTTGTATAGATTTCGCATTATATTAAAGCATTTATCCAAAAATGTGCGCCGGCCGAACTATTATGAGCCTGGGCTCATATATACAGTGAAAGTTCTCGTAACGGGCAGCTCTAATAAGCGACCATCTCCTTTAAACAGCCAAATTTCTTGGAACCGCATTTATTCCCATAGTTTTACACATAAAGCGCATCCCCATAAGCGAGCACTCCTATGGACGGGCACGGGCAGCATTTTTTTGTTCTCAGGCTGACTAAAATCTCCTATAAACGACCACGACGTTCCAATAGCCGCTCGAATTATATTTCAAAGCTAGATAATTTTCCTTGGTTTATGTACATATGGGCATTTTACTTTAGACTATTTGCCGGTATATTTGGTGGTTCCCCTTTTTATTTGATGCTACATCGGGATCAATTATTCTTTATGCGGCAGTTTTGTTTAAGAATCGGACACGTATATAAAATCTTATGTACAACAATGGTCTCGAAATAAAGAATATTAACTCTGAAAGAGAAGATGGAAGTAGTGAACGTAATTGATACAGAAAAACTGTCAACTCGGGCTCTGGCGTTGAAGTTCAACATAGGAAAAACGCAAGCTACTGCAATTGCAAAAAATAAAGAAGAAATCCGACGCCTGTGGCAGTCTGGTGTATATGTGCACCAAAAAAAGAGCTTTTTAAAAACTGAAGGCTTAAACATAGATAAGGCATGTTTTGAATGGTTTGTGAGGGCTAGAAAGCCAAGGCGGTAGAAATTGCAGAAAGGTACGGCCTCAAGAATTTTAGTGCGTTTGATGGTTGGCTTCAAAAATGGCGTAGAAGACACGGCGTTAGTTTCAAATGCATATCAGGTGAAGCGGCTGACGTAAAACAAGATACGGTTGATGCATTTATGGAGAAACTTCCGTCTTTCCGTGCTGATGAGAGCGGACTTTTTTTCGAGCGCTTCCCGATAAAACGCTTGCCTTGAAATCCGACAAATGCTCAGGAGGAAAGCTGGCATAAGAAAGACTAACCATTTTATTTTGTGCAAGGACAGAAAAATTGTTAGTGATTGTAAAAACGGCTCGTCCGAGAGCATTGAAAAACATAAACATTAAGGATTTATCTGTCATATGGAAGTTAAATAAAAAAGCATGGATGAATCGCGAACTGATGAGCGAATGGTTGGTAGAGCTAGATCGAAAAATGGGGATTGAGAAGAGAAAACTTTTGCTGTTTTTAGACAATGCAGGGTCGCATCCTCGAGAACTGAACCGAAAAAATGTGAAAATAATTTGGTTGCCTGTCAATACAACATGCGTTTGTCAGCGTTTGGACCAGGGTATCATTCAAAATTTCAAATTTTATTACCGAAATCAGATTTTGAAGCACATTTTACCTAACACGGATAGCGTCAAATCAGCATCTGAACTTTCCAAGAAAATTAACGTTTTAGAGGCACTGTATTTCATAAAAACAGCGTGGCAAAACGTGAATTCCACAACAATACAAAACTGTTTCGGAAAAGCTGGGTTCAGAAAAGCAAAAACGGAGTTCTCCCATTTTGACCCCAAAGACGATATACCGTTGTCTATACTTGCCGCAATGTATTAGAGCTGTTAAAGAGTTGGATATAACAAATGATCAAAATCTAGGTGAATTCATAAACATCGATCAAAACACACCAACTGAAGATAATTTTGATTTAGAGAATCAAGTTGTTGAATCTAAACACAATGAGGAGAAAAATGAAACAGAGGCCGAAATAAGGGACATACCAGAAGAAGATAATCCTATAAAGAGCTACTATCAGGCCGTGAAGTGCATTAAAGACTTAAAACAATTTTCAAAAGACGACTATGGGGTTTTTGAACACATTAAGAATTTGGAATGTCATTTTCACAATTGCTTTTTGGAGGAACAAAAAAAAAATTAAGCAATCAAGCATTTTAAGACTTTTTCAAGCTGCTCCTAAATAAATTTTAAATTTCTATTTAGTGTTTTTGTTTCTATGTTTTGTGCTTGCCTATATACAATATATATATTTTTAAGATGGTTTAATGATAGGTATGTAGTATCTACGTATATATTGTGGTTCAAAAGAACAATAAAAAAGTTGCCAATTTTTCTTCTAATAAAGTTTAGTGAAGTAAATTTCTGAAAAACATAATATGTACTGTTATGTTACGTTCAACGTTGTATCTACGACACCAACTACTTCTCTCGGTTGTCACTTCGGTACTGACCAAATGTCAGACTGGCCATTCGTTGGCAACCAAGTACCCCTCTTGCGGGGATAATTGGTAATTTTTGCGTTACCATTCCCCTCCTCAGCCAACCGTCCTTGGGGCGAGGACGGTAAAATTTAATTATAAGTCCAGATAATGACGAGTGTGGGGTATCATGGACAATTCTACTCGTTTATAAATTTTTCTATTCACTTATTTCTTCCAAATTAGTGTAAAAATCATCTGGAATAAGCAACAGCGTAAATTGTAAAGCACATCAGATAATATTTCATCAATTAAATCTTTATCTGAAAGGTTTCTGTAAATTAGCAATGGATTTTCTATTTTAAAGCTTGTTGGTGACAGTTCGTACCAAAGAATCATCAACAAACAACCTCCTGGTTAAGTCACTGCATTCGTTCTCATATGCTAATATCATTTTGATTGAAAGTCATCGAAAAGTTAGTTTCTATTTGGGTAAATTATCAAAATTGGCTGTGAAAGAGAACAATCGCCGGTCTTTCGCGATTTAAAATAAAAGAAAGAGGAACGACGCCCTAAATTTTCATCAATCTTTATTCGGCCTTGGTTGAATCAAAGTTTGTCGTGAATCCAATCCAAAGATAAGTGTTCGTTGTGTATTCAAAATCATTATTAGAGAAGTAAATAAGGTTGAATATCCAGAGCAGGCAGTTCCCGTGGTGGGTATATAAACAGAGGGTTTATATACATTGGCGTCGTTCGAAAGTTTAAAGGTTAGTTAATTTTTAAAATCTTAAAAATTCGTTAATTTGATTTTATTAAGTTGGAAATTCATTCAAAATTGCCGCAAGGGTATCTAGGGATACCCCCCAACCTACAAAATTATATAAATTAATTAAATTAGAGTTAAATTAGAAAATTTAACAAAATCTGAGTAAAAACCCCCGAGAAAGATATTTCAGTACATATAAATACATTTATCAATAGAAAATAAATGGAAACTGAACTTTTGCTTTTGAATGTAGTTTTTTCTTAAGCCGGCGCCTCTCATAAGCGGGCAAATTTGCTGGAACCGTGACTGCCCGCTTATGGGAGCTTTCACTGTATACCGATTCTAATTTATAAATTCAAAATCATTTAAAAAAATGTTGGTGATTTATTGTTTAATCTTTTCAGATTGATAGCTTACGATAGGACCAGGCTACAGTTTCTGGCAGAACTGAGATGGTTACCCAGCGACCCTGATAGCATTTGGGCTCTATCCACACGCTTCCAAAAGTTCTTCAAGCGCAACGTAAGATCCAACGAAATCAATCTGAGAATCATCAGAATCCCAATCAATTCAATACCAGCATACCCTGTACTATCCAACAGTATATTCTTTAAATAAAAAGGAAGAATTTCTTGAAAGGTTAGAGCGGCTTTAAACCTTCTTTTTTTGACTGTCATTAAGTTAAATTGATAGATTTGAGAAATATATTTTTTAATAGTTTTTTACTTTAGTAAAACAAAATTTAGTAGTTACTTACAAAGATTATTTAATTTGGGCAATTCTCAGTCAAAATATTAGCTTTACAGCAAATAAAAACACCTCTTTTTTAAGCTTTAAATGGACGTGGTTCAACTTAGAAAGCAAAAAACAATAGTTAAAATACCTCAAAAATAGTGGAATTGGCAAAATGCATTTGTTTACCTTTACGTCTTTAATTCTTTTTATGCGAACAATATTCTTTTGCACAATGGTTACCATTTCTTACCAAAATTTTATTGTATTGTATTATCTTTTCTTTATTAAGGTTTTAGTGCGTCAGTATACTTATTTAAATTATTGGGGGAAATTCGGAAAATATATACGTAACATTAACTGGAAACGATGCCAGTGAATTTGTTACATGTCTAGATAATGCTTTACTAGCCAATATTTCAAATTTGTACTGAACAAAATATTGGTATAGTAACGAGTATGATTTTAATTACTTTTCCATCTTCCAGAGTCTCTTTTTTTACATATATTTATTTGAATTATTATTAGATTACTAAATGTACTTGATTTGCTTTTTGAATATTGCATCTATATGTACATAAAACAAGTAATTTTATTTTTAATTTGCATATTTTGACGTAAATTTTGTTTAGGATAAGGTTAAACTTTGATATATAATATATGTTTTATTTTATATATTTTATTTTGCAATAAATTTAGGTATTTAATATTTAAAAAGTGATTGATTTCCTTACTTCTCCTGTAAAGATTTGTCCCCTCCCGTGCATATTTGTCCTGCAGACAACTGAGGAGTGCTTTACGTGCAAATTGGCGTATTAGAGTTAGAGAACTTTCTTAAATGTTGAACATCAGTGCATTTGTAATTTTAGTTATCACAAAATTGCTGTTAGGTGGATTTCACCATTGCCTACACCTATTGGCAGAATTTACTTGACTACAGCTTTTGGAATGCTATCAAAAACATCGTGATGTCTTTTTACTACAAACGAGAATCTAACGTCATGAGAATATGCAGTAAAGGCGTACAGAACCTTAGAATACAAACGATGTTAATCTCAACCATCAGGAGGAAAAGTAGGGGTCTCCTGATTAGACGTACCATATAATGTATACCGCGTTAGTAAGTTTCGTAGTAAAGTGAACCGCTAAAATATATGGACAGTGTTGCAACGTTTGCCCGCTATGAAAGTATAAGGTGGGGAGTCGGGCGAAGCAATCTATCTCTATCAGTACGAATCCAATCGCCGTTAGATCATCGCGCTAGACTCTAGCCATGCATACCCATAGTTTATTTCTTTAATTGATCATCCTTGCCTTTCATCTTTTTTCCTTAGTTATTTTTGATTTGCTTTGTTTGTGTCTCGAAATTATACTGTGCAATATTTTTCTTTTTAATTACGTTCATATAAACTAAGAAGTCATGAAATAGTACCACATTAGCGATATCACCGGAAATGACTGTTTATTTGAACAGCTATTATAATAATAGGTTCAACGGAATTTTTATACATACAAATACGATTCATTTTGACATAAAATTCCATTAATTAGATTTAGAAAACATGTTTTCGTTTTGGAATTTGCCTTTAAAAGTTGATATGTTTGTTAGGCACTTACTATAATTTAAACATTTAATACATTGGATATTTGGAAATGCAAAAATGTAATCTAATTATTTTATAATGAGAGGTTCTATATAGTTTTGGAATTCGTAATTTTTCCTTTTAAATTAAGAACGTTTTCTTTGTTTCATATACGACAATATTATTTAAGTATTTATTTGGAAATAATTAACGATTAAAGTCCATCAATAGGATAAAAATCAAATAAGATGTATTACCTGTTTCCATAAATCTGTGTCGAGCAGTTACCTCGAGCATGTACGCTAGACGACCGATTTGTCTGTGGGGGATTGTCTAGGGACAGAGGAGTGAAGAGGGCGTTCTAAGCACAATCGACAACATTATTCGCTATATGTATGGGACCAGCGCTTATAAATAGAGCAACGCAAACTGCGCTGAAAGAAAGTGGCTGACGCATAAAAGTTTACACAAAATAAACACGGCCGGGACAATTCGGTATAAGCGTCAGTATAACTGCGTCCCGATAGCCGATCTGTTGTGTATGCATCTACGCTGTCGTATACTACATCGTAGTTCTACGTTTGTTTTGAAAATGTTTCCTACGTCGCGAAAACGACCAAAGTTGGACACAATAAAAGAATTTATTGCAGAAATGCCTGATTTAAAGTGTGATGGCGCTAAAATTCAATGTGTAGTGTGTAAAATAGATTTAATGTGTTGGTCGAAAAGTGATTGTCTACGGCACGTAAATAGTGCAGGGCATGTTTCAAAAAAAAATTCCACACGAGATTATGACAAATTTAAATTTAATTTATGTGTTTATTGCATGTAGTTTACCATTTCATTTACTAAGGAAGAAATCATACGTCTCGTTTTGGAATGCATATTCGGACTTTAAGTTACCAAGTGAGAGAACATTACAGAGTTGTGCCGTCTGCTCGTGAGCATATCGAGAAAAGAATTAAATCGGAGTTGCAAGATAAAAACTGTGGTTATGTGTGGACGAAACAACAGATCGTAAAAAACATTCTGTGGTTAATGTAATGGTACGCACAATGGAACCACATCTACCGTCACCCTCAATTTTACTAGCTTCCAGACGAATACAACAATGCACTGCCGAAGTAATTTCAATGTTGGTGTTAAATACATTGGAAAAGTTTCAACAAATTAACTGTTGATGTTTATGAATGATGGTGCCGCAAACATGCTTGCTATAAGTCGATCTCTTAAAAAACATTGTGCTAACTTGTTGCTTATTACATGTAAAATTCATACTCTCAGTCTCGTAGCAGATAGTATCAGAAAATGTTATCCCGAGGTAGACGCTGTAGTAGCACAAAAGCTGTGTTTGTAAAATCTCCAAAACGTATTCGAGAATTTCATAGACTATGCCCCGGTATTCCTGAACCACCACAACCTATTCTTACTCGTTTGGGAACACGGTTAGAGGCTGCATTTTATTGTCTGCTGCGGTTGTCAAGGTAAGCCGCTTGAAATTTCAGGATAGTCAAGTTAAAACAGATTTGGAAATTATTCAGAACAATTACGTGGGACTAGCGGATGCGATAGAAAAACTACAAAATTCTTCGGTGTCGTTAGTGGAATCTTTGCAAATAGTGCAACATGTTCACGCACAGCTATGCGCGATAGAAGACACAAGAAATGTTTGTGTTTTATAAAGGTTTGAAACTGTTTTAGATAAAGACTCTGATTTTGGCACATTAAGACACATTTGTGAAGGTGCGTCAACAGAACCGTCAAGTTATTTGAAAGATTATTTTACTTACGCAAATATAACGTCACTAGATGTAGAACGTTCGTTTTCGGCATACAAAGACACTTTTTCTTCACGCCGCACTCACTTTGCCGGAGGACTCTTAAAACGGTAAGAGTTTGAGCACGTATCACATTAAATTTATTTTGTGTAAACTTTTATGCGTCCGCCACTGGCTTTCAACGCAGTTGCGTTGCTCTATTTATAAAGGAATCCTTACGTACCCTAGTATATATATGCTACCGCCTTTGCTGCACAGATATATTTCAAAATTACATATCTTTCTACGTCCAGTGACTTTCTGCGTCCGTATATGGGCGCAGAAAGGTTTTCAGTGCTTTTATCAGCAACGAAAGGTTTCCGGACATCTATTTTCATATTTCTAAACTTATCAATTTCAGTAGCAAAGGATGTGCGTATAGAGTTCACTTTGTGCAGTCTGGATAAGGAATAAAATTGACTGGCCCGGACGCAGAAATGATAGCAAGATGTAAAAAAATATACAAACATAGTTCTACTGGTTTGGCATCACGTGGCGTAATGATCGCTTGGTGTATATTTTCTATTAGAATATTTTATCGCCGTTTGACCATTTTAAGAACTTTTCTGCGTCCGTAAATCTGGCAACGTACAGTTGCCCAGTCCTAGAACCGTCGGTCCGTGTAGATAGTATAAAGAAAAAAAAGGTTATAAGTAGAGATTTGGACTGAATTAATCTTATATTTTTTCCATTAATAATAGAAGAGAAGCTAATGGTAATAATGAATTTTACATAGAAAATATTGAAATGTTAAAAGATTTCTTATTTATACGTTGAATAATATTAACCAATTTTAATTTAATAATTATACAAGAAGTATAAACTGGGGTGAGCATGGTAAAAATTTTAAAATAGAAAAAAATTAGATAGAATATATCTATAGAAATAAATAGGCAAAAAGACACTCTAAGGAATTGTGCGTAAATATCTATCAACATTCATCAATTAATGAGAATGATGGAACGACAGATTATAATTTTTTAGAAGTTCTTTTAACAATGGAAAACAGATTTTTATTATGTATTCGCAAAAAGGCAGAGGGTCCGTCAGTACTTTGCTAATAACCTCAAATTTTCTTGTGAAACAATGCCAACAGTATGAGGAAAGCAGTAGTAAATATGGTAGTTTTAAAGAGGCGTTTTCCTGGCCTGCATAAGGAAGGTACTTTTTTGGGGGTTTTGACCGCAGATTGAAATTAATGCTATCGAGTTCTAAAATGTTTAAATACGAATTTCTATAACTTCGAAATCCGAAAACTCAAGATCGAATTCAGAATTTCGAATCCGAACCGAATGTTTGTAATCACGGATGGATATTCCGTGCGTTTTTTATCTCTGAACATACGCCTCCAATGATGCGCGTTTTCTTTAAACTGAACATGGAGATGAAAGGTGTTATCGTAAAAAATAAACAATTTTGCAGCCTGAATTTCTGAAAAATTCGAAAATTCAAATTTTATCAACAGCCTTAATTTTGACGAGTTACCAGTTTCTTTAGAGCACAGAATGGGCGGTCTGCTGAAGGTAAAGAACACTATTATTGTAGGAATTAACGTCCTTATGTTACGCACGTTAAGTTACTGCGTCATCTAGCTTCTTCTCTTGAAGAATTGAACTGGCTTTTCCCCTGTGGTGGAAGAAAATAAGAAAATGGAATAGAATCGTTAATACATATTTTTTACCAAACATTTCTAAAATATGTGATTTAGCGGTAAGCTATTAGTGGCAGGCCTGAGAGCGAATGTGATGGAGCCACGAAGAGAAAACATTACTATGAGTACAACGGGAATAACGACGGCTCCATATAGAAACAGATGCCTTTCCATGGAACGAGTCAAGGTGTATAACAAGGACTTGAAGACAACAACACCAGTCATTAGAAAACTTCTAAAAAAGCTGACAGCAAGGTCCGCGAAGCTATAAGGATAGTACACTCTGCATAATTGGTCAGCCGGTCGGTCGATCTAGGTCCTTATTTGGAAAATTTTTTCAACAGAAACAAATACAACAGTAGTATGTTGTTTCGTGTTGATTGTTAGAACAGAACATGGGAGCTGCTTAATCAGACAATCGTTAGAGTGTTTTCCGGATATATGCAGTTAGGTTATGTACGCTGAGCCACATTACACAGTTAGTTTATATTTTCGCCTGTGGGTTTATGACTATATGGTTAATATAAAACACCATGTAAACCTTTCGCTACTTTACAGAAAATTAATCTCAAAGAGAAAATCGAAAATGAATTGTAGGAGTACCTAAGAGCATAGGAACACGGCAAAACTCGGTAATTACGACGTCAACGACACTGCAATAAAATAGTTATATATATAACTATTCTGTTATAATTAGAGTTGCTCACTAGCGCCAACGGGCAATGGCGGAGGTTCGATACAACCCTCAGTATAACTGCGAGTCTCAACCAGATCTGCTGTGTATACATGTACGCTGCCGTAAATACTATTTCGTAGTTGTACGTTTGTTTTAAAAATGTTGCAGAATTTATAGCAGAAATGCCTGACCTAAATTATGATGGCGTTAAAATTCAATGTATAGTTTGTAATATCCCTTTAATGTGTTGGTCCAAAAAGTATTGTCGACGTCACGTAAATAGTAAACAAATTGCACTCGACACTAAGATAAATTAAAATTTAGTTTATGCGTTACCTTTATTGCATGTAATCTACCGTTTAATTTACTAGACAAGGAAGCATATGTCTTCTTTTGGAATAAATATTCCGACTGCAAATTACCAAGTCAGGCATCGTTACAAAGAATTGTGCCATCTGCTCGTGAACATGTTGAAAAAAGAATTAAATCGGAGTTGAAAGATAAAAAACTGTGGTTATGTGTGGACGAAACAACAGATCGTAAAAAACATTCTGTGGTTAATGTAATGGTACGTACAATGGAACCACATCGATCGTCACCTTCAATTCTATTAGTTTCCAGACGAGTGCAACAATCAACAATGTACTGCCGAAGTAATTTCAAAGTTAGTGTTAAATACATTATAAAAGTTTGAACTTTCAACAAACCAACTGTTGATGCTTATGAGTGTTGGTGCTGCAAACATGCTTTCTGTAGGCCGATCTCTTAAAAAACATTGTGCTAACTTGTTACATATTACGTGTAAAATTCATGCTTTCAGTCATGTGGTAGATAGTATTAGAAAATGTTATCCTGAGGTAAATGCTTTAATAGCGCATACAAAGGCAGTGTTTGTCAAATCCCCAAAACGTGGTCGCAAATTTCACAGACTGTGCCCCCTTGTGCCTGAGCCACCAGAACCTATTCTTACACGTTGGGGAACATGGTTACAAGCGCCGTTTTATTATCATAAATATTTTGAAAATATTAAGAACGTGGCTTTACAATTCAATCCAAAGGAAGCTGCGGCTATCAAGGAAAGCCAGTCGAAATTTCAAGATAGTCAGGTTAAAACGGATTTAAAAACTATCTAGAACAATTACTTCGGACTAGTGGAGGCAATAACAAAATTACAAAATCCTTCGGTGTCGTCAGTTCACGCGCAGCTATGCGCGGTAGAAGCGCAAAAAATGTTTGTGTTCTAGAATGGTTTGAAAGTGTTTTAGAGAAAGATTCTGATTTTGGCACATTAAGACAAATTTGTTCCAAAGATTATTTTAATTACGCAAATATAGCGTCACTAGAACGTTCGTTTTCTACATATAAACACACTTTTTCCTCACGCCGCACTCGATTTGCCGAAACAACTGTGGAAACATATCTAATGTTGCAGATATTTAACAGACATTATTCACTTTGTGATTTCACGGAAGATTCTTAAGTGTTTGAGCACGTATTATATTTTATTTCCGACCATTTATTTTGTGTAAACTTTTATGCGCCCGCCACTGGCTGTTGGCGCAAATTGAGCAACTCTAGTTATAATATTCAACAGGTCATTCACGGCTTTCTTAAATTTTGCTGGACGACATTATGGATCAAGATTTACTGAGATGTTTTAAAACAATTAAAAGTATTAAATTGGGCGACAATCTGTTCCATTTATTATTTCAGGTACTTTACTTACAAAGATATATTTTTTTAAATTACTTACAGTTATTCGTGTGTGTGCAGTGTGTGTAGTTTGCTCCTCTTCTGAATCCTAATTTGCTCTTTTCAAATAAAAAGTTGATATCCTCTTGAACTGACCTCTCCAATCCCCTTATATGACTTGTTCAGTTAGATTTTGCTTGATTTACTGTTCAAACTGTTACTGTTTGGTTTTAACACTTTTTAGCTTATATTTAAGCTTGTATTGGACTTTAAAAATTCAAATTTCTAAATGGATCTTCGAAATATATCTGCTTACTGTCAGATTTATTCTGTTTCTCTCTGTTTATGCGTTGTCTGGGTGCTACCAATCCAACGACTTTAATTTTGATGTCGTGATGTTCGTTTTCGGTACTGTAGATGACGTAAAGGATTTTGTTGCTTGGATTCCAAATTTAGTGTGTTTCGTATGTGTGTTTATTACATTTTTACAAATTATATTTCCAAAATGTCAATTACTCAAAATAATTCGAAACTTTGATTATCCCCTGTAAAATAACGTTAATGAGGTATTTTTTTTAATAAAAGATTAATAATATAAATCATCAAAATGCCAGAATTTGAATAATAATCCAAATAATCCGAATTCTACAAATGTTACGTTAAATTCTAATATTTTACGAATATCGATATGAAATTAATGTATTGTAATGTGAACACACGTACTTCAAGTGGGATGTCTCACTACAATTGTATGTATATGTATATACATGCGTAACAGAATTTGAAACCGTATATTTCTTCCATGGAATTTTTCTAAATCCTTGAGGGATAGGCACAATAAATAATAATACAATTGAATATCATTCAAAATATGTAAATTTTACAAAAAATATTTTTCTCTTTCGCTAGAAAAACAGAAGAAATTCAAAAAATTGAAATTTTCATGCAATCCAAGCGATAACGTTAACGAAAACTTTTTCTAACAAGTAGGCATACCAGAGATTTGAAATACTTGAGATACTTTGCAACTCACAGAAAGTCGACAAATTAGATCATCGTTCTGTTATGTTTGGTTTTTCGTTTTTTTTTTCTCATTTCTATTTCCAATTCACACTTGTTACATTATGATAATCGCATTTTCAAATTAATAGAAACAGCAGGTGTCACCGTTAGAAATACACGGCCTTTTATTTAAAAAAAAACAGTATCTTTCTTTTGCCTTCCAGCAAGGTAATATTGTTTCCTTCTTGTTAATGACGTATTAACTAAGCAGACAGCATTTGCATATCGCGAATCTTCCCCTTTTACGGCTATTTTCATTAGAAACAAGAACAGATTTTACTTACCTTTGGCTAAAAACAAAATTATGAATAATAATAAAAAAAAGATAAGCTGGTATTCACAGTGAAGTTACAGCTTTGTAACCACAAAATACCATCTATGAATCAGCAAATAACACTATACCATTTGTTCTTGAAACTGTCTTTAGGATCTAAGCAAACCGGTACTGTATATGGAATCATCTGCCTTCTAGATGTTTACGGGCGAAAAAGTATATGAGTGTATGCAAATTAGGAGATAAATTATTGCCCACTAAGATGTAATAATCACCATAAAAGTTCGTTATCTTTTTTCTGCATATTTGGTGTAATCTGGTGAGGTACATGGTCGATAATTTAGTATGGATGAATGTCATGGTTACAGGGGCCTCTATACGATATTAAAGTGATATTTTTATCATCTCTTCGCAAAGAAATTATTTTACTACTATTTTGCCATAAATATAATTTGTGGATTCTAGCTATCTTTTGCTTATCAAAATGTTTAAATAATATAACAAGAGGGCGCACAAAAGAAAATGTTATCCCAATCAAGTTTCATATAATCTAACAAGAAAAGAAATTAATAAAAATGTTAATAGAAAATCTGACATTTAAGGAGGTTAATATTCCATCTTTCTATTGCTCTAAGAAGTCACTAGTCAGAAGAAAGTCATCTATTCTCTTCGAAATTGCATAAACTAATACTTACTTTGTTAAACTCCTGAAAAATTATGTGCGATTTATTTTTAAATGCACTTATTTACTATCCTTCAAACTGGAATAGAAAAGTTACTACCGGCTATCTGCAACATTCAGCGCTGTGTTTTGCTCACAGGCGAATTTTTTATACTGCGTACCTAGTTTTGGTTGGTTGGATATTGTTTGATATAGATATTTCATTGTATCGACTTAAAGTGACATTATTTCCAAAATTTTACTCATCGAAAGAAGGTATGATGGGAGTCAAATATTGGCTTCTATTTATTTATACGCACAGAACCACACAAATGTACTTTTCTTCTGTTTTCCGCCTTTTTGATGCAATTCTACTGTAAATGGACGAAATCTTTGTCTCCTGATTACTCTGTTAATAATTAACTAACCGATAACGACTATAAAGAAATATACCAAACGATAAACAGTGACAACGAATAATGAATTATCAAACACTACACTCTGATCATTAGAGCAACGCAAACTGCGCTGAAAGCCAGTGGCGGACGCATAAAAGTTTACACAAAATAAACTAAATGTGATACGTGTTCACTTACCGTTTTAAGAGTCCTCCGTGAAATCACAAAGTGGATAATGTCTATTTAATATTTGTAACATTAGATATGTTTCCAAAGTTGTTTCGGCAAAGTGAGTGCGCACTTTCAAACCTTTCTAAAACACAAACATTTCTTGCGTCTTCTATCGCGCATAGCTGTGCGTGAATATGTTGCATTATTTGCAAAGATTCCACTAACGACACCGAAGAATTTTGTAGTTTTCCTATCGCATCCGCTAGTCCCACGTAATTGTTCTGAATAATTTCCAAATCTGTTTTAACTTGACTATCCTGAAATTTCAAGCGGCTTACCTTGACAGTCGCAGCTTCCTTTGGGTCGAATTCTAAAATCACGTTCTTTATATTCTCAAAATATTTAAGATAATAAAATGCAGCCTCTAACCATGTTCCCCAACGAGTAAGAATAGGTTGTGGTGGTTCAGGAATACCGGGGCATAGTCTATGAAATTCCCGAATACGTTTTGGGGATTTTACAAACACAGCTTTTGTATGTGCCATTAGAGCGTCTACCTCGGGATAACATTTTCTAATACTATCTGCTACGAGACTGAGAGTATGAATTTTACATGTAATATGCAACAAGTTAGCACAATGTTTTTTAAGAGATCGACCTACAGCAAGCATGTTTGCGGCACCATCACTCATAAACATCAACAGTTGATTTGTTGAAAGCTAGTAAAATTGAAGGTGACGGTCGATGTGGTTCCATTGTGCGTACCATTACATTAACCACAGAATGTTTTTTACGATCGTTGTTTCGTCCACACATAACCACAGTTGTTTATCTTGCAACTCCGATTTAATTCGACATGCTCACGAGCAGACGGCACAACTCTCTGTAATGTTCTCTCACTTGGTAACTTAAAGTCCGAATATTCATTCCAAAACGAGACGTATGCTTTCTTCCTTAGTAAATGAAATGGTAAATTACATGCAATAAAAACATAAATTAAATTTAAATTTGTCATAATCTCGTGTGGAATTTTTTTTTAAAACATGCCCTGCACTGTTTACGTGCCGTAGACAATCACTTTTCGACCAACACATTACATCTATTTTACACACTACACATTGAATTTTAGCGCCATCACACATTAAATCAGGCATTTCTGCAATAAATTCTCTTATTGTGTCCAACTTTGGTCGTTTTCGCGACGTAGGAAACATTTTCAAAACAAACGTAGAACTACGATATAGTATACGACAGCGTAGATGCATACACAACAGATCGGCTTTCGAGTCGCAGTTATACTGACGCTTATACCGAATTGTCCCGGTCGTGTTTATTTTGTGTAAACTTTTATGCGTCAGCCACTGGCTTTCGGCGCAATTTGCGTTGCTCTAGTAATAAGTCATAAAATAAGCTTGAGTTCGCTGTCTTTGCAAGTGTATCTATATTGAAGTCTCCTGCAATGCAGAAGAGAGAATAATTAGAGTCAATCTACTCAAGAGATAGTCTAATTTTTCTAGAAACACAAAAACGTCAGTATTGGGAACTCTATAAACGCACACAATGGCAAGCCTACAGTTCGTAATACGCAATTCACATGCAGAGCACTCAAATAGGTGAAGTTGCGATATATGTTGAAGGCCCTCCAATGGTTCGGCACTAAGTTTCTAGATATATAAATTGCAGTTCCACCATGCTTATGATGATTTCTACAGCAACAAGACATTGTAGCCATCAATATGCACCATCCGCAGTTGTTGTTCTGTTAACTAATGCTCGGCAACACAAACAATATGATATTTCTTTTCTACCAGAATTGATTGTAGCTCATCAAGACAAGTCCCTAAACACTGCACATTCTGATATAGGAGCTGCAAAGCAACCGCAGCAGTTCGTCTTACTTTATTTGCCGGCTCTGAGACAGTCTACTTTAGTAAAAGTAGGTACAATAGAGAGCTAAATTTCATAAAAAATGTAGCTATTTACAACGGTTACTCTTCTATAGATGTCGATCGTATATTTAGGAAAATTCAACATAGTCTCTATGTCAGAAATTCCACGACCTTAATCCCAGCAGTGATAATAAATTTAGGAAACTTCTCTTCCATAGAGTATCGAGAGGTATTAGTATAGTTTTTAAAGGGACAAGAGATGAACGTATGTTTCAGTTCGCGAAATGCACTCAAAAACCTTCTTGGCAATCCAAAAGATAAACCTGAAATGAGAGAAAGGTCGGGAATTTACAAAATTGCATGTGGTGATTGTGATAAAGACTATATTGGTCAAACGAAACGAGCGATAGGTACTAGATTCAATGAACACATCACGGGCAGATAGAAGCGTCAAGTGTCGCACAACACATAAACAATACCGGACATAATATTAAATTAGAAAACTTAAAATTGATTAAAAATGTGATTTCGCCGCGTGCGCTGGACGCCTATGAGACTATTAACATGAATACGAATGCAAACCTAATCAATAAAGAGAAGGATCTTTACATTTTTCCTGCCTTTCCGATTTATTACGGTAAGAGATCATTTGATTTATGGTTGTGCTATAACAGAGACGTCGATCCTCTAGTATATTCCGCATGCATCTTTAGTTTTTAAGGGTAGAGACGGAAAAAACACAAACTTGATGAACAGAAAAGGCATAACAGTTGTCTCACTCGATTTTTGTTAGGGTATGATGACCACATGTCTTTCGTTTCGTGGTGACAGACCTTTTTCCGCTTTTTCTGCTTATTTTAACTTGCTTTTTAGCCTAAAAAGCAAAAGTAGGTACTTGTATATATTTTTCTTGAAAAATAGGGATAGAGCGGGTTCGTTAGATTTAATATATGTTCTCTCACATCAATCGGTGCACGGCTGAAGATGATGACCTACGTGTCTTCGAAACGGCCTCTCCGAGTTAATTAATAATTTGTGTGGTGCGGAGTATGCCGAGAATATTTGTTTGCCATACTACCCCACAGTCCTTGCTATCATTAGAGTTCCATATACCTATTTCAATGATCTAATTTTACGGAAACTACAAATTTAAAGATATATCTAGCAATAAGTGGTGATTGATTGATTGATTTTCCTACCAAGGCAGGGCTGGTCTTTACATCCCTAACACTGAAGCTTAATAGCCTATTGTATTATTCCTGCTTCGGTTTTGTTTTACTTGAATAGGTTAGTTCCCGCAATCAGGTTTAAGAGGCTATGCGCGTATCTGCGTTGAGGTAACGCTGCACATTCGAAAATATTATGAGGGGCTGTTTCCTCCTCCTCATTGCAAAGTCTACATAAGGGTTCATCTTTGTAGGTCCCCATCTTATGCAAGTGGCCTCTCAAACAGTCATGTCCTGTTAATAGACATGTTGCTGCCCTAAGTTGTATCTTGCTTAATTCAAGCAGGTCAGCAGTCAGATGTTGCGACGGTCTTCCCAGCCCCAGCAATAAGTGGTAGTATGCAATAGTTGTACTGCAGTCTGTTAGAATTAAATTCATACTGAATGAATAATTTCAAATTAACAAGGTTATTTTCCCGGAGATTGAATACAGATAACTTTTAAGTATTTCCCTACACTTTCAATAGTAAAAATTTTACTCGTCTACGAATTCATTCCGAAAAAATAGTGTCTAATTACTAAATTATGTACCGACGCGACGTGAGATCCTTCTAGCGTGTAATCGAACGATGTAAATACAACTCAATCACTATTATTATTGCTAATTATTTAGTTTCACGATTTTGCGGTTTTTTTTCACTTTTTGATCGTGTAAAATAAAATATATGCGCATAATGTTTGTCTCCTACACAATTATCGCGGTATTGTTTTTTTAACAATTACCTATTGCATTTCTCAATAATTAGATGCGCAACCATATTATTTGTCGACGTGCACACTTCCAAGAAGATTTATCTATTACCAGTGAAAAAAATGCATGTAACTGAAAATGCACGTTTATCATGTTTCAAGTTATTGTAAAAAAAAAAAATTCTGTTGATATCGATTCCACGGAATGGTATTTGCCGAACGTCATATAGTGCCTGCATAAAATATTTGAACACATGCAAGTATGAGACAATAAATTATTTTAGTCAGCAATGCCAATAACCTTAGGAGTACCGATTCGCTAACTAATCTAGGTCAGGATGTTTACTTGCGAAGGAAGTCGATGATGTTATGGTTTGGGAAATTGGTGAATTTTTAATTTCACCTATCGGTCAATATATTTTCCCACCGGAAGATTTCCGTGAACGGACTGGCGCTTATTAATAAGAATAAACATTCAAATATGTACTTAAACAGTTATATTTTTAGATTATGTACAAATAACGGAAGAATGATTTCTCGATAATTTATTTTTTTAAATTAATTGAAACTTGGAAATTCTGTACTTTCCATTATACAACCTGTTTAGCTAACGTGTGGGTGGACGATAATTCCTTCCCCGATCAATTTAGAGGACAAAAATTATTCAGAATAAAATCCTAAATAATATAAAATTATATACAAATATACAGAGCGTTCAATTTTCGTTGCACGTAGGTCGTCACCTCGACGTTAAACCACAAGTGTTAATCAAAGAATCCCATGATAGATCGCTAGTATGCAGCATGTGATATGTTATTACCATCATGAAATTACCTTCCGCTGCACGGGCTGTTCTAACTAAATTACCAAAGTGAACAAAATTGGAAGGATAATAACTTAATGAAGATGGAAATAAAAGTGGTATTTTCTTTACAAAATCCTATTTAATTAATCTCTAAAAAATGCGACCGGTTTCTTGCATACCAAACATCCTCAGGCCAGAATTATGTATTCAAGTAAAAAATTTTGTCAATAAAGCTAAAATTATAAATCCCAAATTGTAAAATATATTTTTGAACTTCTCAAAACGAAGACTATTTTTATGTGTCAAAGAATGAGTTACTAACATTATTGTAAATGGGGACAAACACAATGTATTAAGAAGAGTACAACGTTACATTGGATAAAGATTGATTAATTTTGTAAGGAAAAGACCACTTTTATTTCCACCTTCATTATGAACATCTCACACAGAGTCGCCATGGATTATTTATTAATGACATCTTTTAAATAAAACACCTCGTATATTTCTATGATTGTATAATGTTTGTCCTTAATATCTAAAATATTTATTAAATTTGGTTTTTGAAACGGAATATCTTATACAGGATGTTCCAAGCTTCTGGAATTGTAAGCTTGCCGCTATTCTGTTTACAGTAGGTAAAATTTCACATAATACGTAGACCTCATAGCATATGTTTCAAAAATATTTCCGTATATACCGCATGATCGATAAGTAGCGAACCAGGTACCTACTTTGTTATTTTAAATAGAACATCCTATATACTATTACGTTTTTAATTTCCTCTTCTGGAAATAAACTAATATAATATGGGTTTTATATGTCTATTTCTAACACATTTCGAGATATTTATAATTTTGTCCTCAATCGCCTAAATTTACAATAAATATATCTATTTCCTTCAAGAAGTCCGAAATGCAAATACATTCTAGGGTAAATTTTTATGAGATTTGATTGCATACTTGCCTCTATCTAGACATGGTGATAGAACGCCTTCGAAATATAAAGGCTGTTCAGTGTTGAACACTAAACTTTACCAAATTCAATCACCAAAAACACCATTTTTTAAACAGCACCATATGTTCTTTCTGTATCCACCGAATAGGAAATTTATATCTCTAATGTTTTTATATAATGATACATATATCTAACGATTTGTAATATCGTAAATTCTGAATTTAAATAGATGGCGGCAAGGAAGAGAGGAGAGACGAGATGGCGGAGAAGGGTGTTGTTATTGTTTGAAGAGATTAAACCGTTATATTCAAAAAGGTGTTTTATTTTACTACAACTTCAGGTGTGGGGTACACAGTAAACGAGACTGGAAGCAAAGTTGATAACCGGAGACAATAACAATAGTGAACGACGAGAATATAAGTTATCGGTTGATCTTAACCTAAGCGAGGCGAGAGACACGTGGTCGAGCTGATTGCAATGGAGAAATGCGAAGAAATCAGTGAAGGTGTTTTTGACGAATTTGCGAAGAAAAGTATGGAAACGCTTGGTGATAATGGAAATAAAAATACCGGTGGTGAAAAGGACGTTAGTATGGCTGATATGTTAAAGACTTTAGCTAGTGTAATGGAACAGAATAACACATTAACCAAGATAATACTGGAGGTTAATCATACGAAGAATTTCACAGTTATGCCAGACTTGTCACAGAATATCGATGACTTTTCTGGTGAGAAGGGACATCTGGAAGCAGAACGGTGGTTGGAACAAATAGAAGTCATGACACGTGTACATGAACGGCCGGATGCTGTTATATTCGAGAAAGCAAGAATGCATTTAAAGGGAGCTGCTCGACATTGGTTGGAGGGTCGACAAAAAGAGATTATTAGTTGGAAAGCATTTAAGGAATGTTTTCAACATACATTTCTATGGAAGGATAGCACAACAGATTTGGGGAAGAAAATGCAACAAAAAATACAAAATTCTAGGGATAATGTGAGTTTATATTTTCACGAGAAAGCACGTTTATGTCGAAACTTGCAATTACCGTTTGACGAGGTGAAAGAGCAGATAGCTATAGGGTTACATTCTAAGGAACTAAATAATTATATTATGACAAGAAGCCATCAGAATGACGATGAACTATTTCAAGATGTTATGAACTGTGAAAGGATGACTAATGCTGGAAGAACCAGGGTCGATGATCGGAAGGAAGATTCAAATGAGAAGGAGCTAAACCGAGCTAGACGAAATACAGGAGGTGCTACAAGTACTGTTCGATGTTACAACTGTAGATTACAGGGACACATTTCTACACAATGTTCGAAACCTACAATTGTGGTAGTAGCGAGCACAAGGTCAAGGACTGTCCGAATCAGAGAAACCGAGATAACAACACTACCATGCTACTAGAAGAACGTCATCCTGCAGCTTATAAACTTAGTGCTAGGGTAAAATTAGGAACTTTTTGTGCAGATACTGTTAGTACGATAGATACAGGTAGTCCTATTTTTTTAATTCGTAGTAGAATTGTTCGAAATTTAGCATATGAATCAGTTGCATGTTCAGAATCATTTGTAGGTGTAAGAGGCGCTGAATTAAATCTATTAGGCAAAATCAAATTAGAAACAAATATTTCTAATGTTAGTTAAATTTGGAATATTACGTTATAAACGATAACTCTATACCATGTGATTGTGTAATTGGTAGGAATTTATTAAGACAGGATGTTAGTTTAACTATACAGGGTGATACTATATCTATAAATTTAAATCCTAATTCATTTGAAAGGGCATTAATGTTAATAGAAGCAGAACAAACTGATATAGAATTAGCTGTAGGTCAAGATATTAACGTCAAAGACGGCACCGAGTTAAGAAATATAATTGCTGATTACAAATATGGTCTTAAACCAACACAACCTGAGTTTAACTTTGAAATGGATATTATCGTAAAGCCAAATCATTCACCATTTTATTTTCGTCCTAGAAGGCTGTCGTATGTAGGAAAGGTCAAAGTGAAAGAAATTATAAAAGATTTGTTGGAGAGGCAGATTATTAGGAAAAGTAGTTCACCATACAGTTCACCTATACTTTTAGTCGAGGGGAATCGAGGGCTGCGAATGTGTGTAGACTACAGGGAATTGAATAAGTTAACAGATAAGGACAATTTTCCGTTACCAAGAATAGACGATCAATTAGACCAGTTACGTGATAAATTTTGCTTCACGAAATTAGACCTAAAGAGCGCTTTCCATCATGTAAAGATTTCAGCAGATTCAGTTAAGTATACATCTTTTGTTGTGTCTGATGGGCAATATGAATATATTAAGATACCATTTGGTCTTAAAAATAGCCCAGCAGCATTTATGCGGTATATCCATGGAATATTTAGAGATATGATAGATGAGGGTAAGATTTTGATCTATATAGATGATATTATGATCGCGACTAGAACTGTAAAGGAGAATTTGGACATTTTACGAGAGGTATTAGACAGAATGAAGAGAAATCTTTTAGATTTACGTTTTGATAAGTGTTTGTTTTTGCAAAACCATATAGAATTTTTAGGATATCATGTAAGTGGTAGTGCTATCAAACCAGGACAAGACAATATTAAAGCAATTCTAGATTTTCCCGTACCTCGTTGTAGAGCTGATGTTCATAGTTTTGTAGGTTTAGCTTTATATTTCCGCAAGTTTATAAAAGATTTTGCCTTGCATGCTGCGCCATTGTATAAGGACGCTGAATTTAAATTTGGATCGGAGGAATTAAGTTCATTTGGGTATCTAAAATCTGTATTAATTAGTGCACCTGTTTTAGCTGTTTATAATCCGCAAGCTAACACTCAAATGCAATGCGATGCATCTGAAGATGATAAATTTCATCCCGTATTTGACTATAGCCGCAGAACCACAGCGTATGAAAGTAGAAAATACCATAGTTACGAGCTAGAAATGCTTGCAATAGTGAATGCAGTAGAAAGATTCAGAGTTTATTTACAGGGTGTTTCGTTTACGATTGTAACCGACTGTAATAGCATAAAATGAGCTCTGGAAAAGAAAGAAATAAATAATCGAATTCTAAGATGGGCTTTGATTTTACAGGACTATGATTACAAGATAGAACATCGTAAAGGGAAAAATATGCTTCATGTTGATGCTCTGAGCAGATGTGTACTATTAAATGAAAACTCCTTGGAACGAAATTTAGCACTCAAACAGGAATT
Organism: Dynastes maya; assembly: GCA_029619315.2. Taxonomy (NCBI): domain Eukaryota; kingdom Metazoa; phylum Arthropoda; class Insecta; order Coleoptera; family Scarabaeidae; genus Dynastes; species Dynastes maya. Next base: position 652,365 of record JAROYE020000035.1, read on the forward strand.
GGACCAGGAATCTATTGGGATTAAACGTGAATTGGAAAGAACAGAAAGCAGAAATTATAAAATGCGGAACGGGTTATTATACCGTAAGTCTCAAGGTAATTTATTGTTTGTTGTACCGTCTAGTATGCAACAGCAAATTTTACACATGTATCATGATGAAATGGGTCATTTAGGCATTAGCAAAACCTATGAATTAATAGTGAAAAGTTACTGGTTTAGAAACACGATGGAAAAGATAAAGAGCTATATTGGCAATTGCTTGGAATGTATGACGTATACTCCACATACAAAAGAAGAAGTCCAGTTACATAATATATCAAAAGGAGATAGCCCTTTCCACACAATTCATATCGACCACTACGGACCGCTTTGAAAAACGCGTCACCAAATGAAGTACTATTTTTGAGATTATTGACGGTTTTAGTAAGTTCATCCGATTGTATGCTCGTAAAACGACGAATACTCGAGAGGTAATTAAACATCTCAAAAATTATTTCCAATGTTGTAGTAATCCAGTCCAGTTAATTTCGGACCGCGGAAGTTGCTTTACTTCTAAGGAATTTACTCAATTTATGCAAGAGCAGAGCATAAAACAGATCTTAATTGCCGCTGGAACTCCCCGAGCCAACGGACAAATAGAAAGAGTAAATAGAGTTTTAACTCCTATATTGGCCAAATTAAGTGGTGACAATAAGCCCGCATAGAAGTACTGGTGAATGTCCAAGCAAGTTATTATTTGGATTAGAGTAAAGAGGAGAAGATGAACTGAAGACATACTTGAAAGGGTTAGAGGAGGAAAACATATCAATAGTAGACTTAAGAGAAAAGGCAGCGAAGAGGATAGTAAAAACTCAAGAGTACAATAAGAATTACTACGATCGGAAACATAAAGCAGGGCCAACATTCGGCGTAGGTGATTACGTGATAATACCGAACATAGACGTTACACCAGGATTTAACAAGGAACTTATACCCAAATATAAAGGACCTTATGTTATAAAGAGATACTTAAGTAATGATAGGTATGCGGTGTCAGACATAGATGGCTACCAAGTAACCCAGTTTCCATATAGTGGTGTCTATTCTGCAAGAACATTAAGGAGATTTACTTAAAATTAAGTATGCTTATTTTGGTAAATCCTATATTTTAGTTTTAAGGTTTAACATTGAGGGCAATTTTATGTCAGGGTGGCCGAACTGTAATATTGTAAATTTTTAATTTAAATAGATGGCGGGAAGGAAGAGAGGAGAGACGAGGTGGCGGAGAAGGATGTTGTTATTGTTTGAAGAGATTAAACTGTTATATTCAAAAAGGTGTTTTATTTTACTACAGATTAAAGTAAAACAGATACAGTTACAGACGAGTTCTGCATTTAGGTATATACTTATCCACCTTGAAGATAAGATAATTTGAGTTCTATGGAAAGAACAGCTACTATTTCTTTTAAAATGTATTTGCTTAATAATAACTATAAAGATATTATACACGCCGTGAATAAAGGCAACGGGCCAAGCGGGAATAAACTTCTTGTTTATCAACAATTCCTTATCTATCGTTTTTATCTTTTCATTCTATCGGTTGAAAAAGAAGGGCAATCCTAATGAGTTTAAAAATTACCCCTCAATAAGCTTTTTTTTGATTTTTTTTTTCAAACATCTTTGAATACATAATCAATAACAGATTGATGAGCTTTTTTCAAAAATACATATAATTGGTTTAGTAAGCATCAGCACAGTTATCTCAATAACAAAAGTACTGCGGTGTATTATATGACTAATTTTAGGTATTACTCATCTCTAGACAACAAAACACCGCGGTTGGGTCCATTCATTGACTTCAGCGAAGTATTAGGTTATGTCGATCATAAAATTTTACTGCACAAGTTATACAGGTAGGTACGGGATACGTGGAAACGTATTTAACCTCCTTGAAAGTTACGTTTGCAGCGGAACACAAAAAGTATTCATTTAAAATTTTTGTAATTTTCGTTAACTATTTGCCTTCCTTTTGTAAATTTAAATTTCTTTATATGCGGATTACATAAACGTTATTATTCACAACACAAGTACGAGGGCATTCCAGAAAATAGATCTGTTTAGTAATACAGATGGCGCTATTGATCCAATTAAAAGCAAAATGGCGCAGATGTCAACAGTAACATCGTAGCTTTGCGGGAAAAAAAGTTTAAGTTCTTCCGGTGCGTGGTGTGAGCTTTATGACTGTGTTAACAAAATTGCGTCCTAATAATAGAAACGGAACAAGATGGGATGAAGTATGAGGCACACTGTAAGGCGCTGGGTTCGAAATTTCAAAGAGGGAAGAGATCATGTGCACGATGAAGAGCGGTTAGGTCGCCCGTCCCTTATCACCGACGATCTGAAGAAACGTGTCGATGATTTCATCTGCGCAGATCGACGCGTAAAACTGAAAGAAATTTGTAAGCAATTTCCTGAAATTTCATAATCATTGCTCCATGAAATCGTGACGGACTATCTGAATTACAGAAAAATTTGCGCAAGATGGGTGTCCAAAATGCTTACCGACGAGCACAAGACCAACCAATCTTAATTATATATACCTTTCTACTTTAAGTGTTTCTTGATGAGCCGCTTCATTGTATAGGATTATAATTACGTCCCTAAAACTAGCAACTAAGATTTAATAAATGATATTTTATTCCATTCCGTATTACGTTCTTTTAAACTTGTTTTTAGGATGAATTTCATGTCGATCATGTTTAAATTACAGACGATGTATTACACCTAGTACGATGTACAAAGATAATGCTGAAATTAGTGCGAAACAATTCATTAATATTTTGTTTTTGTAAATTTCCATCCTTGCATAATTTAATCGTAATTCATACGTTTAATTATTTAAGTTAACTGTTATATTATCCACATCATGTATTTAATAAGCAATGGCAGATGCTACGTTTCACGTTTTCTGAATAAAAATTGTATCTCTACCATGTTAATAGCGATTTATTGTTCTTGAGTTGCCAATGATATTGATCAAATTTGTAATGAAGTAAATCCTGATTTATCCGATGTTATCTATGGTCTTGAATTTCCTAACGTTTTTAAGTTATTGCTTGAAGTAGATACAATCATGCGGTCAATGTTAGAAAGAATCTTTAAAGTACCTTTCTCGTGTAATTCTTGATAGAGGGTAATTTATGATATATCGTTCCATATTCCGTATGCAACTGTTCTAGTGTGCTTATATTTCTAATCTTAAACTTTTATGACATTTCAGACGTACCTTCGCTTTAAATGGCCAGAATGTTCTTAACCTCACATTACTGTCGTAACTAACAGCGCGAAACACAATAAGCTCTATTACTTCCAGACTGCGATATACTCGGTAATTTCCGAGAATATTTAGATATACTGCTATAATTTCCACATGATATATGCTTCTATAAATGAGTAACCGGGCCCAAAAGTAATAGCCGAAAGTTTATGTTCATATGAGTGGTTAGAATCCTGTAAGATAAATCTATTATTACTAGTAGGTTTTCTATATACGTCTATTTCTAACTTATTTTTATTTCTTATTACTAACATGTCGAGGAAAGGAATCCTGTTGTTAATTTGGAAAAAGTTTTATTTCATGCAAAGTCTTGTCAAATAAATTAAGCTGGCAACTTTCTCTCTATCCATTTGGTTATCTAACAAAAGTGTTTCAAAATGTTCCAAAGTTAAATCAACCGGAACAATAGGGAACAGTGAACTTACGTCAAACGATACTAAAATTTCTTTGTCAGTAAGCTCAATGTCCTTAGTTTTTTCAATGAACGCGTAAGAAGTTTTAATAGGCAAATCGGGAAACTGTACAGGTAACTGGTTCAATTTGTTAGATAACCACTTCGAAAGTAAGTAAGTTGGATTGTTGATGTTCGAAACAATGGGTCTCATACTCTTTCCGGGCTTGTGTATTTTAGGTAAACATTTGTTTACCTGAATACCTTTAGGGGTAAATTTGAAACCGACTTAAAGAATACTTTGGCTTATTTCGCTTGGCTTTGGATCAGATACGTCGATGAAATTATTGCATCTTTGACACCAGCAAATGTTCAATAACGGATTTCATGGAACAACTTAACTCAAAATTTCCCTCTATCAAATTTACCCACGAAGAAAAGAAAGACAGCAGGATTCGTTTCCTCGACATGTTAATAATAAGAAATAAAAATAAGTTAGAAATAGACGTATATAGAAAACCTACTAGTAATAATAAATTTATCTTACAGGACAATTTTCCTTTAACTAAAGATAGATATCAAAATGAACTAAAAGAAATCATCAATATTGCTAACTTGCCTTGGACAAAATTATTAGGCACCCCTTATATTTCGTTTTATTAGAAAACTGATGCTATCTATGCAGTTATTTAATCATGGGGGAAATTATAAATAGTATATCTAAATATTCCTCGGGGAATTACCGAGTTATATCGCATGTCTGGAAGTTAATAGAGCTTATTGTGTTTCGCGCTGTTAGTTACAACAGTAATGTGAGGGTGTAAAAACATTTATGGGCCATTTTAAAGCAGAAGGTACGTACTCGAAAATGTACATTCAAACAAAAGTTAGAAAGAGCGGTAATAGGGGAATGGAATAAAATATCAGCTTCTACTTGAAAGTAGTTGCTAGTTTACCGGAAAGGATAACTGCTATAATAAACTCCCAAGGAGGATCAATTCGATACTGAATTTTATTTTTTCTTAAATAAAATATTACATTGAGATATAAACCAAATGCCAGGGTGCCTAACAATTTTGTCCAAGGCTGTATAATTAAGAAAGAATTAAGGATTACTATGCTTATTTTAAATTTACATATTGCATAATTTATTTGCTATATAAGGTTAGTTTTTCACTTAGTTTGTTAATTCAGTTTTACTGCTGATGATTGGCTATCGGAACGTGAATCCAGTACGAGTTAAGTATTGTGGTAAGGGTTTTAGTAAACTGTTTCAGTGTTCCAGTGCCACAGATTTAGAGTACCCGATTAATTCCATATTAGGTTTTGTACTAATTTTAAGCTTGTTTTGTTTTGAATAAGTTTTAGTAAGTTTTATAATTCCATGTTAGATTTTGTATTAGATTTAAGTTTGTTTTGTTTTGAATAGTTTTAGTAAGAATTATTTAGTTTTGTTTTACAATAGTTACTTTTATCATGTAGATTTAATTTTATATTGTCCTGTAATTGGATGTTATATCTGTTGGGCAATAAATTATCATTATCATTATCTAAAGGTGGTCTAAATTTAAAAAACAGTGTACGCGATGCCGTTAGTGGTAGTGGAATACAGAACATATGAGATCCATCAATTTAAACGCTGTTATGAACAAGTATATCTATATATTACTACCAATGACGTCAAAATATGCGTCCTTCACCCCTCCACCTACAAACTTTCGGCTAAGTACTGCAAGATAGAAAACCTTCAGAATACATACATTTTACCAACCTTGATCAAAAACAGAGCGATACTAGTGTATCGCCGATGATGACAGAATATTGGAAAATGTTGATTCTATTACGTAGTCGTTTTCGAAATCAAACAACCACGACATGAATTCATCATCTTCTTCTTCGTATACGCACGCATCATTCCGATTAAGAATACCTCGTCTCTGTTTACTTTTAGAATAATTATGCCATGTTATACAAATATACTATGTGTGACCCTGGGGAATACCTGTATTGTTCATTGCCAGTTTGAAGACTAAAAAGGGTTCACACAGTTAATCGGATTTTAATTTCATGATTAATGCTACGTGCGTAGACAATTTTGAGTGTTTAGCTTTAGACTTAGTTTAATTCTTCTTTTGAAAATAGAACTTAAACCATGTAATCAGTACCAGAACTATGTACATACATACATATACGCTTCTTTAGTATTAAAAACTAAGAAAATACACAGATTTCACCATCCTTGCACCAATCAGATACGTTGGAAATATATATATATATATATCTGAGTAATAAAACAATTACACCAAAACGTCACAATATGTACATAAATAAAGAAGTAAAGATAAAATTGTATATAACAATAGACAGGGACATTGTAGACAAACATATCAGGTGCTTCAGTATATCCACTTTATGTTTTAATGAATTTATCATTCAAAACGGATGTTTTTCCATCTACTTTAAGACTTATAGGGTTGTCTCGATTTTCAAGGGGGGGGATCGGAGGAATTGACAATTCCAGACCAGTAGCAGTTTCATCTATTTTTTCGAAAGTGTTTCAATATGCATTTTTGGGGTGTTTATTGGAGCTTTTAAATAAAAATAATATAATTAATTCACATCAACATGGGTTTTTGCCGGGTAGGTTCACGGGAACGGCAACACACTAATTATATTAGTGTCTGGTAGGGTGTTTGGAGGCGGGTGAGTGTCCTGTTGGGATCTTCCGTGATCTCAGCAGGGCGTTCGACTACGTCAATCGCGAGATCTTGCTTCGAGCTTTGGACGGCTGTGGAATTAGATATCTTTCCAGTCGGGGCGTCAGCAGTATGATTCAATAACTAGTAACAATTGTAATCGGATTGTCAGTGCTTTTTCGAGCACCCTAGATAATAGTATGGGTGTCCCTCAGGGTTCTATACTAAGACCTATATTGTTTCTTATTTACAACATTAATATTGATAAATTATCTTCACCTAAAGTACATATAACATTTTATGCGGATGATACCACCGTAATAATCTCAATCAATAATACTGCTAAGATTGAAAATTTAAGTAATACTTTTTTAAGTAAACTAAATGATTTTCTTGGCAATTTGGATCTTTATCTCAATGTCAGTAACGCTAAATTTCTTGTCTTTCATAACTATCAGCGGCATTGTGATGTTCCAAAATTCAGGGTGGGTTCTGGTGACATTACCAGTGCCTCAGAAGCACGATTTTTGGGAATTAGCACAGATCAACATTTGCTCTGGAGGTCGCATTGTGACATACTTATAATTAAATTAAATTCTGTTGCATATTTATTTAAGAATTTTCGCTATGTCTTAACACGGGACCAATTGATAAACTTGTATTACGCTCAAGTTGTGTCGCGTTTGACTTATGGCGTTTGTTTCTGTCAAAAGAGGATTTTAAGAACGATTACTAATGTTCCAACAAGCTACAGTTGCAGATCCCTTTCTAAAAATTTTAGTTTGTTGACTTTGTATGGTATTTACGTACTTGAGCTGTGTTTATATGTACATAACAATAAATGTAATTTATGACTAACACCCAGGTCCACAATATTAATACTAAACAGAAAAATGATTATCATATAGACATATGTAGATATGAGGTTATAATAAATTACCTGTGAACATAAAGGAATCTAAAGCACTTTTAAGCAATCTTTAAAAAAAAATATCTCATAGGTAATTTGATTTACAACCTTGATGAATATTTCAATTTGTAACCACTTTTTTTGTGTATGTGTTTCATCAGTTATTATAGTTTGTTATATGCTGTCTTATTATATTTTGTTTGTTTACACGACGATCCCAATACACTGCGACATATACTGTAACATGTCTTCTGGAAATATACAATATTATTATTATGATTATTATTATTATTGCAAACACAACATTTATATTGATATTGTAGACAGAGAAAAAGAAGTTCTTCAATCAAACAAATATATATCTTAATGAAATTATTTATTTAATTCAACAAAGGTTTATTTGAGCGAAAACACATTCTTTAAGAACAACAAATTGAATTCGTTTGAATGTATAAGCGTTTTTATTTGACATAATTTTGTTGAGTCAAACAAATATATGTTAGAATCGTGCGCTTCGCGCATCGTCGGCAATTTCCATTACGTGAACACAAGATAATGGTAATCATGGTCCTAGTTTAGATTGTGTGAGATGGTAGTTCGTAAGCGGTGAGATGTAAATGAAGAAAATAATAGGTAAGTAGAATAATGGATTTATACCGCGTGTCCCACCGAGACATCTTGGAAACTACATAACAGCTATAGTGATGGGAAAAAAATTTTCATAACTAAAGTGGCAATGGGGAATTTAATGAAAATATTTTTAAATTCGAAACATGACCGCCAGACGGCGTAATTGTTAGGGTCAACAGCAAATTTTAAATTAGCTGGCAACAGTTCCAGGATTAACTATAATTTTAAATGCTTCACTAAAAATGTTAGTTAATTACGCACTACTTCGGTTAAAGACATTTTGTCATATTGTGAATAATAAGTGTAGTAGGTATTGCTGAATCATGTAAAACCAAACCGGCTATAACTTCTGCAGTTTTTATCCGAATTGAAGAAATATGGACTTGCTTGCAAGGGCATTCAGTGCTGTTTTAAACGTCGCAATTGGTGGCACGCGTTAATGTTAAAGAAGTGTACCAGATGGCGTTATCCCCAACTGTACGAGTTTTTCTCAATTATTTCTAAAATTTCAAATGTACAATATGCTTTTCTTATGTTGTGTTTGAAGAGTCTTGACAGACTAAAGTAGTGACGAAAACCGCGTAGTGATATCCTTTTCCTTTTTCCAGATAATAGCGAAAACAGTAATAATTTCCTTATCAGTTACAAATACCTACTTAATAATATCGAAACCTATCTTAGTTGGCCATGAAACAAATGAATAATAACAATAGAATTGTATCTGTTTTAATACGTAAATACTAATGCCTGATCAAATCACAAAATAAAAAAATAAATGACAACAATGTCTAAAATGAAAGCAGTACCAACAGTACATAATGTAGTATTATTAGAAATTAAAATAAACAATCTGGGGATCTATCATCGATATGGAAACGTATTATGAAGATGATCACGGACGACAGCTGAAACCACAGTGTTCTTCGAGTTTCTAACGAAACATCTTCTAAAAGTACTGGTAATTCGTTATGTAAAAAGCTAAAGTATGCTTCACTGTTTAAATTGCCTTCAAAAATAAATGGTCCAATAACCTTATCACCCAAAATGCCACACCGAACATTTACACTCCATCTATGTTGATGATCAACCTCTATCATCCAATGAGGATTTTTTTCTGGACCAGTAATGCATATTGTGCAAATTTACCTGCCCATCATTACCAAAAATAGCTTCGTCAGTCTACAACACGCGGTGTAGGAAGGCAGCATCTTCATGGCAGATATCTTTCAACTAATTACAATAATTGAGTCTATGGTTAAAATCTGTGTCCGAAAGGGCTTGATGTAAGACCATATGATATGGATGTAACGTATTGTCTATTAAGATGCTATGAATGGATGACTTACTTGTACCTAGAACGGAAGACATTTCTCTAGTGCTTGTGTGAGGATGAATTTCAACGTATGCAAGGGCATTTATCACATTAGCTTCAGTTCTAGCTACATCTGTTCTGGTAGAATTTCTCCGAGGTTGAACATACCCTGTTTCACGTAATCGTGTCGCCAAACGTTTGAATACTTCTCGGCTGAAATGTTTCCTTTCTGGATACTTAACGACATATTCACGTTCAGCAATACACGCGTTTTCAAAGCATTGCACTGCAAACATATCATATGCAATTAGAAAACGAATATTTTTTATCTTTCAACGGCTAAGCAGCAATCTCCAAAGGCTGGTGAGCAGTAAATTGTATGTACTTGTCACCGTTGTCAAATAAATAATTGTTTCCATTGCATGCGAAATTCTGCTATTGTATCCAAGTCATATTAGATTTTGTTACCTTTATTTGAAAAGTGATCAATAACTAACAGTCATATTAAACTAATACCGACACAATTTTTTGTGTAAAAGTGTGAAAGTAATCATTCCTTTGTTTTATGGCCAACTAAAGCAGGTTTCGATATTATTAAGTAGGTATTTCTAACTGATAAGGAAATTATTAATTATATTATTTTCGCCACTACTTTAGTCTGTCAAAACTCTTCAAACATAACATAAGAAAAGCATATTGTTACATTTAAATTTTTAGAAATAATTGAGAAAAACTCGTACAGTTGGGGATAACGCCATCTGGTACACTTCTTTAACATTAACGCGAGACACCAATTGCGACGTTTAAAACAGCACCGAATGTCCTTTCACACAAGTCTATATTTCTTCAATTCGGGTAAAAACTGCAGATGTTATAGCAGGTTTAGTTTTACATGATTCAGCAGTGCCTAGTACACTTATTATTCACAATATGACAAAATGTCTTGAACCAAAGTAGTGCGTAATTAATTAGGATTTTTAGTAGTAGTTATGAAAAAAATTTCCCGTCACTATAGCTCTTGTAGTTTCCAAGATATCGCCGGTCCCCACTCTTAGTGGGACACGCAGTATATTTTTACCATTGGATAACTAACGTTAAAATTTCTGTATAAAAAAAATAATAAAATAGTTGCCACAGATTGGTGAATGCAAGAATTCCTGTTTGTATTAGGAATTAGCGAAAATTACAAAAATCTCGCCGATATCATTCTCAAACACCCTTTTAGCACCTAACCATACAGTTATTCCTGTCACACGTTCGCGATTCTCAGGATTCCTACGAGATTACCGAGATAGTAAGCTTTGTAATATTCTTTGCAGGCAAATGTAATGCAAGTATTATTTTAACCTTTATGTATATGTACATACAACACACAAGTTATTTTGTAGTTATGTCATCTTCATCGAAATAATTTTGTACATATATAATTACAAAATTAGGTATATGTAGATAATTATTGTTTTTATAAATACCTGTATAAAAATGCATACCTTTCAACAATTTCTTTTGTCGACGTATTTTTGTAGCTATAAATCAGATTACAAATTCGACATCGAAACCTAACTTAACCTAACCAGATTCATTTTACAGGTTCCTGCGAAATGTGAATAATCTCGAAGAAACTTCAAGGACATCTGTGAGATTTAAGATTCACCGTTTTTGTTTGCGACCAGGTAGATCTTTAGGAAGACCTTGATATCACCTTAACGTAATGGAGGAAGTTAATGGTGTTTTTGGGAGCTGGGGTTTATTTACAAGAATAAAAGCACCACGTCACTATCATATGGAGATTAATTTTTGGCATTATACTTATTCTTTATGTACTTTTCTTAGTTTATCCACAATGTTAAAAAAGTCTTTCAAAAGATTGTGTATTTTTAACACATTGTTACCCTATATATTCATAAATGGATGCTTTCTTCTGTAAAAACAAGAAAGCGTCTATCGTACTAACCATTTCAGTGGAGTAAGAATACCAACAGAATAATATATTTGTCAAAGTAACAGCATACTTTAAACCACAGAAATATTTTGTTAAGCACATATATATTTATCTAACCTTTTAATGGCGGACGTTCCCAACAAGGAAACATAGAAAAAGATCGATTTTTTACTGAATCATATTATTTGCATAACATTTTTATGACTATGAGAAAAGTTTACATCTATGCATATTTTAAAACATATAAAAATTTTATGTAAATAATGTGATTAATTCAATAAAAATTGGATTTTTTAGTATGTTCCCATTTTGGGAACGTTCGTCATTGAAAAGTGAAGTCAAATAAATGGTAAAGAAAAATATATTTGTTTCAAGCTAATGAAGTTATTTAAAAGAAACAACTATATTGTTGAATCAAACATTTTACATATATTAAATCAAACAGATAAATTTTCAAATCAAACATGAGGTTATTTGTTTCAAGGGATCATATGTTTGAATCAAATAATGATGTCAAAAAATTATTTCTTTAAATTCAAAAATATATCTGCTGCCATTTATAATTACTATTTGGTTGACTGAATGCACATTTGTTTGAGTCGAGAATTTTTTTTCTCTGTGTACAACTAAAGAACTAATCACAGCTATAAAAACTATTACTAGTCAGATATTTTTTGATTATACTTTTATACCTTTCCCTTAAAATCCCAAAGTTCACCTAGTTTTGTGTCCTGACAAGACGACGGTATGGCATTTGCAGCTCCACTCGTTTACGCGCAGAATACCCGTAATGTTGGCCATTTTAGTTTGAAATTGATCAACATTGTCACACACATACAATAAAACAGCAAGTATGTATATGCCAGACAATGTCAATATATTCTACTCCGTAAAGTATTGTTTGCAGCTACCTCTCTGTTTCAGGTGACACAAAGCCCGAATTGCTTTTTTCTGTAGACAGAAGATTCTTCGAAAGCCCAAAGAATGAGCCTAGAAGATGATGCTACACGATATGATCGAGTGGAAGCAAGTTAAATAGACGTTAAACGTTTACATACAGCAGCAGTATGTTCTTCCTCGGTAAGATTACTATCGATACGTAAAAAAAATTTACTTCTGATGTGACATAATCTCTCTCGGTACTAAACACAACACTTTCGTTTTAGACTACAGTCCCTGGTCATATTACTTGAAACATGTCATAAATCAACCCTTTTACCTGGAAATTCCCATCCTATTATAGTGATATTCTTTTGCTTTGAATCCGATCGTTTATAGGGGGACTAGATTATTGTATCAATAAATAAAAATACCAGAGAAATGATATTCAGAAGAGTAAAGTACGTATAAATATAAATATTTCAGTTATCAACTTATATTTAGCGAGTTCACAGTTTAGAGAATGCATCTATATTTGGGGTTTTTTATAGAAAATGCCAGGGAAATATTTAACAAGTGAACAAAAAGCCGCTATACAAGCTCTTCTACAATCAAACAAACATTCACAACGAGAAATTGAAAAATTACAGAAAGTATCTCCTTCTTCTGTATCGCGTTTAGCTAGAAACTTAAACGAAGGAGCTAGCACATCGACACAAAGACGGGCAAAGTGCGGTCGGAAAAGAAAAGCTTCGAAGAGATCTGACCGTGAAATTGTTCATTAGGCTTTAAGCAATAAATTTGCTACAATTAAAATGATTCAAAAAATTTACAAGAGAGAGGAATAGAGATTTCGAACTGTCAGGCGCCGATTGCGCGAAAATCGCCTAATGGGCCGCGTTTAACAGAAAAAATGAAATCTGCTCGTCTCAACTTTGCAAGAGAATATCGACATTTCACAAGCGAGAATTGTAAAAAGGTGAATAACTTAACAACATGATTTTTACTGAATTATGTTTGCATTATTTAATAAGTTTTCTTTAGTGACGAGTGCTCGCTCTGTGCGTTAGTGCAGCGAGCACAATTTGTTCGTAGACGACCTGGCGAACGTCTCACAGAGTCCACGGTTCTTCGAACTATAAAACACCCTCCGCAGGTAATGATATGGGGAGTGATTAGTGGAGACGGACCCGGCCCTTTATATTTTATAGAAGGTACAATGCGTCAAGAGCAGTACATAAATGTGTCTTTGAAGACAATCACATACTTCTTTTACGTTGGCCCGGAAATTCACCGGACCTCAATCCCATCGATAACGTATGGAATCGACTAAAAAGTAAAGTATATGAAAGAGAAAACCCTACAAAGGCAATATTAATGAAGAATATAAAGAATGTATGGGAGAACGATGAAGATATAAAAGAGACAATCACATCTTGCATTGAAAGTATGCCCCGAAGAATTAAGGGTGTTATTAAAAATCATGGGTTATGGACTAAATATTAATTACTTATTTAATATTTACATATGTTGCATATTTTTACAATATATTTTATAAATAAAAAATATAATACATGTATAGTTTATATTTTATTATGAAGAAACTACAAAATATTGAGTGTTTCAAGTAATTTAGCCAGGGACTGTATTTCTGGTAAACCAATTTTGCACACTTTGAATTGCATTTGCTGACTTTCTGCATAATTCATCCATGCCTTTGACTAAGATGGAGGTATCGTCGGCATAAAGACAGATTTCTTCATCAAGTTGTTAACGTAAATTAGAAGAGTAACGCACCCAGTACAGAGCTTTGTGGTACTCCATGTTTAATGCTCGCAAGATCTGATTTGTAATCTTACCACACCACGTATTGTCTCCTTCCAGATAAATAGGATTCGAGCAGCTGTAGTTGCAATCCCCGTATACCATAGAAATACAGCTTGCTGAGAAGTATCGTATGGTTGATCAAATGCCTTGCTCAAATCTAACAGATTCAATTGAGCTGACTGATGTTCGTCAAACGTTTCCTTTATTTGGGATATCAACATTGTGATCGCAGATGTTGCTGATTTATTTTCTCTATAACCATATTGTTTAGAGCAAAATAGCTTAGATACATGGTAATAATAATAAACTTTATTCGCCCAACAGGAGACCCCAATTACAGGACGAAATAATAAAACGAATACATGTGCACATAATACAAAGAGAAAAATAAAATATAATACTTAAAAGATAACTGAAAAATAATGGAAAAAAAAAATAAATAATATATATATAAATATATATAGATTAATGCATCGCGTCACCGACAAAAATATTTGCATAATATTTATTTGCATTCACACACATGTTTTGAACGGGCGATTTCAGCAGCACATTAGTTCTTGCAGCTAAAGGCCGAAACGATTGAACACTACGCGAAGACAAACGAGGAACGTTCAAATTTATTTTTGACAGCAGATATGCGCAATCGATTTGATTGTCAATAAGTTTGTAGAGAAACCGCGCACTGTAAATTTGCCTCCTTTCCAAAATACTCCGGACCGCATGTCGTTCCAATAATGTGGCATAGTCTAGACCCCTCACCGGATATATACCGTCGATCCTAAAAGATAGGAATTTCAGGAACCTTCGCTGTACTCTCTCAATAGAATCCTCGTAGGATTGATAGTAAGGATACCATACAATGGAAGCATACTCCAGCCGACTTAAGACAAATGCTCTGTACAGCGTTTTCAGTAGATGTTGATTCGTGAAGTATTTCGAAAATCGTATGATGAATCCTAACATGACTGCGGCCGAGGAACACGTCTGCGAAACATGCTGTTTAAAGGATAGTTGACTATCAAAGATAACTCCTAGGTCTTTTATGGTCTCGCTCCTCTGCAGCGGGTAACCGCTTAAACTGTACGTAGTAGGCAAGCCTTTTATTTTGCGAGTACATGTTGCATACGTGCATTTTGCTTCATTTAACATAAGACTATTTTCTTGGCACCAGTGAAATACGTAATCAATACTCATTTGCAGATTAACCATATCATTAATGAAATCAATTCTTGCGTACACGTAATATGGAAATAGGTCTGTAATCGTCACATACGTTAACATCTCCTTTCTTGTGTATTGGCACAATCTTTGCAAGCTTCAATTCAGATGGAAAAACACATTAATCTAAACATCTGTTAAATACATAAATAAGATCGCTAGTTCTTCTATGGTACGATGTAGTAGTTTTGTCGTTAGCCCATAAGCATCCACAGCTGATTTTTGTTTTTGTTTTGTTTCCTTGCGTCAGCTATCTCCAAGGAAGTTGCCGAACTACAAAAGAACGATTGAAGGCAGTCCACAACAAACAAATGTTTTTGATATGCTTTATAGCCTGTATTTTGTTGCGACTTACGATATTTTTACCTCTATTTGTCCTCTTTTTAACCATAGCACAAATATGATCATAAAAAGCATAATCGAGAGGACCATGTTTATTTTGAATCATTTTTTATGTTAGTTACAGTCTTACAGTTAAATCTTGCTCAAATCATATCAAGATTAAAACTTCAAATTATATTTGACGCGTAAATAGCTATCTAATCTAAGTCAACAATAATAAAACTGGCGGAATAAAAACATTATTTCCCAGTAAAGATAAAAGAAGAATTAGGCAAACAATTATAGTAAATGCTCAGTCACCTTCTTCAATTTCAACACAAATCCTTACTCGTCGTTTCATGTTGTTAAATGCTTGACGAGGTGTTGAGGGGTTATCGTATCACAAACATTTTGAGTTGCTTCAGTAAGTTTGTACTGTTTGTGGTGGATTTTTAAAAACTATTTTTTAGGTATGGAAAAATAAAATACTCTAAAATAGTTAGATCTAGTGGAGGAAAATCTACTATATGATTATCAAAGTATTCATGTAAGAGCTTTATTGTTTGTAGTATTATATGAGCTGTGGCATTATCTTGTTGGAAGAATACATATATCCCTTAGTGCGTCATCGTGCAGCTGGTTTAGAAAAGGTTGCAATAAGTTATTATTTATTTTCTACGTTTACCTTTTCGTGAAAAAGTAATGGACCAATAATTCTTCTCCGTGGAGCTGCTATCCAAACATCAACCTTTCCAGAATGCAATGGTTTCTGTATCATGACATAAGGGTTTTCACTGGACCATATAGGCATGATTTGTTTGTTAATAAAACAATTAAGGTGGAACCAAGCTTCGTCTGAGAAGAAGGATTTGTCAAGAATATTATCATCATTCATATGTTTTTCAAACCAACTGCAGTATTGCACTCTCACTACGTGATCAATGGGCTTGAGTTCTCACACAACGTGAATTTTACGTGGATATTTTTCGAGATCTTTTCTAAGAATATGCTGACAGGTACCATATAACAAATTAGTTTCCTGTGAAAGCTTTCTAGTTGACTTTATGGATCAATGATCTACTTCGTGAGTCTATCACTATCGGGTGTGCGACTTACTGCAGTAGTTTCACGAAATTTAGCAGTGCAGCCAACAATTTGTTGATATAAATTAAGATATGAAACTGCAAAATGTGGAAACTGAAGACGAAATTCATCCGTGCATAGTTGCATAGAATAAGACCATTTCCCTTTCTGTTGCATTTGTTCATTACAAAAATAGCTTTCAATGATAAATGTTGGTGATCTGTAGCAAACGTGCTTTAAAATTTATAAGATATGTCAATAAGCATCAAATGCAATTTGAAGTTTCATTCTTGGATATAACTGTCAGCTCTACGCTTGATGGGCCGAACGGGCTTGACGGGCCAAACGGGACCATCGTCCCATTTTAAAAAAACACCACCCGGCCTGCATCTGAAATATTCTAACCCGACCCAGCCCATTCGCTTCTCCACTTCTATCATCTGTCATCTATCGACATATCCCCACTTCGGCTTTCCGAGACACCTTCGCGTCGGCAAGATCGCTGAAAATTTCGTAGCTCCGTCCAATATACGAACGCATAAACATTTCCAATACAAAAACAATTTCTTTTCCCAGTCTAACAAAACTAATAAATCATCTAGTCATCCGTAAATCCTTCTGCAATTGTTTCAGATACACTTTCACTAAAATCCATAGCTTGCACAATGTTCTAATTTGCAATGTCATCGGTCACAAATAATATGTGGATGTCATCGTAAAATGATAAAGTGTTAAACGGGTCATCGATACATTACCAAATCTGCCATGGTTAATTTGAGCGTAGAAGGGAATCGCTTTCACTTGGAATTTCAACATATACGCGCGCTAAATAAATCTAGACGATTGGGGACTTTTTTGCGACCTCAAAAATAATGTGAGTAGAAATAAAAGCAAATTAGCGCATCTTAATTTATGCCCTGTTATGTAATAATAATACATGACATGATCTAACTATAAGTGATCTGTACGTTGATGTATGTATGTAATTTTCTGCGATGATTCTTAAGAATAACAAATAGAAAAAGACATTATTAGAGCAATTAGTTTTTATTGTTTTCGTTATTAGTTTTTTTTTATCATTTAAACAACTATACAAGTTAGGTCAGCTGCTATAAACTGAAACGTGGAAAGAATGCTATAACATTGTCGTAAGAGCGTTGATAAATTGTGGTAAATGAAGACACTGTGCAATTGCTAAGTTCCTGCTATTAAAAAGATATTTTATTTATGTTTAATCTGCACTAACGTTTTATTCTTTTTTTTTCTAAAATTAAACGACATCCCAGAACTAATTTGCAAAACAATTGCTATATTACGATAAAATGGATTTTAAATGCTATATTTGACTGGAATTTACCTTCGCGACGTACACTTATAGATTAACTTAACAGTAATATGCTTTATGTGCAGAATTTTCTTCATTAATCCCTTAAATTTTAGGTGATCTTAACCTTTAACTGTTATGAGAAGGTATTTTCTTTTGCTTCCGCTAATTTTCGTTTCTTTTTCTAGAAAATTCTGAAATTGAGAAAAATTTTATTAAAACATCACAATAGGGATATAATCTGCATGAATTATTTAGAAGAAAATTATATCTAGCAAACGTTGTATGTAAACATACATATCTTTAGTTTTTTATACAAAAATTGACGCAAGGCAGAATTCAACTCTGCCATACCTTAAACGCTATTTTAAACCGATATACCAGCTAAGAGTTAATCATAGACATCACTATCATTTAGAATTGGCGAGCTACTATACACTGAGAGAAAAAATTAGTTGAGCCAACCAAAAATTGGTTGACTCAACCAATTTGTTTGTTAAATATACTCAACACTCCATATGGTTTAAAACAACAGTTAGTGTATTCTGCTAAGTTGCAAGGTGGGAATGATTCGTTAGTGTTGAGTGAACATATTTTTAGTTGAATGAACACACAAATGTGCAACACTTCATGGTTTGTTGGAAGAACCAACTCCTTTCTTTCAGTGTACTTGGAATATAATAGTACTTTTTCTTTGAGACTTTTATGCTTTGGAGAACATAATTCAAGAAGTAAAAGAGATGACGTTGTAAGACCTACAGAAACAAATTCTATGGTCCTGATTTAGTCCACAAAACTGAAAAGTCATCCACAAAACTGAAAAGTCATTAGAGAACTCCTAATTTCCAAATGAGAAGTGCTGAAAAATATTTATCAATACGTTAGAAGCACGAAATAATTCATTTTTTGGTTCTATAAGTGTTTAAATTTGTAAGAAGATAGGTAGTTATCGCAAACATCCCGATACATTTCCGAAAGCAATAATCCCTTTAACACCTTCAATATATTTGTCAAAATTACAGGACTGTTTTCGGGAGGAATTGACGTTGTGTTATACGTGTTGTTACGATTAAAATGGCAAACACAAATATCGGCACTTCGCGTCATGCGTTATTTGATTAATTCGGATTAATTTGCCACCTATATACGCTAAGACATGCGAAATATACGAAACTAAAAGAAAAGATTCTTGCCTGTTGCACAAAACGTAAACATGTGTTCGTTTTACAGCAGCAAATGCATCAAAGCTAAATGGCTAAGTGTGGATCCATAAAATGTTTTTAGGGGAAGACATGAACGTGTGTTTCAGTTCGCAAAATACACTCAGTAAGTTTCCAGACAATCCGAAAGATAAACGAGATACGAAGGAAACGTCGGGAATTTATAAAATCGCATTTGATGACTGTGATAGAATCTATATTAAACAAACGAAACGGGCGGTAAGCGCCAAATTCAAAGAACATATCGCCCACTACCGCGATCCAAGGATCAAATCGTGAAGTGAAAACCTAATAAAAGCCTCAAATCAATTAAGAACGTAACTTCGCCGCAAAATTATACGCTTTATATGAGAAAAAAATTTGGAACAGGAAAGAAGGTCCACTTACAAGGAAACACAGGTATGTAAGTGCATCTCACCGACTGAAATTAAACTTTGTGGGTTTATAGACTGATTTAGTGTAAGAACAAGAGTAACTCTCTTAGCTGCCCAATCGGCCACTGGCGAGGTGTAAGACACCCAAGTTCAACACTACCCTTTGCTGTTTGACTTAATAGCTCAGAAACTATAGAGATATAACAAAAAAGACAATATTTAAACTGTTTTACATGCTCTTAACGATGACCCCCTACCCCTTTATTTTTTTGCAAATTTCAAAATTTTTATATATTACAAAAATACAGCAGCTACGTATAATATATATATATATATATATATATATATATATATATATATATATATATATATATATATATAATATATAAATTAAATGAATTAAATGAATCAAAATTAATCTAAATGATATCAGGGTTTAATGAAACGATTTAATAATTTTAACGAGAGACAGTGATTTAATATTAGTAATTTTGATATAAATTTAAAACAAGATAAATTATAAACAGAATATTCACGGCACATTCCGCACACGTATGTCATCATCAAGACAAGTACCGATTGCAATCGGTACTTGGCTTGATGATGATGACCCACGTGTCTTCGAAAAGGCCTTCCCGAGTTAATTAATAATTTGTGTGGTGCGGAGTGTGCCATGAATATTGTGTTTACCATACTACCCCACAGTCCTTGCTATCATTATTTAAGATAAATTATATTTCTTTTGAACACGAGATGCACAAAGACCTATATCAAACCCTAGCCTATAGCTAATTAATAATTAAACTGTTATTATTAAGTTTTAAATTTTGAAATTTGGATTTTAGAATAAATGATTGATTGAACTTCTGAAGTTCAGTCTTGCTGCTGATGATGATAGCTTGGCTATCGAAACGTGCGTCCAGTACGAATTAAGTGTTGTGGTAAGGGTTTTAGTGAACTGTTTCTGTGAGTGTAGAGCTTACTGACAACTGTTTAAAAAGTAAGTTAAGAAATACATTACGATGCATATTGCGTATACATAGTAAAAATGGTAATCCGTGTAGAAATGTTGAAAACGAATGAATGAACCACGCACAACGAATAAACGCAAACTTGCCGCAAATACCTCATTGTTGCGTATTTTGTGCATCCTTCGGGAAGCGGAATCTTACAGGATCTTTAAAATGTGGTAGCCGTTCAGCGATATATCCACTTTTATACCATGCGTACTTAAATAGATTGAAGAACCTTGGCGGTGACAATTGATTATGAATTAAAGATTGTGTCTGAATAATACTGTTTCTTTCGTGTAGAATTATGTCGTAATCCATAAGTAGTACTTCATCTGAAAATGTTCTCACAAAATGTTTCCATATTCTAAAACCGTAAACGTCTTAAAGTTGTACAATTGAAGTTGTTTGGAATTGTAAAAATATTTGCTTTTTTATTCGTTAGTAGTTAATTTAGCACATCATTCGGACAATGCCCACTCCAGGAATCCAATAACCAAATACCTTCAGCTCCAGTGTTTAAGAATTGGGTAAGTATTTGATAGTTACCGAATAAATCTGATTTATTCGGTAACTCGGTTGAAAATGGAGGCCCATCGAGCCTTTGAAACAGCTGTTCCGAATTAATTAATATATTTTATGTGGTAAGGAGTGTGCCGATACTCCCTGTTGTTTGCTGAGAAGTTAGTTTTCCGGATATTGAAGGGGATCAAAATTTCTAACTTTAAAGAATTAAAAGATAAATCAAAATCATGCCTGGTTTTATTATATACTGAAATAAAAATGTATCTCCGCTGACAAATGCACATTTAACTTTAAATTTTGAAAAAGTATCTTGTGTGAGAATTATATTAATATTATTAACGGAAATTATTACTTTACTTTCCTAAATAACAAACCCAAATAGTTTCCCTTTTTAGAAGTTTGAGAGATAATAAATATATAACTTAAAATTACGCTAACCTTATAATTAATGTGTTGTTTGTGATCTAGGTTTAGTATTTCTATATCACCACCAGGGAACTTCTTCAGTTACAATATCCAACTCATAATCAATTGTCATCGCCAAGGTTCTTCAATCTATATAAATACGCATGGTATAAGAGTGGATACATCGCCGAACGGCTACCACATTTTAAAGATCCTGTGAGATTCTGCTTCCCGAAGGATGCACAAAATTCACGGCAATGAGGTATTTGCGGCAAGCCTGCGTTTATTCGTTGTGCATGGTGTAAGCAATTCCTTTATTTTTAACATTTCTACACGGATTCCCTATCATTCTTACTATGTATACGCAATACGCATCACAATGTATTTCTTAACTTACTTTTTAAACAGTTGTCAGAAAACTCTATACTCACATTTTATTAATAAAATCAATATGTTTTCTTCATTACTAAAAAAACATATATATACGTAGCTTCTATATTTTTGTAATATATAAAAATTCTGAAATTTGCAAAAAAAAGGCCGGGAGGTTATTTCCCTAAATAAATATTCGTTATAGAGAAATATTTACGTCATCGTTAAAAGCACGTAAAACAGTTTAAATCTCATAGTTTTTGAGCTATTAAGTCAAACAGCGAATGGTAGTGTTGAGCTTGGGGTGCCACCCCACCAGTGGGCGATTGGGCAGCCAAGATGGTTACCGTTGTTCTTACACTAGATCAGTCTGTAAATCCACAAAGTTTCATTTAAATCGGTGAGATGCACTTACTTGTGTTTCCTTGTCAGCCACTTACCTTTCATGGATTTTCTTTCACTTTCGTATATTTTGCATGTTTTAGGGCATATATGGGCAACCCCCAGCCCCCGGGCCGGATCCGGCCCTCCACCAACGCGCCAAAAAAATTAAACATTTAGCACACATAGTTTATTTGTAATTACCGTCAACCAACCTAAAACTGTATTTATTCAAATCATAAAGACTAAAATCGATAAACAATATTATTAAGCGTACGCAATGGAACGCTACAGATCGAGCCAGAAATAGTCGTTAGAAAGAGACAAACAGATAAACATTCGGGAAGCCACCCGATGACCTCGAAGCGCTCCAGAGCCGACTGTTATTCATAACGCGGCTAGCATCGCATATTCGCGTACGATCGAGAGTATTCTAGTTGCTTATTGCGGGTAATATATAAACCGCTCAGCGCGCGTGTCAACTCATTACTTCTTAACAACTGATAAGAAAAGACGCGGGAAATATTCAAGCAAATTCAGCTCAGAAGAAAAAAATCTATCAAGATGTCTGGTTTAAAAAAGCGGAAAGTGGACACAGAATGTCGTCAATTCCAAAACAAATGGACTGAAGAATACTTTTTATCATGCACAGTGATAAACCTATGTGTTTGCTGTGCAATGAAACAATTTCTGTTTTAAAAGAATACAATATGAAGCGGCATACTCCAGCAAGCATTTCGCTAAATATAAATTACTTACGGCCAGTTAAGAAAGGATAAAATTAAAAAACTCATTACTGATTTAGGGAAACAGCAAGAAATGTTCCATTCACAAAGATCAAATCTAGACAGTGTTGTTAAAGCTAGTTTTATAGTTAGTTCCAAAATAGCGAAAACATCGAAGTCATATTCTGAGGGAGACTTTGTTAAAGAGTACCTAGTAGATGTTGCAGAACTCTCGTGTCCAGAAAAGAAAAAAGAGTTTGAGAAAGTGAGCTTATCGCGACGTACTGTTGTTCGACGTATAGATATGATGGCTAGTGATATAAAAAAAACGTTGACTGATAGACTAGCTGGTATTCAAGCATTTTCGATTGGTTTGGATGAGAGTACAGATTTATCTGTCACAGCCTAGTTAGCTAATTTTATACGAGGTGTTGATGAAGAATTTGTAGTGACAGAGGAATTACTGGCTTTACAGCCGCTACAAGGGACCACTACTGGAAAAGATATTTTTGCCGAGGTGCAAAGTACTTTTGAGCAATATGGTTTGCAGTGGTGTAAATTAGTTGGAGTGTGCACAGATGGTGCGCCTTCAATGGTCGGTCCACGAAAAGGTTTTATCGGAATTCTGAAGGAAAGAGCAACCGCTATGAATGTGCAAGAATGTGATTTAATAATTCTGCATTGCATTATTCACCAACAAAACTTGTGCTCTAAGTCCATTCGACTGAAGAACGTTATGGATGTGGTAGTAATTTTATTAGATCCCGCGGTCTTAACCATCGCCAGTTTAAAGCATTTTTGGACGAACTCTCTTCAGAACACGATGATGTGACATACTATTGGGAAGTAAGGTTGCTACGCAAAGGCAAAATGCTAAAAAGATTTTATGACCTTAGAAAAGAAATAGCTGATTTTATGGAAATGAAAGACAAAACATTGCCGCAAATTTGTAATCCAACATGGCTTTGTGACTTGGCATTTCTAGTAGACATCACAGGACACTTACACGACCTGAACTTGAAGCTTCAAAAACAAGGGCAATTGGTAAATCAGCTGTACAGTCATCTTAAAGCTTTTCAAAACAAAATTCACTTGTGGGAAACAAGTGAGAAGTAAAAACTGTTTTCATTTTGTAACATTATCCAGTCACGAAAACATTGATTACGGTCGCTATGCTGAAGAACTCCTCCGCTTCACCTACAAATGGAGTTGATCGAGCTTCAAGAAGACTCATATTTGAAGTCTAAATTTGATGATGTGGAACTAAGCGAATTTTACAGAACATACCTTTCCGAAGAAAAGTATCCACAGCTGAGAGTTTTCGCAAGAAAAATAATTTGCACATTCGGAAGCACGTATAAATGTGAGCAGTTTTTTTCAATCATGAAAATTAATAAAATAAGCATCGTACTCAGCTTACAGATGTTAATTTGAAACACTTTTGCGCCTATGTACTAGTGATATTGACCCCAATATTGATCATCTTGTTTCTCAGCTTCAAACTCAAGTCTCTCATTGATTTTCATTTGATTTTTCTATCCTTTTTTGTTAATTTGCGTTTTGTATGTTTGATTATGCTATTATAATTCTAATAAATAAAAAAATGTGTGAATTTTTACCTACTTATTTCTTACCTACGGCCCGCGACCTGATTAAGTCCCGAAATTACGCCCTCAGCTAAGCAAAGGTTGCCCATACCTGTTTCAGGGCATGTAGGCGGCGAAAGTTGGTACTTGTAAATATCTTTTGGAGCAGGAATAGAACAAGGCGAACTGGAATTAAAATCTTTTTCTCACATCATTCGATTGTACAGTTGACAATGGGAATCCACGAATTTCCGAAACAATTGTATCGAATTAATCAAATAACTTGTGTGATGCAGAGTGTGCCCATACTTTAGTATTTGGTATACTACCCCACAGTCCTTGCTACCATAACGATTAAAATGGCTGTTAAAAGCGGCTTCTAGTAGTAAAAGATCACTAATTTCTATTTACTTAGGGGGTGTGGGTGATTACGTCTTTTCAAATTCATCAAATCTGCAAAAATTATGTTTGGATTGTTTGGTGATGTTGTTATAAACGACACTGAGCTAGTCGCCAAATTCAAATATTTTTAATTTGTACAGAACGATTTGTGATAACTCTTTCTGGGATCTCCCGTAAATATAAACTTATCCGCCGAAACCACGGCGCTAACGTTATCAGACTCTTATGGAAATACTTATGATAATTACGAGTAAAAATATGGTGGGATTTAAAGAAGGTTGAAAATTTGAATATTTTGTAAAGCAATAGAGATAATCGCCCAATAATAATCTGAATAAATCATCTTCAACACATTAAAGCCTATCAAACAGGATATTATTTTGCAGATATATTCATACGATTCTAATAGCCTTTTTTCTAGATTCCATCAAATTAAATGGCAAAATCGAAAGTTCTCTTTCATAATATAAAACGTTAACGTCAATAAGATGATAATGATTTTACTATCAAACGAGAAATGGCCTTGGCAAAAAAGAAGAGAACAGCGACATTCCTTACGTCGGTCGATGCCCACATACTACGTAACATAATGTGTGATAAGTGGCAGGTTGTAAATTGGAATATCCGATATCCGCAGAACGCAAACAGCAAATAGCGAGACTGCTCCTTGAAAGAAAATCCGGTGTGTGCCCTTGGCTTATCACACTGGGGATTTTGGGAATGTGGTTTCTAAGATTGCCCATATCTGCTATAAAAATTATTATATTAGCGATAACGCATTTTAATAATTATGATAACCAAGATTGGTTCATTGCTAGTATTACAAGTGCGGTTATATTTAATAATATGGGATATTGCAGAAAATTATTACAGACAAGTAATTTTATTTATTTTGTTATTGCTTGTTAAACGATAAGATCGACAACAAATATATTTCTTCAATTCAGTGTCTACTACTAGTACTTTAACACACACGGTAACGCGCTGTTAGGTTTTTAAAGCATTTGAGTAATATTTTATCACGCTTCAGTCTCTTAGCATAAACAACCTGCTTTAAGTGCCACCACAGAAGAAACTCTAGGACTGACAAATCTTGTAAGCGTCTGGACCACTTAATTGGACCTCTGTTTCTAATTCAGTTCCGATAAAACCCTGTGTCTAAATAGTGAATATAACTATGAGGGTCTGGTGAGATGGAGTGTACTACAAAAAATGTTTGGGGACTTGACACTAAAAATATGAAGCAAATTTGTTACCTCCTATTTTTGGAGTAAATTTGCACAATAGGAACATTTTAAAAGGTGAAAATTACCACATATCAGTTTAAAATTACCTACATACCACAATATTAGTTTAAAATTACCTACCACAATATTACCGAGGTAATATTTAATATAACATTCTATTCGTTATTTTTTTTCTGTAAATTTGACATTACAAGGTAACCCTCCCCAAGGTTTATAACCTTCACCAACCCTACCAAGGTTTTTTAACCTTACATGTATTTTGGTACAGGATTTTAACACGTTAAGGTAATTTTAACGAAAACTTACCTTTGCCATTTTGGGATTGCCTGAGTATCTATATATTGCTCCTATAGAAACTAGTGTTTATTGCGTAAGACACACATATTCACTGATATAATAACTCTACTTCTGATTTTTCAATTTTTTTTAATATTTTAGAGAATGCCTCCAACAATTTTCTTTAGAGTAAGTATATTTACCGCGTTTTGCTAGGACTACCACTTGTGACCTCTACATTTTAGTCAAATAAGTTCTACTGACCACTTTAATATTTTTTGTTAATGGACTAACTTCATTTATGAACTTTGAATTTAGTGTCGCGAGGAAATCCGGAATGGTACATATCTATAGAAAGGAAATAAACACTAATAGATACATTATGTCTGACTCCAACCACTAAACACAAAATGGCCTCTATTAGCTTCTTAATTAATAGATTGGTGAAGTTCCCCTTGAATAAAAGTAGGTACAATAAGGAGCTAAAATTCATAAAAAATTTAGCTATTTATAACAGTTACTCTTCTATAGAAGCCGACCGCATGCTTAGGAAAATCCAACACAGGCTTTATGTCAGAAATTCAAGGACCTTAATCCCAATAGTAACCCGCGATAAGAAATTTGTGGAACTTCCCTTCCGTGGAGTACCGAAAGGTTCCATAGAGTATCGAAACAAGAGGGAAATACCGAAAGAGGTAAAGGCCGAAGTAGTTAGAAAAGTTGTGAGACCAATACTCACCTACGCCTGTGAAAGCTGGACAACAACAGAAAAGCAGAGTAGTAAGCTGACAGCTGCGGAAATGAGATATCTGAGGAAAATGCTAGGAAAGACAAGGAGAGATAAAATAAGGAATGTGGAATACAGGGAGCAGTTAAACATAATGCCAGTGGAAGACACAATACAACAGAGACAATTGAGATGGATGGGGCATGTGCAAAAAATGGAACAAGACGGGCTAATGAAAAAGGTGTTCGAAGCAAGAGAATAGCGGAAAACGAAAGAGAGGAAGACCGCGAGGAACGTGGAAAGAGGTAAGAGAGATAGCGGAGAGAAGAGGGGTAAGGTGGGAAGACATTCCAGGATTAGCTCAGAATAGAATAAGCTGGGGAGGAATATGGAGGAAACCAATGGGACTCAACTCCCACCAGTCAACACCGAAAGGTGCAAGGCCCAAGGATTAAGTAAGTAAGACTAAAAAGAATAACGATGTTTGGAAAATATTAAAAGAATACTAATTGTTTTTGCTTGCTTTAGTTATTTGCAAACATATGAAGCACTTAAAATAGGTATTAGATAAAATCCTTAATGTTCAACAAAAAGGATTTAAGTAAACTTACCTGCCGACATGATCCAACACCTTCACCACTACTAATAAGTAAGAGAGAAATGCAGTGTTGTATCAGGGAGAAACGTATAATGGTCATCTTGCGGAATTTTTTTATAGAGATTCGGCAAAAGTTCCGCGCGACACGTGCACATGCCAAAAAGAAATAGTTATATAAAACGTAATGCGATCGTTTGCATGGTTACCGTCTCATATCACAGTTTTGTTGATTTATTTTTCACTTTTATCAAAAATTTTGAAATTTGAATCTCTACGTATGGCCTGCATTTGCCTTTAATTCATAATTAATATTATTCACATTTTATCTAAAAACTCCTTCATCTCATGAAATCTATTTCTTTTTCAAAACACAAAGCCGAAAGTTCTACAATTACTTCAAACAGGTTTTTTTTTTTCACGCCGGTAACATTGTAACAGAAACAAGAAAACCATACATCAAAGCTGAGCCTCTTTATGGCGATAAAAATCAATTCTATTAGAGAAATGCACCTAATAATGAGGAAGAAGTGAAAAAATATACAAGAATTAGTAATTGAAACCATTAAAATGTAAAGGAAACTAAAAAATCGTGGTTTTTTAATTTTATAAGGGTAAATTTGTATCAAGGACTGTTTTTTACATCATTTTTAGGTTAAAACATCCTTTACCTCAAGTTTCAAGTAATATTCAACCATTTTTGTGTTATAATTACACTGAGTTAAAATTTATGATTTTTTTCACAGTGTACTGTCATGTTGTCGTCACATTGAATATCTCTTGGCCAAGAGAATGTCTTCAAGAAGACACAACAAGAGAGTCTCTGAGCACTCTAGCGTTGACTGTTGTGATAATTGAAGACCTAATTGCTATGAAAACGTGACTCGTCGGTCCATATGATTTTATTAAGAATTTCTGTTCTTTTTATCAAGTTACGTTAAAATTTATGCAATAAAGGGTAGCCTGTCAGGATCGTTGGGTCGCAATTCTTAAAGTAAATTAACATATCAGTCGTATTTATTTATTACTTACGAGAAATCCATCTATGTAACTCCATTAACTCCAATTTCTTCGGTAACGTTTCTAATTGATGTTTGCGGATTGATTTGTATTAAAGCTAGCGTGAATGGGGAATTTCCTCATTTCTGATAACGCCTTTCGGACTTGGGAAAAAACCAGTCCGCCTGCAAATACGGGAGAGGAAAGAGGAATTCGGTTCGAGAAATGCTCGCTGCATATGCTTAGCTACTTTTATAGCCGAAATAGGGTTGTACTGCCACTAGTTCCCTAGTAAATACGTAGGAAAACAGAAATGAGAAGTCTCATTACATTATATTGCAATGAAATAAAATTCGGACAGCGGAAGGCATCTACACAGTGCGTCCATCCAGTGCGTGGACCGAAAACAATTCCTTTCTTGGATCATTAAAAAAAGTTTCCAAATAAAAAATGTTCAGAGACAAGTTCTACACAGCATAAAATTATACCCAAGTATAAAAGGTGTTCATTTTCCGCTCCAAACGATACGAGTTTTTTTTTAGTAGAATGTTTTTACGCTTTTGGATGCCTCTTCTCAATTCGTGTAAACTTCCTTTAATATTCCCTACACCCATCTATCATAGTTTTTGACATATTTTAGGGAATTTTGCGAAATTTCGCTGTTTTTTTTTTTATAATGGCCGATATCTATAACGCCTTATCCTTAAAGTATTTCTTGGAATTTTCGGTAATACACCAACAATTTTGTTGCATCAACTAACGCCTACAACATGGTCATCGAAATCGTTGCCATTTCATGCTATTTCAGTGTTGTTAAATGGAGCAACCAGCTTATTTTTCTAGAATCTGGCAGAGGAACCGTTCTAGAATATTTTCTATAACACTCCGCACCACACAAGTAATTTGATCAATTCGGAACAATCGTATCGGGAATTAATGGATTCTCATTGTCAACCGTACGACCGAATAATATGAGAAAAAGGTTTTAATTCTATCATACCTCGTTCTAACCTTACTTTAAAAGATATTTAAAGTACCTACTTTTATCGCCTATATATAATAAATAACGCTGGCCACGAGCGGTACCGCGCATCGGCGTAGAATCAGTTCGGACCGAGAGGAACGGTAGTATCACTTCGTCTGCGGAGCAGCACGGACATTTTCGCTGCCGGTCATTTGCGCAATTGTTTATCTGTCCTAGAAAAATTATGATTTCGTCAGCAAAAACGACCGCGGTCGGACAAACGTTCGAAATTTATTGCAGAAATTCCAGACTTAATATATGAAGGTGCTAAAATTTAAATGTGTAATCTGTAAAATCCCGTTAATGTGTTGGTCCAGACAACATTGTCTACGACACGTAAATAGTGAAAAGCATATCTCAAAAAGAAATTGCGCACGTAACAATGAAAAATTTATATTTAATTTATGCGTTACGTTTATCGCATGTAATATACCCTTTAATTTACTAGACAAGGAACCATTTATCTGCTTTTGGAATAACTATTCGGAGTGCAAATTACCAAGTCGACATCGTTACGAAGAATTGTGCCATCTGCGCGCGAACATATTGAACAAAAAATAAAATCGGAGTTGAAAGATCAAAATTGTGGTTATGTGTCGACGAAACAACAGATCGGAAGAAACATTCTGTTCTTAATGTATGGCACGCAAATTGGAACCTCATCAATCGGCACCTTCAATTCTATTAGTCTCCAAACGAATACAACAGTGTACTGCCGAAGTAATTTCAAAGTTAGTGTTAAATACATTGGACAAGTTTGAACTTTCAACAAACCAACTCTTGATGTTAATGAGTCATGGTGCTGCAAACATGCTTTCTGTAGGCCGGTCTCTTAAAAAGCATTCTGCTAATTTCTTTACACATTACGTGTAAAATTCGATGCTCTCAATCTTGTGCGGATAGTATCAGAAAATGTTATCCTGAGGTAGACGCTTTAATAGCGCATACCAAAGCGGTATTTGTCAAATCACCGAAAACGTATTCGCGAATTTCACAGACTGTGCCCCCGTATAACCAGAGCCACCAGAACCTATTCTAACTCGTTGAGGAACATGGTTGCAGGCCGCGTTTTATTATCATAAATATTTGACAATATTAAGAACGTGGTTTTACAATTCGATTCAAAGGAACTGCCGCTATCCAGAAAAGCCAGTCGAAATTTCAAGATAGTCAGGTTAAAATGGATTTAAAAATCATTCACGACAATTACTTCGGGCTAGCAGATGCAATAGAAAAATTACAAATCCTGCGGTGCCGTTAGAAGAATCTCTACAAATAGTGCAACATGTTCACGCACAGCTATGCGCGATTGAAGACGCAAAAATGTTTCTGTTCTAGAAAAATTTGAAAGTGTTTTTGAGAAAAATTCTGATTTTGGCACATTAAGACACATTTGTGAAGGTGCGTCAACAGAATCGTTAAGTTATTTGAAAGATTATTTTACTTACGCAAATATTACGTCACTAGATGTAGAACGTTCGTTCTCTGCACATAAATGCATTTTTTCCTCATGCCGTACTAGTTTTTGGCCGAAACAACCAGTTGAAACATATCTAATGTTGCAGATATTTAACAGACATTATTCACTTTGTGATTTCACGGAGGACTCTTAAAATGGTAAGTTGTTTGAGCACGTGTTATTTAATTTTTATTTAAAAGATGAGCGAAATTATTTGCGGCAGCAAACATCTCTATTAGCAGAATAACTCTAGTGGAACGGGAGGCCTGGTCGACTCTACGCTACTGCGCGGTACCGCTCGTGGCCAGCTTTAATAATAAAACATGCGAAATATACGAAACAAAAAAAAAAGGTTCTTGCCTGTAGAACAAAACGTAAATATGTGTTCGTTTTACCCCAATAAATCCATCAAAGGTAAGTGGCTAGGTAGACCTTTTTTCCCGTTTGTACAAATTCGCATTCTTTTTCATATACCTAAGTGGTTTCGTAAGCGTCTAATTCCCGCGGCGAAGTTACGTTTTTAATTAACTTCAAGGTTCCTTATTTATGCCCGGTTTCGTTTATGTGTTGTGCTACGATGATTCGATTCTTCCATACCGGTAATGGGCGTATATGTTCTTAGAATCTGGTGCCGAGTGTGCCGATACTTCAGTGTTTGCCATACTACCCAACAGTCCTTGTTATTATTATTTATTTATAATCATGTCCATATACCCAAAATATGTCGTTCCTTAGTAAATTAAAAATGAAGCTATGCAGTTAAGTTTTTCATTTAAAAACATAGAAAGCTGAGACAAAATACTAGAAATTTTTGTTTCGCTAAATATATTCATTAAAAGCAATGTGTGAACGTTACCTTTTTTGCCACATTAAATTGCACAGATTATTTTTAATGAATATCTTTAGAAAAACAAAGCTTTATTTTTAATTTACTGCATTTTAGGTATAGCAAATTTCTAGAAAAATCATTAAAAAAATATATTAAAAAAAATTGGAAAAAGCATGAATCAAACATGGCAACAATTTCGACGGCCATCTTGTAGGAGCTAGTTGATATAAAAGATTTTTCGATGTCTTACCGAAAACTTCAAGAAATACTCAATCGAATAAAATTTGAATCACCGTTCTAATCTGTAAGGCGTTTCGGTATCGACCGCTAAGTAAACAGCGGCATTTTGCGGAAATCCCAAATTATGTCAATTATATTATTTAGGTAAGTATAGGGAATTTGGATGAAAATTGATACGAATTGGAGAGAGACATCCAAAAACGTGATAATATACAGGCCGTTCCATTTAAAAAGCGGACTTGTATCCCTGCGGAATCTGAACACTTTGTATATACGAATACTTGAATGTAATTTTATGTTGTGTAACACTTGCCTCCGAATATTTTCTATTTACTTCTAAATTATTCAAGTTAGAAATACGTTTCACTCAAGCACTAGGTAGACACGCTGCAGTTAAATAGCAATTGTGAATTACGCAAGATCGAAGTTTTCTTTGAAATTAAAGAAACTGGGAAACGATATGCGATGTAACGTTGCTCTTTGAGTCCTACCAGGAATTAAATAGATTACGTTTTATGGACTGGTGAAGTATATCTTCTTTCAGTAATGAATGTAATGATACATCAATAATTTTATCGATGACGGTGGATTGAATGGATCTATACATCTAGAATTAATGCACAAATACCGGGACAGGCTTCATATGTATACTGCAAAATCGAAAAAAGGTGTAAGAGGTACAAATTTTGAGATGTATAGACATTTCAAAACTTAAAGTTAAACATCAATAAATTCACTACAGAGCATTTAGCGATTTTAAAAGCAATGCAGTTTGTTGACTGCACACATTCACAAACATTTGGTTTTGTTCCATCGGCTAATTAATTATTAAATTTCATGCACAACCAATGAAATAAAATGTATCGCGAAATATGTGGAGAGGCAGCAACCAATTACTTTGTTTAAAGACCATGTATTATACGAGGTGTGGCAATTAAATGACCGGACTGGTACTACTATCGGCAAACAGCGAGCACGCCACGACAGGTTTGAATATGTTCTGTACTTGTAGATGATTCCCTCACCCTGAGCTCGATGAGAACGGTTGTACGTCGCTCAGTCTCGCTGTAGCAATCGTCCGTTCAAGTCCTTACGTTAGCGTCGCGTGGGAAAAATGCAGAGTGTTCAGATCGAGCAACGAGTTTCTTGTGAAACACGAAGTTCTAACTACCCTTCGTTAACGAGTGAGAAGACGAAGACCCGATTTGTGGAAGAGCAAATCCTGGATGCTCCACAAAAACAATGCGCCAGCCCATTCCGCCTTGTCTGTGAAGGCGTTCTTTGCGAAATCCGGCATCACCGTGTTAGACCACCCACCGTACTCGCCCGACCTAGCCCCCGGTGACTTTTTGTTATTTCCTAAGGTAAAATCGGAGCTTAAGGGGACAAGATTTGACAGCGTGGAAGCGGTGAAAGCGAAAGCGACAAAGGTTCTCAACAAGCTGACAGAAACGGACTTCCAGCATTGCTTTCGACAGTGGAAAATTCGTATGGAGCGTTGTAGTGATCGGCAAGGAGAGTACATTGAAGGGGATAAACTTTGTAATGTAATTGGTGATCAATAAAATGTTTTGTAGCACCAGTCCAGTTATTTAATTGCCACACCTCGTATGTGGATAACCCATGTACAAGGTTTTTCATTTTATTTTGACCACTACTTATTTCCGCTACGAATGCGCATACGAAAAGATATTTCGGACAATAGTTTTTCAATGGGACACTTGTATATTTTTCTATTTCCGTTTTTATTATCTCACAATTTTAAAAGCAAGTTAAAGAAACGTGGTACAAAAATTATTCCCTTTCTGGGGCTATAGGGGTGAAAACATATTACAAAATCAACACTAAACGTTTTCATTTATATGAAACGCGAAAAAAAAATTATTTATTGCCTCCATCCCAAAAACCCTTGTTTAAAAAACCATTGTTTTTCATGGGCTTTTAAGTTTTTTAAACCCCCTTCAACAAACGGGTATATTTTCGACGAAACCCGGGGCCTCAAAACGAAAAAAAAAAATTAGTCCTAAAAATTTGGGAAAAAAAAATATATAAATAAAGGGTAAAAAAGACGCTTTAAAGGGGTACACATTAGGACAATGAAATTTTTGGGAATTTCCCACGGTATTTCGGCTCTTATGGGGTATGTTGGCATTGTATTTTCGGAGTAATTATTATATTTTTGGGGTGTATCAACTCATACTTGAGATTTGAAAAAAAATTATGAGTTTTGGTATTAGTTTTGGGTTTTAGTATATATTCAAGAAATACTTATTAAAATTTATGAAAAAAATCTAAAATTAGGTTTAGATGCAAACCTCGCAAAAAACTTTAAAAAAATAATTCAAAAATACTACAGTCCAAGTAAAAAATAAAAAATAGGTGTAATTGCAACTTTTTTTTATCACTTCCTGTGAAAAACTAAAAATTTAAAAACTAATTTAAAAAATTTCCCTTTTATATTTGGGATTTTTTCTATAACATTCCCCAAAACAAAATCCTACTTTAAAATTTAGGGGCCCCCCAAATTTTTACATATCCCTTTTCTTTCTTTGCCTCATTAAATGTTTTAACAAACAGGTAAATTTTTTGGGCCCCCTTTGTCGTTCTTAGTGGGTGGAAAAATTTTCTGGAGAAGTCTTTTCCCTGAAGTAGGTTGGGGAGCTAAGCGGGTTTAAGATGCTCTAAAATTTTTTCTTCCCGGTCCCAGTTTGCACGGGCAGTACCATTGGGGGTGTAAAAAATTGTCAGGGCAACGTTTCTAATAAATAAATTTTAGGGGAAAAAAATGATTGCCTTTTTTTAACCCAAAAAAAACATATTATATGCATTTAGCATTTCAATTTTCTATAAACCCTTTCGCCCCCTTTTTCGTCACATTCCCCCTGATGCTAATTGCATAAACGGGTTTGTCCCATTCATTTCCCCTTTTTTTTTTGTATAAATTAATACGCCAAAATTGGGCTTCAAGATTGGCTCCCAGGTTTTCATGGTCTACTTTTCCACTGTTTTTTTAAATTTTCCCGAGTGGGAAAAGTTGTAAGCATGAAAACATAAAAGTTTTTTGTTTCCACATTTAGAGCTGAACATTTCCGCACCCTTTTTTTTTTACACCCCCGCCCCCTTGCAATCCCATTTCAAGAATTTGGGGAAAGGGTTTTTATTTTTTCGAACAAATACTGCCCCAATCCCGTTTCTGCTGATTCCAAATAAATTGCCCGCTTTTGGACTAGTTTTATAGTTGCCCCGTATAACCCCAAAAAATTTTCCCCTTTTTTCAACCCCGTTTTTCCCCAAAAAGCGTTTTTTTCTACGGCCCCCGAAAACCTAATGGATTTATTTCGCGGATAAAAAAACCCAGCATCAAATCCCGGGGTAAATCCCCAAAGTCTTTTAAAAATTTCCCCCTTTTCACAGTCGCACAGCACGAAAAGTTTTTTTCCGAACCGGGGTTTTTCTTTTTAAGGAATAAATTGCTTAAGTGAAAAATCCCGCCCCTTTTAATGGCATTGGGGTTCATCGATCACGAGTTTTGAAACGGATGAAAAAAACTGCAAATTTTTTTATTCCAAAAACTTTCAAAAATGCCCTTTGATTTTCCCCAAAATTTTTCATTACCTGGAAGGGGTTTCTATTGGGCAACAAAATGAATATATTTAGGGA
Source organism: Dynastes maya (assembly GCA_029619315.2). Classification (NCBI taxonomy): domain Eukaryota; kingdom Metazoa; phylum Arthropoda; class Insecta; order Coleoptera; family Scarabaeidae; genus Dynastes; species Dynastes maya. The sequence continues at coordinate 688,273 of JAROYE020000035.1, forward strand.
AACTGGGTAAATCTGGAAGTGAAGTATTTGCTCCAAAAGTTTTCAAGCGATCTCGGGTCCCTTTGATCAATACTCTGCAATTGTATTTTTTTTTCATGCGGGGAAACAAAAAATTAAACCCCCGGGAAAAAACTTTTACATTTTCCCTTTTCGTCCCGTATTCTTCCATCGTTTTGTTCTGGAACGTACAAATGCAGGCTCATTCTCCAAACGAAAATCATAATACCTATTTGTCTCGTTCACAATTGTTTCCATCATATTTTCATCGAAATAGTTGGTAAAGTAATCGTACTCTTCAAATTCACTCACTTCAAAGGTATTGGAAGTGCCAGAGTGTGTATCATCAAAATTATACATGATAGGATCTATCATATCAGAATTTTGCCAATGTAGGTCACCTGCAACAACTTCCTCATAACTATCAACAGTATCTGAATCATCTATTTCGCTATCACCACTTTCACTGTGCATCTGACTGTCCGAAAACACTGTAATGTATTGTAATGTATTGTAATGTGTAATGTATCACAACGTACGTAATCAATCTATTGTATTTACCATCATCCATCGCCTGAGATTATATTAGTCATACCAAACATTGTCATTCATTCTTGTATCAAACATAATTAAGAATTGTTATTATCTACGTTAAATATTGTCCGAATTACTTATTTCCCAATTGTTCATTTTGATGAAGGAGTTATATCACAATGTAAACAGTTATGTTAATATAAACTCATATATCACAATATAAACTAGCGACGCACAGGGCGATTACATATAGACAAAACAAACAACCCTCTGCGTCACGCACTGCCATTATTATTGTAAATGTCATTTAGATATATCGTTCGTTACTAATGATTAGGATTTATTATAAATATATAGAAGTAGAAATGTATAAGAGGGCATAGTATACCGAAGATCAGATCGCTTGTAACCAGTCTATCTTTAAGTATCGAGAAAGTGTCTGTTGTATTCTATTTTAATTAAACTAGTTAATTACAACTGAGGTGTTGTCTTCTTTCCGACGGTGCACACTACAAAACTGTGTCAGAAGCGGGATTCTACTGATGTATTATTGATTGACTAATTGATTGATACACAATAGAAGATTCAAGAATACGAAGGAAAGGAACATCCATCTTTCGGAATCGTCTGTGTGTAATAACCGAGAGACTAGATCTGGGTTTCACCGTTTACCAAGAAGAAGAGAGCCATCAAGGTGTCCAGGAACAAGTCACTGCTCCAGCCTTCTAAGTCCCGGAAGTCAGCACCTCAAGGAGTCTCATCAATATTCTTCGTAAAGCCTCAACAACTATGCTACTACATCTACTATCTCTGCAGTAAGTGGAACTAATTCTTTGTTATCTCGTAAATTACAAAAACTGTAATTTTGCATATTTTTACGTTATATACTTCGCTTTATATAAGATAACACTTAAATATATGAACAAATCCACAATATATCCAAAACTAGAGAAAATGTTGTTCAAATTCGATGGTAATAAACAAAAACTATATGAATTCATAGATAATTGCTCTAAAGCTATGTCACTAGTTAAGTCAGAACATAAATCTGTACTTTTAACTTTAATTGAAACTAAATTAACCGAGAACGCTAGGGCACTAATAAGAAATCGTTCCTTCTCTGATTGGGATACATAAAAAATCATCTTTTAGATGCATATTCTGAGAAAAGGACAGTTGGTCAATGGCAGCTAGAGCTAAATTCATGCCGTCAAAAATTTCAAGGAAACGTAATGAGTTTTGCTAATAAGGTTGAAACTGCTATATTAAACTATTAAATTCTTTAGACGAAGAACTAAGCTCTGAAGCCAGGACTGCATGTGTGAATTTATTAAAACAACAAGCATTAAATGTATTTCTAACGGGGTTAAACAAGGATCTTAGCATTTTAGTAAAATCACAAAGACCTAATTCATTAGAAACTGCTATAGCCATAGCACTATCAGAAGAACAAGAGCAGCTTTCAAAACTTGAAATGTCTAAATATCAGAACATAAACAATTCGTTTACTAAACATTGCAATTTCTGTAATAAATCGGGTCACACTAGTTTCGATTGTAGGAACAAAAACAAAAATCAAGGTTCTAAAGTATATCATGTTCAACATACAAATTACGAAAAATCTTAACAACACCCGAATTCTAACTCTTCTAGACCAAAAGTGTGTAATTATTGTAAAAAAAATGGTCATCTATATCAGAATGTCGAAAAAGAGAATACAACAATAGAAAAAGAAATCTAGCTACTAATTCTCAACCAAGTACCTCGCAACATTTAAACTCCAATCGTTCCGAGCGGACGGTCATGCAACGGAACACCAATTCAATAGTGGCCGAATCTTCTCAATAAAATCTAGGAGCTACTACCTCATGTCATTAGATATTCCAGAACTAAATAGCGTAGGGAAATTTCTAATTGATACTGGTGCAAATATTAGCCTCATTAAAATTCTAGATAGAATCTACTACTGAACTCCATTTATCTAAATCAATTTTACTAAAAGGTATCGATAATAATGTCTTGAATCCTACATATACAAATCAATATACCAATCTTACCATTCCTCTTGAAACAAATTCTACGAAAACATATATTCTACATCATTCCTGATGATTTTCCTATTTCTTATGATGGTATTATTGGTAATGATCTTTTAAAACATTTCAAAGCTGTAATCGATTATGAAAGAGATCGCATATTCATACTAAATAAAGAATTTATTCTAAATCTAGATAAAACAAATCAAGTCAAAAATCTAAATCTTAGTCAGGAAAATAATCACTCAGAATTAAAAGAGGTTCAACAGGTTTGAATAATGTGTTATTTACCATACAACCTCGCTGTGAAACGCTTGTTAGAATCAATGTCACTAATTATCCTAAAATTAACGAAGGTATAGTCCCTAATATAAAAATTCTTGAAGGCGTATATTTATGTTCTAGTATAGTTAAGGTGAACGACGATGATACAGCTGTTACCTCATTTTGAATGTAACTGAAAAACCAATAAACATTACTTGCTTAAATTTAATGTTAGAGCCTTATTCAGAAGAGACTAATATCAAGAACATATATCTGACGTTAATTTTATAAACTGCAATAAGAGCGCATACAAAGGTTAGCTCAATCTTTAAGAACAGAACATCTAAATAAAGAAGAAAAAGATTCGCTGGTCAGAATATGTAAGGATACAATCACGTCTTTCATTTAGAAGGAGACACACTTTCATTTACGAATTCCGTGCAACATAGTATACCTACAACAACCAATATTCCTGTAAACACAAAAATATATAGATTTCCTGAAGTCCACAAATCAGAAGTAGAAGACCAAATACAACAAATGTTAAAGCAAGAAATCATTACGCCATCATCATCTCCATGGAACTCGCCAGTATGGGTTGTTCCGAAGAAAGCAGATGCGTCAGGTAAGAAGAAATGGAGGATCGTAATCGACTATCGGAAGCTCAACGAAATCAGTGTTGGAAATTCGTACCCTTTACCGAACATTACTGATATATTAGATCAGTTAGGGCATTCGAAGTATTTCTCCACAATCGACCTTACCTCAGGATTTCACCAGATTCCAATGGATCCGGCTGATGCACAGAAAACCGCTTTTTCAGTACCCACAGGACATTACGAGTTTAAACGTATGCCTTTTGGACTTCGTAATGCGCGAGCACCTTTCAAAGATGATGAACACAGTTCTAGCAGGAATACAAAACTTTAGATGCTTTGTGTATTTAGATGACATCGTGGTGTTTGGAGGAGATCTTAATACTCATAATTGTAGACTGAGAGAAGTCTTCGATAGGCTTGCAAAGCATAATCTGAAGATTCAACCAGACAAGTGTGAATTCTTAAGGAAGGAAGTCATGTACTTAGGGCATTTGATCACAGACAAGGGAGTTAAAACCTGATCCATCCAAGGTAGAAGCCGTTCGGAATATCCTCAACCGCATTCTCAAAATGATATACGTTCATTCTTGGGTCTTGCAGGATATTATCGACGATTCATTCCCGAATCAGCAAGATAACGCAACCTCTAACGAAACTCTTACGGAAAGGACAAACATTCCAATGGACAAGCACACAACAGGAAGCTTTTGAATCTTTAAAAACCTCCTTAATATCGGAACCTTTACTTCAATACCCCGACTTCACACAGCCTTTCATACTCTCCACAGACGCAAGTATTATGCGATCGGAGCAATACTTTCTCAAGGAAAGGTAGGTGAAGATCATCCCATAGCATACGCAAGCAGGACGTTGAATAAAGCCGAAGGTAATTATAGTACTATCGAAAGGAATTATTGGCAATCGTATGGCCACCAAACATTTTCGACCATACCTATACGGTAGGAAATTTATGATTTTAACAGACCATCGACCACTTAAATACTTATTTAGTGTCAAGGATCCTAGTTCTAGATTGCTCAGATGGCGACTAGCTATAGAAGAATACGACTATGAAATTGATTACCGTGCAGGTAAGAAAAATCAACATGCCGATTCTCTTAGCCGAATTCAACTCGAGTCGCATATTACAAAAGTCAACCAGAAGTATGAAGAAGATACATACGAAGATTTTATTCATAGTCTATCACATAAAATTATAAACTTCAACAAATCGAAGAAGTAAATACAAATTACATAAGTCAATCAGGCAACCTTTTAATTCCTATATCAGAAGATTTTGAGTACCTAAATAAACCATTAACTGATTTAATTGCCAAATTCCCTAGCATAGATAATTTAAGGCAATCTCAAATGAAATTAGGCGACATTAAAGAATTCTTAGTAGACAATGTAAGAATTTTCGTTTTAATCCACAAAAGATATTATTGGGACAAATTAGAAGCCAAAGATTTATTTAATTGTTTAGTCAAAATTAGAAACATTTTATTGGAACAAAATATCAATGAAATTAATTTACCTAGAGTCGGTATAGGTCATGACAATGTAAGTTGGAATAAGATAAGATCCATGATGCGTTATATTTTTCGGAAAACAAATGTACTGATTAGAGTTCATCACGACGTTCTTATTACACCTCAACCAGAAGAAATTAACAACCCTTATATCAGAAAATCATTCAAGCCTAAAAATCAGGTCATTCAGGTTTTCAACCGAACATATAATCGTATTAAACAAGCTTATAAATGGGCAAAAATGAAATTTGACATAAAGGATTTCATAAGGAGTTGTGATAGTTGCCAACGCAATAAAACGAACCGTAAGAAGACAAAGAAGCCTATGGAAATTACAACTACATCCTGTAAACCATTTGAACGAATAGCTTTAGATATAGTAGGTCCCTTACCTCTTACAGAATGTGGCAACAAATATATATAACACTCCAAGATGATCTACGAAATTTATGCAAGCTTATGCAATTCCGAATCATGAATCTATAACTGTAGCTAAACACTTGTGCATAAATTCATTTGTAACTATGGATTCCTGAGACTATTTTGACTGATCAAGGTAAAGACTTCATGTCAAAATTATTTCAAGATGTATCAAAATTATTTAAAATCAAACGTGTTAATTGTTCAGCATATCATCCAGAATCAAACGGATCTCTGGAACGAACACACTCTACCTTATCAGACTATTTGAAGAATTTTATTAATAAGGATCAAACCGATTGGGACATCTGGCTTGATTTTGCTACTTTTTCTTATAATACAACCGTCCATACGTTCAACGAAATTCACTCCATATGAATTAGTTTTTGGAAACAAACCGGCAGTTCCTACGAATCTAACTCAACCGCCGACGTTTAAATACACATATGAAAACTTACGTAGATGAATTACGATTAAGAATGCAGAAATCCCAAGAAATCGCAAGGGAAAATCTAGTAAAATTAAAGCAAGGTAATAAAGCAGGTACGATAGCAAGGTTCGAGATGTTACATTTAAATAGGTGATAGAGTATATCTTACCAACGAAGCTTCGAAAGTAGGTACATCGAAGAAGTTAGCACCTACATACACAGGACCGTATAAAATAGTAGGGTTAATTCACCTGTAAATTATACCATTGTTGTTAAAAATAAAAGAACAGTAGTTCATGCCAATAGGCTAAAACACGCTTTTATTTCAGGTGTGTAGTACTACCTGTGATTATGACTATCGTCAACGACCGTTTTTCCAACGTCACCTGGTATCTATTACGAAAACTTAGGACAACTGCGATTTACGAAACTTATTGGGACGTTGTGAGCTTTATTAATTAAATGATTTCAATTCAAAATTACAATTAGCTGATTACAATCACATAAGGATCGCTGGATATGCCAAAGGATTAAGAAATCTACAATTACAAAATTATGCAACACTTCACTAATAGTGTTAGATTCAATTATTCCAAAATCAAATCAAAATATACATCCGTTTTAGACACGACTGTGGCATACGAGGAAGAAAACGCGTGTAATTAACGGAATAGGTTCAGCTTTTAAAACATTATTTGGCACGTTAGATAATGCTGATGCCGAACGATATGATAACGCTATAAATTCGGTAATGCACGAAGAACAAAATCTTGATCATGTATTGAAGGACCAAATACAAGTAGTAAAAACGACACTTGTTAATTTCAATAATACTATTACCAATGTTGAAAGAAACAACATGATATTTTCAGAAAATTTTAATCGTATTGAGAAAATTTGAATAATTCAACAAAAAACATTTAGTACTATGACACTAAAAACAAAATTTGGATGAACAATTTAGCTTATTAATACTATTAGTTAATGAAATAGATATTGAATTGTCTTCGTTAATAGACGCAATACTATTTGCAAAATCGAATATTGTTCACCCTATTGTTATATCACCATATCAGTATATACAAGAGTTAATTCGAATAAATCCATATTTGCCACCTTTAACCTCTTTTGCAGTACCCCTTGATATTAATATGTCTCACAATTACTATCCTTGGTAACCATAAAAGTATCTAAATCCAATGATAAATTAATCTTTGTTATAGGTAATCCCCTAGTTATACAAACCAATTTTTTACTATATAAACTTCTCCTCTTCCAACAAGAAATCGTGATAATCACTCATTTTTGTACTACCTAAAACAGAATATTTAGCAATTTCTAGTACAAAAACATCTTACTCTATTTTAGAAGATCTCGAATCATGTAAAACCATATCAATCAATGATCATATTTGTTTAGGAACTTACCCAAAACACTCAACACTTTCTCAGCCAATCTGTGAAGTGCAATTGTAGTAAATAAAAACAAGTTACCTGATAATTGTGATACTCGAATAATTCCTACCTTATCAGAAACATGGTATCCGTTAACCACTCCTAACACATGGTTATATGTCTTAAATAATCCTATTAGTATCACGGTAAATTGTCGCGATAAAGACCCTGTAGACTACAATCTATCCAAAATAGGAACACTTTTCATTAATTCAAGCTGTAAGGTTTACACTCCTACAACCGTTCTATCGACAATCTCTTTTAACGCAACCAATCGATATATTACTTACAAATCATATTTACCTGAGTTTAATATAAGTGACGACGAATGCTGTTACGCAATAAAAGAAAATTTAACACTGCTTCAATTACAAACCCATCCATCCAATTGGTCTTGACAAAGAAAGCTTAAAAGTCGCAAGCTTAAGCTTAATCAAATGGAAGAAACCTTAACCCAGATAGAAACAGAAAACAATTCTGCGATTCTATCCTTTTTTCAGGACCATGCTTTAGCTTATACACTTTTAACCATGTTAAAATTAATTCTATTGTATATCTTGTATAGATTAGTAAGAGATGTAAACGCAAAATTTGTGAAAACGAGCTAAGAAATAGTAATATAGTTAATTGTATTACATTTAATATGTGTAAGAAAAGAAATCAGTACCTATAAACAATTCGATAGAAATAAATTGTCAAGAGTCTCAAGACGAATCCAGATGGAGGAATGTCAACCACTTCGCAGAAGCGAACGGTTAGCCAAATTAAAAGAAAAATGAATTTTCTTTTCCTTAGGGGAAAGGTGTAATGTATTGTAATGTATTGTAATGTATTGTAATGTATTGTAATGTGTAATGTATCACAACGTACGTAATCAATCTATTGTATTTACCATCATCCATCGCCTGAGATTATATTAGTCATACCAAACATTGTCATTCATTCTTGTATCAAACATAATTAAGAATTGTTATTATCTACGTTAAATATTGTCCGAATTACTTATTTCCCAATTGTTCATTTTGATGAAGGAGTTATATCACAATGTAACAAGTTATGTTAATATAAACTCATATATCACAATATAAACTAGCGACGCACAGGGCGATTACATATAGACAAAACAAACAACCCTCTGCGTCACGCACTGCCATTATTATTGTAAATGTCATTTAGATATATCGTTCGTTTACTAATGATTAGGATTTATTATAAATATAAGAAGTAGAAATGTATAAGAGGGCATAGTATACCGAAGATCAGATCGCTTGTAACCAGTCTATCTTTAAGTATCGAGAAAGTTGTCTGTTGTATTCTATATTTTAATTAAACTAGTTAATTACAACTGAGGTGTTATCTTCTTTCCGACGGTGCACACTACAACACTTCTTCGTCATCGCTGTCGCTATCAGACTCGCTAAATTGTATTCTCGGTCGCTTTGAATAGCTAGTTCTACGAGATATTGACGGTAAATTCATTTTGGAAATACTGAGAGAAAAAATGAAACTATTCCGAATAACGATGTGCTAATGCACGCACTCAGAAAGAAATAGACATCAAAGCGCGTACGGTTTATATTAGGTACTATTATGCAAACCGATATGTATGCATTCATCACCTAAACAAATAACCAGAGTAAATGCATGACCGAAAAGAACATTTCTTTCTATGGAGCAGTCCCAAGATAAGACTACGTAAATAGAACCGATTATATTTTCGATAAGCGATTTTCGCCTCCGTGCATACTTTAGAATCGCCTACTGACGACAGCCGCTTTTCAGCAATGTTACACTTCGTCGCTCATCGACGACAGCCGCAGTTAAAGGGTTAATAAGCTCCCAGCAACCATAATAAATATAAATAATGTTGTATTTTTTAAAAAGTCTGTTAAGAAATACTTGTTATCGCTTAACTGCTATCGCAATACCGATTTTACTGATTTGTAATGTAATTATAAATTGTATAAATTGGGTTTTCCTATATGCCTTGTGGGCGTTTATATGTATTTGTTGACGTTTTCTTCCCTACATGTTGTGTTTACTGCTGTTACATTCATGTTTGGTTCTGAAATAAAGATATTAGAATTGTGATACCTTAGAACGTATTGGGAATACATATAACAACGTAATATTTTTTATAGTAAGTAAGACGATAAGTCCACGTAATATCAAACGCATCCTTTAATATTTGATTTTGTTTGAAAATCGTGGCCATCTAGCTGTGTTAGATGTCCGCATATCGGATATTACAAACGTATTTCCCATAAAACTGCAATCTTCGAAAATACTGGAAATAAGTATTACGTTGTTGCTGGCAATATCAAAAAAATATAGGTTCTATCTAAAAAAAAAACGAAAAAAAAGAGTTTGAATTTCGATAAATGTTGCACGACATATTTAACACCCTATAATGGTACATATTTTTACATTATACCACCTTGGAACGTATAAAGTGTTAGCCCCTAAATTGATAGCAAAAGAGTAACTCGCGACACTATATCTGTTTTCATGTCTTAAAATGTCCTGTAACTGTCAAATGTTTAACAAAATTTGCAATATAGCCAAAAGTAATTATCAAAAGTACATGTAACTGTATATCGTTGCAAAAGTAATTTAAGTGGCTATCGAAAAGATCAGTAAAATATATGGCAATCTATTTAAAATAAAAAAGTTGAAGGTGGTTGCCGAAATTTGGTACACCCTGTATATTTGTAGATAATTTTGGTTTTCACGTTACATTCCGCCTACACACTAATGGCGCACCCGTTATAATATGTAAGATTATTTTAAATAATTAGCAACTCATTTTACAAGAAAACGTCGAAAATATAATCAGTAGGAAATAAATGCATAAATAAACATATTTAACAAAAAATTATCCACTACTTAATTTAAATTCAACAGAATTGCTCAAGGTGACCTCGATTGTTGTCTATATAGAAACGCAGTTATTGTTTCTTTCGTTCAAATTACGAATTCATTAATTTTCTCTTTGATAGTGCTTGCATTAGAATCGAAATTCGCTTATTCTTTTAGGAAGTGCCATGAGAAACAGTCCAATGGGGTTAAATTCGGGCTGTTGGGTGGCTATTAAATAGTCCCGGTATTGACAATCCAAACCGGAAATTGATTGTTTAAATGCCATTGAACCTCAAAAACATTATGCGGTAGTGCTCCATCTTGCTGCCAAATCATGTTATCTAATTGATTTCTTAAGAAGTTTTGCGGTAAGCCATCTTGTTGAATAAGGTAGATGAGGAACAATTAAATAACAATTAAATAAATATGTTTCAGCTGTTAATTTGAAAGTGTAAAAAATTGGCCCAACTACTTTATTTTGAAAAATTCCACATCATATGTGTACTGACATCCTTTGAGGTTTTATATTTGCATCACTTTTTTTTCTATCACACAGAGAAAAATTTTAGGACAGCAATCTTTCTATTTTTAAAATAAAAACAATTTGTATTAAAAATTACAACACGTTTATTATACAGGGTCCGGCAAAAAGACCACCCCGATTTTGAATGATCATTGCACGACATGAGAGGAGAGTATAGAATGGGGGATAGTCTCGCTGGACAGCGACACATATGCCATTTTCAGCTAACAAAGTGAATTGGGTTGAAGATCATCGGACGTTTGTTGTTGAGTAGTTTATTCGTAATGGCGGTTCTGTAATAACAACGCAGCCGGCATGATACTGTTCTGGGTAAGAAAACGAATCGTGTTTGGGTTTCGTGCGTTAAACTTTAGTTTAACTTTAGGACAAGTTCTGCATTGAAAAAGAAATTCCCTTGCCGACCTCGGACTGCAATGATACAGCAAATGTGTTTACTTTGAAAAGTTTAGTTGGGCAATCGCCAAAACGTTCAGCACTGAAATATCCAGTTGCATTAGCGTTTTCTGATGAATGTTTGAGAAAAATTCTGCACAAGGAATTCAGAGTGTGTCCTTACAAAATTATGGTAGTTCAAGGATTAAGTGAAAGCGATTGGGAAACCCGTGTAACTTCGTCTCGAGATATTCTTAATAACGTTCCGGCTGCAGCTGTAGTGATCTGTAGTGAGGAGGGACATTTGCACCTACGCGGAACAGTTAATAAACGAACTTTGCGTTGTTGGTCTGCAGGGAACCGTAAGGAACTCCACCAACGACCAATCCACACCCTTAACGGTTTTTTTTTGTGGCATAGGTGATTTTGGTGCTTGGGGTCCGTAATTTTTTGAAGCATTACAGTAATGGTGACTCTGACCGATATTGCAACATACTTTCTCCGGCTAAAATTGAATCATCTTCATGAAGAACATGAACAAGATAATGTGCAGTTCTAACAGAATGGAGCATCATTCCACACTTCTTTATGTTCATTCGGGATTCTAAGCGAAATGTTTTCCAGTCATCCTGTTTCCTTATGAGGTGACCCCTTCGTTCACCCGATTTATCGCCATGCGACTTCTTTTTGTGGATACATCTTAAAGCCATGAAGTATTGAGATCCTGAAGGAAGTAATAACTCAAGAAATTGCTGCCATTCCGCCTCAAATGACCCGAAGGCTTATGGAGAATTTTCGTTAGATACTTCGAAGTTGCATCACTAATGGAGGCCGACATTTGAGTGACATTGTTATCAAAACAAACTAATCTAAAATGGCATTGTATGTGCAATCTGTGAATGAAAGAAATTATTTGAAACCTGCTTAGGTTGGATATTATCACCTTTCAAAATTGGGGAAGTATTTCTGCCGGGCCTGTATAATTCTCGACTTGACAGGCTTGCACAGGCTCGACCTTGTTCAAACTACGTTGCATCATAGTTACGCATGTACGAGGCCTACACTATATATATTACGGCTCGAAGAGTAGTAGTTTTTAGTAGGCAGCCAGACAACGTGACTAGTGCATGAAAATGTCTAAGGTTGCGAGAATTGAGTACCGCGCGGTCATTAAATTAACAAAAGAAGAGCATATGCCTAATCACATTAAACAACGTTTAGACGGCGTTTATGGTGGTTTATTTCCTTCATATTCCACAGTAAAAAAGTGAGCAAAATGTTTCCGTTTGAGGCAAGAATCCCTTAAAGATGATGGGCGCCGCGATCAACCAATTGAACTGATGACGCCTCAAAACATTTAAATTATTGAAGAAATGGTATTAACAGATTGCCATTTGAAAGTGAAGAAATTAGCAATGATATCTAACATTTCTGAAACAAGTATTTGCCCTGCTCTCCAACGTGAATGTCGGGTCGAATGCGCGCGCTCGTTTTTAAACATATGTGAAGACGACCCGAAGCCGATTTTGGAGTCCATCGCCACAGGAGATGAAACAATGGTACTGTATTATGATCCTCTATCCAAAAAGGAATCGATAGACGTCGTTTTAAAGACGATAGTGAGTGGCAAACAGCTGTAATACAGCATTTTGTGGGAAAAACTTTAGATTATTTTTACAAGGGTGTAGAATTATTAATTGATCGTTGTAATCAATGTATTGAAGTTAAGGGAGATTATATTGAAAAATAAAAGTTCTTATATTTTACCAAGTTTATTTTTTCTATATCAGGCCGAGAATTTATGGCGCCTGCTACGTAAGATAGTGCTGCTGTCATACATTTTGCTGTGAAATATGTAATAGCAACACTAAATAAGTTATTTAGTGAAACGTGCTGTCAGGTATTTAATTTTTAGCTTCATAAAACAACAATGTATTAAGATGTTCTTCATTTACTCTCATGTAATATTTTCTTGTGCAAAGTTTTTAGTATTTCTTACACAACTGTAAACATTTACAAACGTACTTGCAGGAGTTTGTAGGTTCGGATGCAGTTCTATATATAATCTATCTTTATACCATATTTGTTTTTATTGTTTTTTTACGTAAATATAATGTAAGGAGACACTAAATAAAAAAAAATTAATAACTCAGGATTAACGTTTTTATAAATTTGTTGTGTGGGACTTACTTTCTTTTTTTTTGCTAAGCGAAACGAAATGAAAACTAAACAATTTTTAGTATTCAAGAGCTATAATATTTTATTTTCAATTTTAAATATTTCTTTCAGCAAAACTTTGAATTTATTAGACAAAAACCTAGCGCAATCCCTAACTGACACCTATATTAAAATGTTGATGCATTTATTTGAATTTTTGACATTTAAAAACTTTAATTGAATTGAATTTTCTCGTTTATTTGGCCAAATAGTAAATTTTGGCACCTGCATACTGACAAAGTACTTAGGTATCCGTTCTTAATATTTTGGGCTCGAAGCAACACCTAATTCAAAACCAAATATTTCTTTCTTCAAATCTTGTTCCGTTGATAATAATTTTGTTGTTAAAAGGTCAAATAGATTTACTTAGTGGAGTTTTTGAGTTTTTCGTTGAAATAGTTGCATATTAACTTGAAACTTTAATATTTTATCGAAGAATTTTGAAAGTAAATTTTGTTGTCGAAGCTTGTTTATCACATCTCCTTTTGTTTTTTAAATCAGATCCCCTAGTTTACTATTTGAAACTAATTTGTCATGTGGTGCTTGTCAACATATTCTTAGAAAAGATCTCGAAAAATATCCATATAAAATTCGTGTTATTCAAAAGCCCATTGACCACGTACTGAGAATGCAATATTGCAATTGGTTTGAAAATCACATGAATGATGATAATATCCTTGACAAATCCTTCTTCTCAGTCGAGGCTTAGTTCAATTTTAATGGTTCTATTAGCAAACAAACCATGCGTATATGGTTCAGTGATAATCTTTACGTCATGATACAGAAATGATTGAATTCTGAAAAGGTTCCTTTACGGAGAAGAACTATTATTATTATTTTATCTATTATTTTTTCATGAAACGTAGAACGATATCGTAACTTATTCCAACCTTTTCTAAACTAGTTGCACGATGACGAAATAAGGGATGAGTACTTCCAACAAGATAATGCCACAGCTCATAAAATACTACAAACAATGAAGTTGTTCTCCCGGTCTAACTATTTTAGATTTGTTTATTTTTCCACGCCCAAAAAATATAGTTTTTAAAATACACCACACATGATACAAGAATTTATGGAAATAACTCAAAATGTTCTTGACACGATAGCACATAAAACGACGAATAAATATTTGTATTGAAACCGAAGATCACTTTGAGCATTTATTACATATATTTGTTTGCTAAATTCTTCTTTTACGTTTACTAGGAAATACATTTTTTATTCTGCTAGCTTTATTATTATTGACTTAGATTTCCACATTAACCATTTACACTAACAGAAACTTATTTGCATCATTGCTGTCAAATATGTCAAACGTACTTTGAAATTTTAATTTTGATTATGGTTTAAGCAAGATTTAACTGTTAGATATAATTGAAGGTCTAGGTGCAAAAACCAGATAGCTCCACTTTTGGAGGAATAATTACCATTTCAGAATTTGACTTTTTTTTTTAAACATGGTAAGTATTTTCTCACACGACTAAGTAAAAAATATCAGCCACAACATGCGATTCGTATTCTAACAACATAAGCAAAATCCAAACCGAATATTGTTTTCCTTTTAAAACACAATTTTGTTAATTTCCAAAAGTTTACTAAAATAGACCTACCTGGTTGTTACACCCAGCCCTTCAATTGTAACCAACATAAAAAATAATTGAAAAAAAAAAACATGGCCTTCTAGATTACATTTTTTAAAGATCATATTGTACCAAATGTTACAGAATTGGGTCTATAAATCAAGTCCATACGGTGATGTGGCAGGGTCTATATGTAGACACTTGCATGTCATCATTGGACCGTACATTTTTGAAGAGAATTAAAGAATAATTGTAGTTACGGGTCAAGTACTGTAGAATTTTATTACATCTTTACAAAAGAATGGTGTTCATAACATAATCGTTATAGTGCACCTCCCCATATTTATAATTTTACCAAAAAAGTTAACCAGCTCGTTGCCCTGATATCAATCTAGTCAGTTATTGATTCTATTTCATAAATCCTGTTGCTCTTTTATTACTTACTTTTCGGTTATTAAAAAGTTATAACAATGTGAAACCAGCTGATGTATTTAATCACAAATAAAATGAAACACACTAAGATAAATATTTTCAATTGTCGATTTAGTTAACTGAAATGGTAACTAATTTGTATCCAAAACTGCGAAGTATTTGACCAAGCGCAGATACCGCGTCTGCACTCGTTCACAATCAAATAGCGAATAGGACTGCCGGCCAGTGAGCTTGACACGCTTCTGCCTGCTATCATCAACGGAACATGTTTTTTTACGGCAAGCATGAAAAATACTCATTCGGATATGTATGCACGTGTCCATGTATGAATGATATACGCAAGTATATAAAGATGGCATTGGGTTCTTCGTCGTTTAGTATCACATCGACAATCGCCGTTATACCAAACGATCTTATCATACGCTTGACAGTTCGATTGTTTACAAGCGCACAACGTTCGCAACGCGGTCGACTAGATTTATTAAAATAAAAAAAAAACGAAAATCACCAATTATCTCCCAACCGACAGTGAGAAGAAAAGAGTAGAATCCTTGCCAATCGCTTGATTTTAATATCCACAGAAATGGGTGAGTTTTTGTTTTTTTCGTAATCTTAGCTCTGTATTGTACATTTTTTTTGTACTTACAAAATAGGTAACAATCAAAAAATATACATAAGCATACTCAAAAAGAGTTTTTCGTCTATTATCTTCATAAATGGGGAAATTTAATAATAGATTTCTGTGATATTTTATAACGCTCAGGTTCCTCTGGTCACCAATTTTATCTGCCCTGTTCAATAATGCATTATTAACTTTAGAAATCAAGTTGCTATTGACTGCAAAGGAATGACATCGTACACAACGTACGGAAACTGTTAAAATAGTACTTATTAATTCATTCAATCATCATCTGTGTGACAACAAATACAGATTCTTTCATTTTTTCTGTAAGATACATACGCTCATCTCTTATATGTAGTTATATCAGATCCAACTTTTATTTCTTAGGTGTTCAATGGCAACTTGTTGCGAGTTGTTCATATTAGGAAAAAGGGTTGATAAAAAGGTCCTTTTACTCGCAAAATTCTTTTTTAATATAACTAAATAACGACCGGTTTTGGGTCAAAGCCATCCTCAGGTTAAGCTAGAAGGATATCATATAGCTGTATTACATTGTTTGTAAATGGAATAGTAAAAGTACATAAGAAATTGTTAGACAAATTATAATTTAGAATTATATGGTAATTTGTAAAAAAAGTCTCAAGTTGTAACAAAACTGTTATATTAGTGACCAATTGCAATTTATAGAGTAACTTTTTTTAGTTTATTTTATTATTTTAAATTAATGGTTAATTTTTGTTTTTTTTTATTTTATTTTTTTTATATTTCTGTTACAACTTGAGATGTTCCATGCAATATAAAATAGAGGATTAAATATAAAATACTTACAATTTTTATTAATAACAGTTCAAAAGTCGCCTAACAATAAAAAATATATTCCAGATGTAAAGCGAAGAATGGACATCAAATTTTGTAATTAATGTAATATTAAAATTAGATTAGATTAAAATCAAGTTTTAACCATTAATTTAAAATAATAAAATAAACTAAAAAAAGTTACTCTATAAATTGCAATTGGTCACTAATATAACAGTTTTGTTACAACTTGAGACTTTTTTTACAAATTACCATATAATTCTAAATTATAATTTGTTTAAGTCTAACAATTTCTTATGTATTTTTACTATTCCATTCACAAACAATGTAATACAACTATATGATATCCTTCTAGCTTAACCTGAGGATGGGCTTTGACCCGAAACCGGTCGTTATTTAGTTATATTAAAAAAGAATTTTGCGAGTAAAAAGACCTTTTTATCACCCCTTCTTCCTAATTTTATTTCTTAATTGAACCTTGTAAGCAAATAAGACCTACAGCGCCTTTATCTTCAAAACCATTTGAAGATAATTCTTTATCTTTCTGTAGACAAATTGTTAGGGTAATTAAATATATCAAAAACCGATTTAATTTTATTTTAATCCAAAAAATTTAGAACTAATGCTTATTTTCGAAACACAGTCACGCTAATGGTGGTCGATATCTAAATGCCTTTAAAATCTGGTATGAGGAATTTTGGGTGTCATACTTGATGACCAGTTGAATGCCGTGTTAAAGACTGTCTCTAGAAACAGAATGTTTCTTAACGAAAGAACAAAACAGCTGCTATGTGAGGCTCTCGTTTTATTCAATCACTTTTAATATTCAAAAAGTTCAAAATTCTTGCCTTCGTCTAATGTTTGGCATGATGTGTAGACACCATATTTCCCAAAAATTAAAAAACGTAAAGTGGTTGAACATGAAAAATAGATGACTTTTGCATTCAGCTATATTCTTCCATCGCATTGTCATCACCCACCAACCACCATGCCTTTATAACAAAATTAAGTTCAGAACAGATGTGCACAATATTAACATTACATTCAGAGGTACTTTAACTCCACCAACACATACACTTGAATTCTTTAAGAGAAGCTTTACTTATCAAATTACCCTTGTATATAATTCTGTACCTAATAATATAAAGGTGTGCACATATGTTCCTGTCTTCAAAAACAGTGATTTGGTAGTAAGATATGCTAGCTGATTTACTATTTTATGAACACGAGTTTTATTTTTTTCTTTTCTTCTTTATTCTTTAACTTCAGCGTTTTCGTTACAAACTACTCTCTCTGCCTGGTAGCTTGGACTCCGTCAAATTTCCTGTATTTACCTTCCCTTTTGATGTGTTATATATTATTTCTCTTTTTTTTTGTTTTTCATCATCATATTTTTATATTTTTCCGTATATGTTATAGAAATAAAATTATTATTATTATTATTATTACTGTTATTATAACAACGTGCCTTACTGATAACCGTAGCAATTAATCTGCTCTTATATTCCCACATGTAATTTAGACTTCAGCTTAATACAGTTATTAATTAGCAAAAATTCAATTAAAAATTGATTGAGGGAACTTACAAGTTGCTTTCTGCTGTCATTCATGTAACAGCTAGAGATTTCAAGTTACAGCAACATATCAAAATTATAAATCTAAATCTAATTTTCTAACAAAATTTCTTATAATTGACGTGAGTGCATTATCTAAATCCTACATAGCCATTTAAAAACCCAATAATAATAAATAAATAAAACTCTATAATGTTTTAAAATTCCGCCAATCAAAAATACATACTCTATTTATGTATGAAATTCTTGACATTTATTTTTAATTGAGAGTGTTTTTATTTTGCGTGTTTTTGGAAAGTGGTCCTATTATAACCACATTAAAATTTACGAACGCTTCGGAAAACGATATGTAAATATACAAATGTGATATTCCAAATAGTTTAGGTACAATTCATTTCGGAATTTTAGAAACCGGTTTATTTGTATAAGATTTTCCTTACATCCAGAATTACACATGTAGTATCACTAATATGATAACAGCAAGTTAAAAGTACATACCGTACATCCATCGCTGACAATTCGATGTTGCCAACATTCGGAGATGAAACAAGCCTCTCAAATAAAAATTATTCAAAGACATGCATAACATAAAATTGCACATGGTACGAGTTTGATTTTTTAAATGAAACATACTATATATTAAAGCGTCTTTGGATATCATTCTTCAATTCGCGTCAACTTTCTTCAACATTCCCTAAACCTATCTAGCCTAGCTTTTGAAATAATTGAGATAATTTGAGATTTTGAAATGCTGATGTTTCCTCAACGTTCGATATGTTAAACATCTTACATACTAGAGTAGCGACCCAAATGTTATTTCCGTGAGTATTTCTTGGAGTTTCCAGCAATACATTAAAAAAGTTTTATATCAACCAAATTCTACAAGATGCCATCGAAATCGTTGTCATATTCAATTCATATTTCACTTCCTTTAGTGAAACGCTCTCTACATTTTTCCCTAAACCTAGTAAATGAAATATGAGACTATGTAGATAAGTTTTTTGTTTAAATAAATCTAGTGCTAAGACGAAATATAAAATTTTGTTTCTTTAAAAATATTCCTTAAAAACAATGTGTAAAAGTTGTTTTTTGATTTCAATTCCAACATCAATTTTTTGGCATAGTTGAGTATAATTTTATGTTGTGCAGGATTTGTTTTCCGGTTAATTTTGATTTGAAAACTTAATTGTTTAGGGAAGAATTGTTTTCCACCCATACACTAGGTAGGCACGCTGTATAAGAAATAAAAATTGTATTGAATCTCTTGCATTAAATTCAATTTAAAATAGCTGATCTTTCTACAATAACATGCTCTGTATCTAAGTAATTCAATTTACATGAAAGTACATCTTATTTTTCAATAATCCGTAACAAAAACCAGCAGCGAAAGTCGATGAAAGGATCAAGCATTTCGGAAAGCGAAACAAAAAACCGATTGCAGATTGTAACTTTTACTAATTGAGCGTACGTTTTGGAATTTCTTTAGTATAGTAGATTGTAAGATCAACTACTCGATTTTTGTAATTGTCGTAATAATTATTACCTATATTTATTTGTTATTCAGTTTTACGGGGTGCTAGATATAAAATAAAGGATAATAACACTGAAAGAAACTAAACTTATTTATAATACTGTGCTGGCAACTTTATAGATTCTGACATTACTTTTTCATCTTGCATAGTACCATTTACCAAAATATTTTAAAATCTTTTCATTTTATACAGTAACATAAAACAAATCATCCATACGTAAAATTTGGTCTTGCACCATCTTTAGCTCTTATGTCTGTCTTCATTCATCTTAGTACTGCCACAGTATGCAGTTGCTTCAACGCTTGTCGGTGCTTTTTGAAATTTGTGTCCCAAAGTTCTCGCGCATAAGCCCAAGTGCATAGGCGCGGCACTTTTTTGATTCAAATGATCGAGTATTATAATGGTATTATATCAAATATTTATATTATCTTCATATAATGGGACTATTATCCAAACAATTATTTGCAAACATTATTTGAATACGAAAAGTATTGGGTTGGCAAGAAAGTAATTTCGGTTTTGTAATGTGAAATAAAACTCATTTTTTTTAAGCAAAAAATAAACTTTAATGAATTATGTATTTTCCATTTTATTCAATGACCTTTTGCCATCTTCCTTGCATCTTCATGATTGCGCGCTCATAGAAATGTTGGACCTTATCAGCAAAAAACTGAACCAAGTGCGATTTTAGGTCATCATCATTTATGAAAGTTTTACATTCAAAGAGTTTTGCAAACTTCGAAATAAACGGTAATCATATAGTGCCAGGTCAGGGCTGTATGGGGGAATGCGACATCACTTCCCAACCAAGCTCCAATAATTTCCCACGAGTTACTAAAGATGTGTGAGGCTTTGCAATATCGTGATTCTTTGCGATTTACTAATTCTGGCCGTTTTTCCTTGATTCTGCCATACATTTAACCTCTCTGCAATCTCTCGAACAGTTATATGACGATTCTCTTCAATTATGGTTTTGATTTGGTCATCGTCAACTTTAGTAGGTCGTTCAGAACGGAGTTTTTTAAACCAATTTTGGCACGTGCGTTGTGTTATGCAATCAACACTATAAACTTCACATATTTCTTTGTGAGCTTCAGCAGCTTTCTTTTTCTTACGGAAACAAAAAAGTAAAATATGCCGAAAATGTTCGTTTCTGCACTACATGTTAAAATTTAAATGTGATTAATGCCAAATGCCAAAAGGAAAAAACCATGACATTGACAGATGCCCTTCAAAACAATTACAATCCTCTCTGTGTGTGGCAACCGAAAATACTTTCTTGCCAACCCATTACATACTGAACGTAACGTAAACATGTATTCTTGCTCGCTATACCATAAAAATGTGTCAAAAGCATTGAAATCTACATGACAACAAAAACTATAGAGATGGAAAGTAATAATTCTAATAATAATTCAATGGTTTGTATAAAATAATACAAAAACGAGGAATTTGGCATGCAAAAGGCATTTGTTTTATATGCAGTCCAACCCTGTAGCCGAGTATGCTCAGTAGAGAAAATGGGCTGGGTTATTACAACAAAAATTTAAAATGGCGCCACGTAATTTGTTTTACAATGCCATGGACTTCCCCAGTAAATTACGAAACTGTAAGAGCTTAAAATGAAAATGAGAGAGGATATACACACATTGACCAATAACAATAAGCAGTGAGATGATATACAAACTTTAATGAGATAAAACTAAAGGGTTTCCCAATAAGAATTATATGTTTTTAAATGTAAATGAAACACAGAAAAAAAAGTTAATCCAAATTTCTTTTTTTATTTGAAAGTTTCATCGATAGCATCTATGTTTTAAACAACACATAACTCAAATGTCCTCCGCGACTACGAATGCAGGAGCGATTTCAATGAACCCAATTTTCAGTTACTTTATGGAATAAATCCGCATTACTTTCACGAATGCAGCGCTCTATGTTGGTTTTCAAGTCCTCTACTGTCTGTGGTTTGTTTGCATAGACCAATGACTTAACGTAACCTCATAAAAAATAATCCAATGGTGTTAAATCGCAGCTTCTTGGAGGCCAAGCAGCTGGTCGAAGTTGTCCAATTCTTTTTGAATCTCTTGCATCAAGAGAAATCAATGTTTCAGGAAACTTTTCTTTCAATAAATCAATGGTTTCACCAGAAGTGTGGCACTGTCCTGTTAGAAGAACATGCCATCCAAATTCATTTTTTCCAACAGGCCACAAAAAATTCGTTGTCATCGTTCGATATCTTTCACCGTTCACTGTAACCGCATTGCCTTCCCCATTTTGGAAAAAATAAAGTCCGATGATGCCACCGTGCCACAAATCACACCAGACAGTGACTTTGCTTATTCACATAACCGTTTAGCCAAAAATGAGCTTCATCAGAAAATATGATTTTCTTAAAAAAATCATATTTTCTGATCAGGATAATTTTCAAGTTTCTCTTGAGCCAAAATTCCTAAACAAACGACGCTTATGATGGTCAAGTGGCTTCAGTTCTTGAGTCAGTACAACCTTGTAAGGGAAACCCAAATCCTTCCTCGAAATTCGCCAAGTTGTCATCCTTGAGAGTCCAACTTCTTGAGAACGACAATTTACCGACACACTTGCACTTGTCTAGATCTCTTGCATTTCGTCGTCGCTGTGGTGTTTTTTTTATCGTGTAGAGTAAATTCACTTTCAAACTTTTTCACGATTCGACGATTTGCAAGCACCGTAGGAAGATTATTTCTTCCAAAATTTTCACGTAACGAGCGACTGGTTTGAACAAAAGATCGATTATTTTGATAAAACTTTTGAATAATAATGAGACGTTCTTAAAGCGTGTATCTCGCCATGATGGAATGCTAGACTATACTGAACACAACTATCAAGAAATTACATTTCTTTTCATTTCCAAAATGGCTGCCGTGGTACTTCGAAAACATATCATAGCTATTGGGAAACCCAGTATATGTAAACAATTACAATCGTTTGCCTTTACTTAGAAAATACACAAGTAAATATCGTACAGTCCGAGAAGTAAATAAAGTATTCACTGGTGAAGCAAATTAATCTGAATTATTCTTAAATTATAATTATAAGAATGTATCAATTGATCTTTTTATCTTTAACTAACGCTAGACTTTACGATTTGTGAATAAAATATTATTAAAAAGAAATAGAGGGAGATTCATAACTAAGTACGTATAAATTTCACCCAGATGTCTTCAGAGTTCTCTTCAAAGTACGGCCCGATGACCACTGTGAGTTGTGCAGTTGCACGAAATGTAGTACAGAAAAACCAAGGTAACTGGCCTTTTTCCGATACAGGGTCCAATGGCCAATAAATGGTGCGATTGCAGCCACGTGGTAGACCAGAACAACGCGCCCTCGTGCCGACTTTCAAAACCTCCCTCGTATATATATGTATCATATATAAAAACTATAGAAGCGTGTATTACTAACTACAGTCTGTATAAGCAAACATTAAATACTAATAATTATATTATTCTTATACCTGAAGTGTTGAGCGGTTTATTTACATACAGTTACAGAAATGAACACAATCCGGAGAACTTCGTACGTTTAAAATCAAATATCTGGTACGCTAAATTTAAACACTTAAAATTGTACTTAATCTTCTAATCCCAATATAAGTGGAGAGAATACAATACTAAACTTCACAAATACTCTTTCTAAGAATTAAGCAATTAAACTTGACCGACTTCTATGTCTAACACAACTCGACTCTGCATATTCAAAAATTACCACTCAACGCCGCACGTACATCTCACAAAAACGTGTGAGTACCCAACACAGGTGCGCTCAAGTAGGTTTTTGTTACATTGTTGCACTTTAAATTTCATCGAATAGCAAACTAAAATACATTTTATTTCTAGAAACAAAATAATATATACACTTACGTCCGTTAAAAATTAGACAAACAAGTCAAAATTGTTGAACATTAGATATGGGGACGTTCGAAAGATAAACAAAAGAACAAATTGTAACTGAAACTTCATAAATAAACTATTTGTCTTTATGTCTTTTGATCGATTTAAAAAAAAACAGCCCATGAAAATATGATTTTAAAACATAATATTCATTAAACCGTTTCAATCAAAATTTGATTGTAGCATATTAATTTTATGCATTTAAAAGAAAATAATTGTATAAAAGAGTATTTGATTATTGGCAACCGGAGAAAAAAATCATGCTTGTTTAAACATAATTAATAGTATAAAGTATTCGAGAAAGATATTTAATATCTAAAATGTGACAAGGGTGCTGATTAATGGTTCGTATAAATGAATAATAGACTTATTTTGAATCTATAGATATTTAAGTAGTTTAACAACTTCTTGACACTTTTAAAATTTCTGTTATTGAATTTTAAAGTAAGGGAAATTCGAACGCGTAAGAACAATGAAACTAAATAATTGTGAAGAAAGTCCTGGCCCAGATGATGTAATTAAATTACTTCGAATTGTTCTTTCATCATTCAGACATGGGTGGAGTGGATTTGATTCGTCTTCTGGACTTCTTATTTCTGCTTCATAGCAGCTTGTTTGCCGGCGAGCATTTGCTTAAACTCTTTGGTGCTTGAACGTCCTAATCTACAAATTACAAAAATATTGATGTGTGCTGGTCATACTTACACTAAACCTACTACTACCTACTACTTTTTTTTTATTATTATTATTGCTATACTGTTATAGACTTTAATCGTTACTTATTTCCAAATAAATACTTAAGTGTACTATTGTCAGATTACATTTTTGCATATCCAATGTATTAAATCTTTAAATGATAGTAAGTGCCTAACAAATACATCAATTTTTAAAGGCAAATTCCAAAACGAAAACATGTTTTCTAAATCTAGTTAATGGAATTTTATGTCAAAATGAATCGTATTTGTATGTGTAAAAATTCAGTTGAACCTATTATTATAATAGATGTTCACATAAGCAGACATTTCCAATGCTATCTCTAATGTGGTACTATTTCATGACTTCTTAGTTTATAAGAACGTAATTAAAAAGAAAACTATTGCACAGTATAATTTCGAGACACGAACAAAGCAAATCAAAAATAACCAAGGAGAAAAGACGAAAGGCAAGGATGATCAATTAAAGAAATAAACTACGGGTATAATGCATGGCTAGAGTCAAGCGCGATTATCTCCTGACGGCGATTAGATTCTTACTGATAGAGAGAGATTGCTTTGCCCGACTCCCCACCTTATACTTTCATAGCGGGCAAACGTTGGAACATTGTTCATATATTTTAGCGGTTTACTTTACTACGGAACTTACTAACGCGGTATATAGTATAAAATGATTCAAAACTTACAGTTCTAAAGCTATATCAAAGTAATAAAATATTTTTATAAAAGGAATCCGAAATTCCTACATTTCGACAATACGATAACAAGAATTTCTTTGCGCATCCAGAATTGTAATACCAGACGTAACACTATACTGCGGCACTGTGACAAAGCATGAACGAATGATGTTTTCAAAAACTGTATTCTATTTATTATATTAATATGGGTTGATCATCTTGGTCCAAATAGTACCTCGATTTTATTCTATGAAATATGGAACCTCAATATTCGCATTTAGTAGGAGAATTAGTAATAGCTGCAACATTAGTCGTCTTTACTGTTAGTCCCATTGCAAATAACTTATAAATAATAATCGATATGGTGTAATGGCCCATTATTGTTACACTAAGGCACCCGAAACTCCAGGTACATTTCTCAACCCATTGGCTCCATATTCGTGTTACACTAAGGAGAGGTAGAACATCACTAAAATTTTCGACTTCTTTTACGGTAGCTGCAGAATGGCGTTCATGTGGGCAGCAGATTACACGTACTCAATCTGCGAAGAGTATTGGCCTTCAATGTCGAAGCTGCTATGCGACATGTTCACGAGCGAAATTTAAACGAGATTTTATGCGGTTCAGAGTTAAAACAGATTTTCTCACGGATCTTTTGGGTCTCAAGTTGCTTTTCTTAATCTATCCCTAACTGGTTCGTCGGAAATCTCCAATCCATGAGTCGTTCTGAGCCCGATTTGAAGATCCTTTGCTGTGGATGCGCGCGAACGTTAAGTTAGAACTAAAAATCAAACCAGAATTCGACTTATTTTCCTCTTAGAACCAATATGTCCAGTTTCTACGTAACGATTCCACATACGATGGATGACAGAAGGGCTAACATTAAAATTCCTCGCAACTTCTCGAATACTGATGCTATTCGGTAACAGCTATTTATATCTAGCTTCACACTTTATGATCAACTGTCAACATTTATTACTGTTCGACAGTAAACTACACTTTTAATTTACATTGAATTGATATTATCTGAAAAATTATATGAAATATTTGTTTTGTTTTTTCAAATTTATTTGAACAAAATGCGAGTTTTTAAGATATGCTTTATAAGGTGTCTGCACTTAAGGGGTTTCCAATTACCTCGTCAAAACTTTAATTCCAAAAACAAGATTGCTTTGGAATGTAAATGTCAAATATTGATAACAAATGAGTTCAGTATAATGTGTCAAGTTGATAACCACAGATTAACGATTCAACAGCGCGTACAAACTATTCGTATTTATCATCAAAATACGTGTTCGGTTCATCGGACATTTTGAGCGTTGCGAGAAGTTTATGGTCAACATAATCAACCAACTGAACGATCTCTTTATCGTCTAATTCAAAAGTTTGGACAAACTGGCTTAGTTGCAGATAAGTCAACATTAGTGCGTCATCGCAGTACCTGATGAGAGGTCAATATTGCTGTTGTAAGTCAAAATGTAAGAGATGATCCGAACCTCTCTATTTCGCGCACATCTTTCTTAAGAACTGGGCCTTTTTCAGACGACTACGTGGAGAATTTTCCATGCAGATCGCCATCTGAAGGCTTTTAAAGTTCAAATCACTTAAGATCTGAAGCCAAATGATCATCGTTTGCGTCGAAGTTTCGCGAACTGGGCTCTTGAACAGTGGTAATCCGATCCACATTTTGCAGAAAATATATTGTTTTCCGATGAAGCTCATCTCTAGCTCAATAGGTTTGTAAACAAGCGTAACTGTAGGATGTCACCGTGTGGTGCGATTTTTGGACTTTAGGCCCTATTTTTCTGAAGACGATGATGAAAATCCTGTGAAACTGTTAATGATGGGCGGTACAGGAATATGCTAATGGAATATCTTTGACCTGAACTGAGAAAAGTTGACATAAAAAATATTGTCTTTCAATAAGACGGTGCGATGTGTCACACATCTCCTGAGACAATTGTTTTATTGCAACAGCAGCTTCTTGGACGCGTTATTTCGAAGAATGCTAACGTCAGCTTATCAGAAACAACTCCCGACCTTAAACGAATCACTAGAAATATACCACGCGATATGTGTGAAAGAGTAGTCGGAAATTGGGCCTCCAGAATGCATTCAGTCAGACGAAGTCCAGGAGGGCATTTAAACGATATTGTTTTATTGTTTGTTGTCCTTCAAAATAAAATAGAGATTAAATTTGTAGTTATTACTGTGTCGCATTTGAAAGTCCTGACGCGCTGATTGGAAAACCCTTTATTGCAACTTAAAAGGTCATTGAAATTTAAACAAATGTTCCTTTAATTATTTTGTTTATAAAAGAAAAGAGCGATGTTTTATTCCCCGTAGTACCCTGTGCCCCACCTTCGTCTACTATTGTAACCAGTAATCCACCATTTTATTTTCCGTTTAGAAACACCACCTTCGCATAGGTCTACAACACATATCCTTTCAAATTCACATACCTACTGAAAATGTGCCTTTTGCTAACGACGACGTAACATTCTTATACGTGTAGAACAGATTACTAAATACTGAGAACACTTGTAAGCTTACATATTTCAGAGAGGATGATACTTGGAGTTCATTTATTAACATACACATAATGTTATAACAACAAGAGAAATTTTTTTGTAACTAAATTAATTCATTTTCACGGTCAATAGGTCCCGGAGTGTCCCCTAGACACTCTTTCGCCGCTTTAAATAAACAGCAAATACTGACGCCTCACGACAATTAAATTTATAGATGAACTCTCTATGGTAACGGATCACGCACTAAAATCCTGCGTACTTTTGAATATTCAAAGCTCGAATTTACCTTATTCTTGAAATAAAGTTTGAACACTAAAATACTTGAATTTGCTTGGAAAATAAAACACTTAGCCACCCAACAGCGATTTGAACTAAACAGAAAAAATTGTTGTAGCGTCCCTTCACTTTCTTGTTCACGATAGTATACAGTCCCTGGCCAAATTACTTGAAACACTCAATATTTTGTAGTTTCTTCATAATAAAATAAAAAACAATACATGTATTATATTTTTTATTTATAAAATATATTGTAAAAATATGTAACATACGTAAATATTAAATAAGTAATTAATATTTAGTCCATAACCCATGGTTTTTAATAACACCCTTAATTCTTCGGGGCATACTTTCAATACAAGATACGATTGTCTCTTTTATATCTTCATCGTTCTCCCAAACATCCTTTATATTCTTCATTAATATTTCCTTTGTAGAGTTTTCTCTTTCACATACCTTACTTTTTAGTCGATTCCATACGTTCTCGATGAGATTGAGGTCCGGCGAATTTCCGGACCAACGTAAAAGAGGTATGTGATTCTCTTCAAAGAGTTTATTAACCTTTTTTGCCACATGGCAAGGAGCATTATCTTGCATAAATATACACCCTGCTGGTATGCGACGTCCTGGCTTAAAATACGGTAATAACGTGTTTTTAACACGTTTATGTACTGCTCTTGACGCATTGTACCTTCTACAAAATACAAAGGGACTGGTCCGTCTTCACTAATCACTCCCCAAATCATTACCGGCGGAGGGTGTTTTACAGTTCGAAGAACCGTGGACTCTGTGAGACGTTCGCCAGGTGGTCTACGAACAAATTGTGCTCGCTGCACTAACACACAGAGCGAGCACTCATCACTAAAAAAAAACCTATTAAATAATGCAAACTTTAATTCAGTAAAAATCATGTTGTTAAGTTATTCACCTTTTTCCAATTCTCGTCTGTGAAATGTCGATATTCTCTTGCAAAGCTAAGACGAGCAGATTTCATTTTTTGTGTTAAACGCGGCTTTTTTACAGGTCTTCGGCCCATTAGGCGATTTTCGCGCAATCGGCTCGAAATCTCTATTCCTCTGTCTTGTAAATTTTTTTTAATCATTTTAATTGTAGCAGATCTATTGCTCAAAGCCTGATGAACAATTTCACGGTCAGATCTCTTCGAAGATTTTCTTTTCCGACCGCACTTTGCCCGTCTTTGTGTCGATGTGCTAGCTCCTTCGTTTAAGTTTCTAGCTAAACGCGATACAGAAGAAGGAGATACTTTCTGTAATTTTGCAATTTCTCGCTGTGAATGTTTGTTTGATTGTAGAAGAGTTTGTATAGCGGCTTTTTGTTAACTTGTTAAATCTTTCCCTGGCATTTTCTACAAAAAACCCCAAATATTTCAATTTTTTTCAAATTCCAAATAATTAATTATTAAGAGAGAGATAGATAACAATTTTACCTTTGCAATAACGATATATCAACACAAAACACTTAACGATACTCTACAACTTAGCTTCTATACGGTTATGACGAAATATTTTAAAAAATATCGATGCATTTTCTAAACTGTGAACTCGCTAAATGTAAGTCGATAACTGAAATATTTGTATATACGTACTTTACTCTTCTAAATATCATTTCTCTGGTATTTTTAAAATTACAAAATGCAATATAAATTATTTTTGAATGCTGCTGTAATTTCAATAAACAATAATACAGGTTCTATGTTTTTATCGATAATTATTCAATAATCCTACAAGCTTGGCTGCTTCTATTTTGCATGCAATTTAAAAACGGAAATGTATACAAAACCTATACAATATCTAGACGTGGTCTACATTTACTAGGACATTGGAAAAGGTGACAGAGGTGACCGTTACTAGTGGTACTGTTCCCAAACCATTGAAAATCGAATCTCCATGGGGAACGCAACCGTTGACCTTTCACGTTTGAAATAACATCCGTCCGAAGGCTCAAATATCAAATTACCGGACCGCTTTGACAATGTGGTATATTGTTTCTAAAATTCACGATTTCACAATCGCATGCGTAAACATAGAGATATACCTATCATACAAACAAAGCAATTAAAGCTCCTATAGGCGTTGAAAATGCAAAAAAAAAAATGCTCAAGTGCGTGTAGCCTAGGGGATTTTCCATAGTTGATATTATTTTTTTTTTCGACTGTTATATTATGCTAATATATGAAAAAATATTAATATAATTCCGGTTTGTAGGAACATACGTACATATATAGATATGTTTGGATAACATGGTCATGTTAATTGGGATGGCAAATGAATGCGGAAATTATATGAAGACCAAAATGAAAAAAATAAAAAAAAAGAATAATAATAATGGTGATATTTAGCGATGTGTGATTATCTGCTTACTTATAGACACGGGTTTTGGATTTATGTATGTACATACATACTAATATTACAACAGTTCTTACATTCCTCGAAAATTATTCAATATTTTACCTACGCAAACACTCTATTTTAGATCCACTTTCACAAGTGACCAAATATGTAAATTTTAGCAACATTTAGCAAAACATTCGGTAACATGAATAGACCAACGCGTGATGTTATCTTCTTTATCACCCTTGACGGTAATTGCATAATAAATACAAAAAAGTATGTTTCACGCTTATTTATTTATGGTCATGCATTCGACATAAAATACAAGGTGTAAATCTTTATTTTATCTGTTTTTCATCGTACGGCGTACTTCGAAATGTAAATTCAACGTACCTATTTGACTGTTCTAAGAAATACAAATGTTATGCTAGTTAATGGAAATTCGTTAAAAAGGATTCTGCGTATAAGATCTTGTTCTACATTTCAAAACCTTCAATCAAATCGCTTAGGGGAATATTAAAGATGCATCGGTTTGCTTTTATTGGTTTTGATGACATACTCTTAACGACACCCACGATATATGTATGTATGTACCTTTGATTGCAAGCTGCAACCTTAAATAGTCTGGGATGAATTGATGATTCTTATTTGGTGCTAATTGTACAGCTCTAAAGAAAGAGAGATTGTTTATCATAATGTCCTGACAAAAAAGGACATATAAGGCGGCAAATGAACATTAACAGATCCAATGTAATTAACAAAAATTAAATCAACTAAATATAATCTTGGAAATTGGGTAAAGGTTGCCCATCATGTCGTAAAGTTGCTCCAAAGCTGTAAATTCAAAAGGATTTGAGGTTAACTGCACAATTTCTTCCAACTTACCCTGCAACATTCTGAAACTGACAACTGCTTGCGCGACAACTACAAAAATTAAACAACAATAGGGAGTTAACGCTAACATGCCCTTGTAAATAATTCACGTTTAAGTAATTTCGCAAAGAATCGAAATTGTTAATACATAGGGTAACGAAAGGAAGTTTGTTTTCCGCTTTGAAGAACTAAATAAATAACAAGTGTACCGAAAAAAATGCTTAATTGATCCTAATTGGAGTCTTATTTTACGGTCGTTTAATATAAGAAGCATCCGGCAATTTTTGGAATTGCTTACCAGAAAATAACATATGTACTGTTGTTTAATTTAACACGCTAATTGATTTTCACGTATTCATCGCACAAAATACAATATGATCATAAAAAAATGTAATCGAGAGAGTTATCTCTGTATTAATTATTTTGTATGTTGGTTGCTACATCTGAGAGGTAAATCTTGTTTAAATCATATCAAGATTGAAACCAGATTGAAACTTCAAATTACGTTTGATATATTTGACAGCAATAATGCAAATTAGTTTCTGTTTAAAAACCGTAAATGGTTAATATGGTAATCTACGTCAATAATAATAAAACTAGCAGAATAGAAAAAACTATTTCTTAGTAAAAGTAAAAGAAGAATTTAGCAAACAATTATAGTAAATGCTCAAAGTGATCTCCTTCGGTTTGAATACAAATCCTTACTCGTCGTTTCATGTTGTTAAATACATTGACGAGGTGTTGAGCCGTTATCGTGTCAGAAACATTTTGAATTGCTTTGGTAAGTTTTTGTTTCGTGTGTGGTGTATTTTTAAAAACTGTATTTTTTAGGCGTAGAAAAAAGTAATAATCTAAAATAGTTAGATCAGGGAAACGTGGAGGAAACTCT
Organism: Dynastes maya; assembly: GCA_029619315.2. Taxonomy (NCBI): domain Eukaryota; kingdom Metazoa; phylum Arthropoda; class Insecta; order Coleoptera; family Scarabaeidae; genus Dynastes; species Dynastes maya. The sequence goes on from JAROYE020000035.1 coordinate 720,329, forward strand.
ACTATAGTATAAATAATTAAGCAATGAATGCACGTCATCAACAACGAATGATAGACGTTTAGATGTTGCCTTGTCGCATTGTTTATGACAGTTGTTTACGTTAGGTGGATTAATATTAGGTTAGAATACCATGAGCATTAAGTGCAAAATTGTATATAAAATACTATTAGTAACGAAGGACAAATATTTTTAAAGTATCTGAAGGAAGTGAAACAATTTAAATATTATTTCTATAGTTGTGATGCATTTATCTAAAAGCATTTCTTGAAAAAATTCATGTTTATTGCTTTCTTTATTTAGAATTTAAAAAGGCATATATTTCAATTTTATTGATACGTATATAGAAGCAGATAGTGTGTTATTAAATATTAAATACATTCAATCTGTAGAAACATGCAAATATATAAAGTAATATTAAAATATTTATAAAATTTTATAAATAAAAGTGGATCAATCGCTCTGACAATCCGAACTGTCTTCTTCGGATGTTGCACCAACATTGATAACGAGCTCTGGAATATCATTTTGCTCGAAGCCAACTTCCCTCTGCCACCAGTCTTGTATTATCTTTTCAGTTTTCTCGATGGTATTGTTCCAGATTTCAGAGGTTATTATTGCAAGCGCTTCTTGCCACATCGCAATACATTTTACCGTTCCATATCCATCTCGTCCTATATGTCTATTATAATATGTCTTTGCCAATCCCCAAATGTTTTCGATGGGATTGAATATACAGTGATATGGTGGCAAACGGAGCACCACATGTCCATATTTAGCTGCAAGTTTGTCAGCAACATATGTTTTCGGAGGCTTATTACATGCAACTAACTGAAGTAAATTTCTTTATAACTAGTTTCCTCAAAGTGGATGTTATTTTCCCGTAGCCACTGTTGAATATCAACTTTTTTCCAAGATGAATTTGGAATTTTTACTTCTAACGTGGAATGATAACTAGCATTATCCAATATAATCATAGAAGGGCATTGTAATCTGCATAGTAACTGATGCTCAAACCAGGCCAAGAAGTTGGTTTGATTCATCTCCCCATGGTAGTCAAGATCTTTCGTTTTCGAAGAAAAAATTAGGGAAGCACCGTCAATAAATCCTTCTCGATTTCCTGCGTGTAATACAACATATCGTGTGCCCTCATTTTTTATATTTCTCACACTATGTTTGGTGTTATCTTGCCATGATCGGGAAACACTGCCATTTTCGAAAACCCAAGTTTCATCTAAGTAAACGAATTGCCAAAAGTTAGATCTCATATTTCTAACATAAGTTTCTAAAAAAGAAAATCGTGCGAATACAACGTTAGGTAATTTCATCAGGCCTATTCTAGGGTTGTCCTTTCTCCAGCGAAAACCGATTCTCTTTAATATAACGCTTAGAGAAGATAGACTGCCGCTATAAATATGATTATCCCTAAGATTTGTTGAGATTGACTTTAACGTTATATGCTGTTTAGTTTGAACCATTGTATAAATTGTATTTCGTATGTCTGCTTCATCGGCTCTGCTAATGTCAGTTATTGGCTTGCGTCTGGATTTACATTTCTTTGGGCTACGGACCTGTCCTTCCTTTTCTATATCTTGATTAATGTTGCTCGCAGAATGAACACTGATGTTTAGGGCAACAGCTACACGCTCAATAACGGCATCAGCTGGTAACAATGGATGGCCTCTTTCTTTCTCCTCTGTAAAATACTTCAGAGCTGCTGCAATCAGTGCTTTACTTTGCTTACAAAACGCTCTAGGCATCTTGAATTATAATTCTAAAAAGAACTAACAAAACTCTACAACAAAATCGATTAATAAAACTGCAAGTAAAATAAGTAAACAGTGATCAGCTGATCAGGTTAGGATTACATTACAGTTTACGGCCAATTGAAGCCGGCAACATCGATGTTTGTCGACCCAGGATGACCACCATGGTAAAAATAACATTCCCTATTCATATATATTTTCCATTTATAATATATGGGTTTCTCTAGTGCAAAATATATCATTAGAAAGAAACTACAAATTTTCAATGTACGGCGTCACTAATACCGCTTATTTTCGAAAATTATAGATTTTCTTGTTGCAAATCGGGCACCGTAATTTTTAGTAAGTTTATGTTCTTATAATTGCAATAAAACGTCATATGAACGTCATTGATGATGTGCGTTCATTGCTTAATTATTTAAACTATACCCCGTTATTAGTATTCATGTAAGAGGTTCATTGCTTGTAATGTTTTATGAGCTGTAGCATTGTCTTGTTAGACATCTCATAGTTCATCATGCAACTGGTTTAGAAATGGTTGCAATAAGTTATTACGATATCTTTCCACGTTTACCGTTTCATGAAAATATAATGAACCAATAATTCTTTTCCGCGAAGCTGCTATCCAAACACCAACCTCTTCAGAATGCAATGGTTTCTGTATGTGAACGACAACTTGACGTATTTTGCAAAAAGACCTAGGTTTACACGCGTGCAAAGTAATGTTGGCCCAATAATTGAAGCCACTGAACCATCATAGGCGCCGTGACTCTGCTGCTTGGGTTTTAGAATAACTTGAAACGTATCATAATTTTGGGCAAAAATTATCTTATTAGATGCAGCTCATTTTTGATCAAGTGGATATGTTAAACAAAAAATGTAGGAAATGCAGTTACAGTGACTGGTGAGCGGTACCGATTGATGTTAACAGATTTTTTGTAGCCAAATTTAGAAGAAATTGATTTGGAGGACATGTGGTTCCAAAAGGACGGTGCCACATGTCACACTGTTAATGCCACTATCGACATATTGTAGGAGTAGCTTGACGAATGGATAATTTCAAGAAATGCAATTGTCTCTAAGAAGTTGTGATTTAAGTCTTTTAGATTACTTTTTGTGAGATTATTTGAAATTATGGTATGTGCAAATAAACCATGAACCCTCAGTGCATTGAGATTGAACATCGAATGGTGCATTCCGTGATATTAAGCCTGAGTTACTGCACAGTCATGGAAAATAGGGTTTATCGAATTCGCTCGTGTGTACGAGGTCGAGGTGAACACTTAAATGATGTGTTATTCAAAACATAATGTAATAATGCGTGCTTAAAATTGATATAAAAAGTTTTTATTGTTTCTATTGGAAAGTTCTATATATTCTTATCTTACAATTCCACTGCTTAAATCACCACAATAAACAACTTTAATTGAACGATATCTACATAAAATAAAAATTTTATGACGCCAATGCACTTTTTTAATTTGTGGGTCAATAGCAAGGTCAAGGAATCCCGCACAGTTCCGCTTGTGCATACTGTAGACCAGGCACTTACCAAAGTGTAGTAGTACATTCGTTTTTGTTGTTATACATACGTATAAAACATTTCATTAATGACACATTACCCAACATTACAGCTTCTGCTGTCCCTTCAAAATGATTTACTAACGACGTATTGGAATTTCCGTATCTTCTTATATGCGCGTTTAATTTATCGCATTGTTATGTTGTGTTTACTGCAATTCCCGGTAAAATTAATCAATAACTACATAAAATTGATCAATATGTTAGCTACTTGGATTCAATGGATTATAAATATAGTGGATGACCGGTTAACAAAGATAATCTGTGTTCGTTATCCAAATTTTTTCTTAACCGACCATCGATTTGACATAGATTTTTATGAAAAATCGATTAATTCGTTCTGAAGGGAGAAAAAATTGTTTAATTGCTTGGTATAAGTTTATTTATTCCAAAAATAATATACACAAAAGGTGAAAATGAAAAAAAAAATATTAATTGCTTCTGAGTTTCTTCTTTGTGTGGCATGAAAGAAACGGTCCAATGTTGATTGCCTTTCCCTCTTCTGCATGATTTTTCGGAAGTGGTGGATAGCATTGTAGTTATAGAGATCCTCAGCTCTATTAACCTCCACCTGCCTTGGGTGCTTGATGTTCTCATCCTCCCACTTCTTTAAAAGATCTTTAATAACAGATAACATAAATCAGCGTTGATTATCTGAAGCATTGTCCAAACACAAAATTCTTTCTCGAAGATGTTCGTTGTCTGATGTGTTCGTAGCCCCGACTCTTCGTTAACCCACTGTATGGAAAGGTACAGTGACGACTCGACGAATGTTGAACTTGGTGTTCAATTCGATGTTCAAATGCATCAAAAAGTGTCAAATCTAATTTGTAAAAATAAATCCCCAACACCTGTTTTAATCCATTACGTACTTCTATTTTCATTAACCAAGATAATGCTGATATAAGCCCATTCCATCAATACCATGAGCTATAACAGCATTATCTTGGTTATTGTTGCTAGGCATTCTTTTCATGTGTATTTTTAATACATCATGGTAACCCTGAGGAATCATTTACATATGCAGATACCGTAGCTCTCAGGCACAACGTCATCTTGCGTTAAGCAATCCAAGAACTGCTCGAGAGGTGGTTTGGCATCTGTATTCCGGTTTCTGTCGCGACTTGCTAGGACGGCGTGACTACATCTATTGGCACAAGGTGGCGCCAGGAAATATTTCAGTGCAGTGGCATAAACTTAGAGGCGAACAGTGTGGACAGGAGAAAAAAAGCGCTCGAAACAACGCTGATGATGCCGGGCCTTTTCTCTTCTTACATTGTTTTTGCCAGAAGTAATTCCTTCTATGCAGGTTATAGTAACAATAAATACAAGAATAATTTACGCTTTTGCAAATGAGATTTGACAGTTTGGCAATTGTTATGATTACTTTGCTTAGCAACGAGCTCTTTAGATCAGTCTGGTGTCACAAGAAACAATTTGACGCTCTCTTCTTTAGACCCGCACTGTATATAAAACTCTAATAACGACATAATCACTATTTACGTAAAAAGTTGTCGTCGTCGTTTAAAACATTAGAAAGGCAAACCATTTATTTAAAACAAGTAAAAGCACATTAAAAATTTTAATCAATAGTAAAAAAATTTAATAATTTTTTGAAATTACTACAATTTTCCTTAATAAGCTCCAGTTTGCCAGTTTTACCCGACTTGTCGCACAGCCACTACGTAAGCAAAATACTTAAGAAAACGGCTAATTTCTCAATGTAACAGAGACGAATATTTCCCTTATTGCCGGAACTACCAACTCAGGTCATCCACGAAATTTAAAAAATGCCAACTCTACTCATCGGGTATCATCTGACGCATCACGCCATCAACAAAGAGGAGATTATTGAACACGACAATATTAAAATTGACACAGTTTGAAATAGAGCGTTATCTGTCTCACGCATTGGATTTCCTTCTCATTCTAACGCAACAGTTCCCGGATTTGCGACATGCAATTAATCGAAGGCAAAAAGTTCGAAAGTATTTATCATGCGACGGGTTATGGAAAAAAGGCTTAACATTTCTAATAATAATTAGAAGAAAAAATTTCGGAGGTATGTTTTTATGCTATGCGTATGTGGAATTTAAGTGATGTTATTTAATGTAATTTTGAAAAGTATATCGGTCCACAAGGGTATTATGTGGATTAATTTGAATTTGTGTTAAGATTCGAAAAGTAAAATTTCACCCAATTCGTTTAGCAGTTTTCTTAGTTTCAAACAAAACATGTTTTATACTCACACATTTCTTCTAAAAAATCACCAAATAGTACCTAATGTAACTCAACTGGAAACATTTTGCAATTTGATTGGCTCTACATATCTCACATATACGTTAATTTGAGCTAAATCTGCAGTATTACATGAAATGTCTCCAAAATTAATATCGCTAGCTACATATCGGAGGGTTTGACGAAATCCCATCACACGACGCGACATCTCGCCACGGACACTTTATCACGGCGACAAATCATCACTGTTACACTTCAACACAAGATATCTCGTCACTAGAGCTGCTCAATTTGCGCCAACAGCCAGTGGCGGGCGCATAAAAGTTTACACAAAATAAATGGTCAGAAATAAAATATAATACACTTACCGTCTTAAGAGTCTTCCGTGAAATCACAAAGTGGATAATGTCTGTTAAATATCTGCAACATTAGATATGTTTCCACAGTTTCGGCAAACCGAGTGCGGCGTGAGGAAAAAAGTGTGTTTATATGCAGAAAACGAACGTTCTACATCTAATGACGTTATATTTGCGTAATTAAAGTAATCTTTGGAACAACTTAACAGAATCTTTCTCTAAAACACTTTCAAACCTTTCTAGAACACAAACATTTATTGCGTCTTCTACCGCGCATAGCTGTGCGTGAACATGTTACACTATTTAGAGAGATTCCACTAACGACACCGAAGAATTTTGTAATTTTTCTATTGCCTCCACTAGTCCGAAGTAATTGTTCTGAATAGTTTTTAAATTCGTTTTAACCTGACTATCTTGAAATTTCGACTGGCTTTCCTTGATAGCCACAGCTTCCTTTGGATCAAATTGTAAAACCACGTTCTTAATATTCTCAAAATATTTATGATAATAAAACGCGGCCTGTAACAATATTCCCCAACGTGTAAGAATAGGTTTTGGTGGCTCAGGCATACGGGGCCACAGTCTATGAAATTTGCGAATACGTTTTGGGGATTTGTCAAACACTGCTTTTGTATGCGCTATTAAAGCGTCTACCTCAGGATAACATTTTCTAATACTATCTGCCACATGACTGAAAGCATGAATTTTACACGTAATATGTAACAAATTAGTAGTGTCTTTTAAAAGACCGGCCTACAGAAAGCATGTTTGCGGCACCACCACTCATAAACAACAACAGTCGGTTTGTTGAAAGTTCAAACTTTTCCAATATAACTTTGAAATTACTTCGGCAGTACATTGTTGTACTCGTCTGGAAGCTAATAGAATTGAAGGTGACGATTGATGTGGTTCCATTCTACGTATCATTACATTAACCAAAGAATGTTTTTTTACGATCTGTTGTTTCGTCCACACATAACCACAGTTTTTTATCTTTCAACCCCGATTTAATTATTTTTTCAACATGTTCACGAGCAGATGGCACAATCCTTTGTAACGATGCCCGACTTGGTAATTTGCAGTCCAAATATTTATTCCAAAAGAGGACATATGGTTCCTTGTCTAGTAAATTAAACGGTAGATTACATGCAAGATAACACATAAATTAAATTTAAATTTGTCATAGTGTCGTGTGCAATTTTTTTTTAAGAATGCTGTTTACTATTTACGTGACGTAGACAAACTCTTTTGGACCAACACATTAAAGGAATATTACAAATTACACATTGAATTTTAACGCCATCATAATTTAGGTTAGGCATTTCCGCTATAAATTCTGTAACTTTTTCCAACATTGGTCGTTTTCGCGACGTAGGCTACATTTTTAAAACAAACGTAGTACTACGAAATAGTATTTAGGCAGCGTACATGTATACACAACAGATATGGTTGAGACTCGCAGTTATACTGAGGGTTGCATCGAACCTCCCCCACTGCCCGTTGGCGCTAGTAAGCAAATCTACTCATCACTTCGCCAACCCATCACACACAATTTCATCACAGTAATTAGTAGGATTCGTGTTTAATGTTTATGAAACATCTTGATTATATTAAATATACAAAATGTAATGTATTAAACAAATTAAAACAAATATGGCGCTCTAAGAAAAGTGAGTCAATTTCGTGTTTTGTAATTGTCAATCATATTCTGTAATCTAAGTTTTAAAGGTGTGTACCTACTCTTCATTGGAACGCGTTGTCCAGATACATGTTGCAAATAATGTGTGTGTGCTAATTTGGTTTCTTTCACCAGGCCGTCAAAGAAAGTCCACATTGTAGGATGTGCACATTAAAAGAGTGACTGCAAGCCATTATGCCATCCTTCAACGCAATTTATGGTTCAGGCAATCCCTTCAGTAGCAACGTCCCGCTGATACCACATTTGCATTGGAAACATAGCTTCTCTTCTTCTTTTGCATAGCTGGCGACCAGGAATAAATGTAATTTCAAAATAAGCAATTAATTCTTTATCGTCCTTGGGGTTATCTGGCAACGTCTCTGACACTTCTAAAAATGTATCCTCAACTTTTCCTGGTGAAAGAACACATAATTGTGTTATTTCATAAACAATAAAAACCTCTTAAACAATCTCACTAATTAGTGTGATGAAATGTCGCAGTGATGAATTGTCGCCGTGATGAAATGTCCTGTGATGGAATATCGGGACACCATATCGGAGGTCCTCAATCATCAGTTCGTCAGTTGTATAATAAATTCTTTTAAACGAATGTTTTAAAGGACCAAAAGTATTCTGCGAGGAAATGCCAGTGTTAAATTCAATTTGCACCAACTTGTTTGTGTCAACTTAGCCGAAGAGAAACTGTTTGCAAATAAGAAACGTTGAAGTTCATTAACATTGTTGCAAAATTAACGTCTGCTTGCCGTTTGCACGTACGTAGTGGGGAAAATAAGTTTAGCAGCTTGATAAATACAATTATCACCTTCAAGTATTAGTACCAATAACCTTTGAGTCGAGTTCATGGTGCTAAAATTTCGCGAGATTAGAAACTCTTCACTCCAATCTATAATATTGAATATCACGTAAACAAAATAGTAACCATCGAAAAGTCAATATTTTGTTGACCTTCTTGAGCATATTGTAATATACTTGTAATGAGTAATGAGACACCGAATTAATAATATTTAACTTCTTAGGGATAACGTTTTAAAAAAATATTTAAAATGTGGGATCTCACTTAATTTTATTTTGCGAATAGAATTGAATAAAAATTAAACATTTTTTAGTTACTGTTTAGTTAAAGTTTACAATTTATTGATTTACAGTAATAACGTCGATGTTCGAAGATTCAAATTGATTTAATAAGTGATATTTAAAACTTTATAGTTGAAATCGTTTCGTATTTTATTGAAACTTTTTAAATTATCGAAGGATTTTGAAATAAGTCTTGTTGTCGAAACTTGTTTACCCCATCTCATTTCGTTTTCTCATTCAAACCCGCAGTTTACTATCTGAATTATATCAAATACTGTTTTCAAAATCCACCAAAAATACCTTTCGCTTCCATGGAGATGATTATGTCGCAATTGTCAGGTACGGTAAGTTAGAATGGTTATCGTACATACCATTATAATTTAATGAATGCATATGAATAGCATGTTTATGGATGTGCAATGCAATTACATAATTTTGAAATGAGGAAATATAGTTGAATTAAATTATAATTTCGTTAGTAAATTTTATTTCTCGCATTAAAAGTTGTTTAGTGGACAATAGCGCTTCACCTCGCAACAAAAGTATCTAAATGCAGCTTAAAATGTCAACAAAATATGCTTTCAAATGTGAGTAAATGAAAATAAATAGCCTATGAATAATTATCACAATAATAGATATGATCCAATTCCAGTATATAGAAGATTGTAGCAATCTCATACGGAAAAAATTAAAACCACCTTGTTCCTTGTTTGTAATTAACAAATATATATAAATCAACTACCACAATAAGCAATACAAAACTTTCCAAATATCCAAATAGAAGACAATAACATTCACCACTTAAAAGCGACCACTTCCTAATGCACAAGATTTAGTGGTGGAATATTATCTTATATGCGACCTTTCATTCACATTAAAGAATTTTGCGATTTAACCACGAATAAAGGTGCGTCTTCTTACGTGAATCGTGTGACCTCCATTTTTGTGACATAAAAGATGCTCCCCCTTGTCTATTTCTACAATCATAAAAGAAAATATCAACATGCAAGAGAAGGGAAACCAAATTTGTACTTCAAGCGTTTTCAAGACATTCGAGCCAATTCTTGTACAATACAAGACATCTGAAGTAGGAAAATCCAATAAAAAGCTTTGAAATAATAGACAGAATCCCACCGATGCACTAAATCTATTATGGAAACATTCTTCAGCAGCAACACATCACAGGATCGAATTGAATCTCCATAAACACGTAGAAATCGCATGAGGATAGCCGTAAGCTACGTGTTTTAAGACTTCCCATCGTTCAGGAGCAAACAAATCTTAAACTGTTAGGATTATGTGGCTGCGAACATTGTCATATAGGAAGATACTTTTGTGAACCAAATATGACTTGGTTTGCTAAGAAAATCTTTGAATTTTGCACATAATTTAATATGTACTAAGTTTAATCATGTACTCTATTTGGCCGCACTGCCTGATCCACAGTATATTGAATGCTATAGCGGTAAGGCCAAATACAAATTTTCCATTCTCGCATGGCGTAACTCCTTTCTGAAATTAACATTAAAATAAAGACGCGCAAATTATCTTTGAACGGATTTAAATCTTCCCAATTCAGAAGTCTAACGTTGTACACAGACAAGCATTGAACTTCCTCTTCGGCCCGCCGGATTGTGCGTGCGGTTTAAATGTCTTCAGCGGTCCAATTTGCGCGTTAGTCCGCGACTAGTCGTTAAAAGGAAAAGGAACAATATAATAGACGAAACTGAAACTTTGTATATGTCTAGATAACACGGAATACTTCTTTCCCCTTTCTTATTCTTTCATTATCGTAGGCGAGGCAAGTCGGTAGTCGAAGAAAGTGGTCGCATGCTTAACGATTTAATTTCATATCAGTACAAAACAACGTCGTGGTGAAGTAGTGCTTTGCGAAAGTAACCGGACCGCATGGTGGTGTTGTGTGACTCAAGTTTTTGGCAGTGCGATTCAACGCGGAAGAAATGTCTTTAAACTCACCGATTCTCGTCTTTTATCTGATGATTACCTACTTAACTAAAACTCCTATAACGGCTGTAACCTATCGTAGAGCCGAAATTCCGGATAGAGGGTACAAAGCTTTCTCGAGGGAGTACTCAATAGATCCGGCAAGGTTAAACGAAGAAAATTCAGGTATTTTATAACGTTTTATGATAAAGAAAAATTAAGTTAAACTTACCCAATTTGAATGATTTTAAAGTCGAGTTCCTGGTAAATAAACAACACCTTGCTAGATATTTTTTTGGGTATTAATTATTCATTCAATCGAGTCACTCAAATCTGCATTCAAATCACGTCTGTTTACTTCACCCAACCTCGTGGTAGGTATCGCTGTGTTGCTTATGGAAACATTGTTTGCGAACTGAAATTATTTCGTCAATGAGATAAAATTGTGAACGGTATAGTTCCTGTCGCAATTCTTTTGCATAGTTAGTCGAGCGTTGGAATAATATTTCTTTTTAGTATAGAATCGGCTCTTTTTTAACAACTTGTTTTATGTCACATTCTTAAAATAAGAAAAATAACCAACCATACTTATTACTAGAGTAACCAAAACTTGCGGACTCGCATAGGCGTCGGTATTACGGGTTAATATAAGAATACGAAAAATTCATAAATAAACTTACTTGCTAATTATTCAACAAATTAGAGGCATTAGGATGTGAACTACTGTAAACTTGCATCATTGCATGTGTTTGTGCGTCGACAAGAAAAAATATTCTTATACATAGAAAACGATCTCTCCACATCTAAGGAAGTTACATTTACATGTAGAAACTGTTTTTCAAAATCACTTAAAAGTTCACTATTCTAACACTTATTATAAACGGCCTCTAAAATATTAAAATCGGGATCTTTCCTTAAAACATCTGCCAACTTTTGACTAACGCATAATCCTGGCGTATCATTTAATGTGTGTAATTTATTTTTTACACTCTCCACTATGTCTAATGATTCCTGCAATGACAATTCAGTACATTGTAGTTTTCTGATGGCATCTAGTAATACTGTATAATTGGTACATATTGTTGTTAAATCTTCTAAAAGTTGAGGAATTTGAAATTCTTTTTGACTTTCTCTAATTGCTTTGGATTCATTCCGATTAAATCGCATTATAACTGATTGAATTTGTTGAAAATGGATCAAATAGTAACAAGCTGCTGTTAGCCAAGTGCCCATCGCGTTAAAATTGGTTCAGGAGGTTCTGGAATACCTGGACAAAATTTACGAAATTCTTTTAAACGTTTAGGAGATTTACGAAACACTGCTTTAGTACTTCCAATCATCCGATCAACGTTTCCGTAATGTTGTCGAACAACTTCACCAACTAAATGCAAAGCATGCAGCACGCAGGTTATATGTATTAAGTTAGGAAATATATGTTTTAAGGATCGCCCAACACTTAACATCGTTGCAGCACTATCTGTCACAATCATCACAACTTGATCCTGGGCAATTTTAAATTTTTTCAAAGCGTTCATTATCACTTTTTGAATATTTTCCGCGGTACATTGTTACACACGTTTGCAGGCTAACAAATATCGAGATTCTGTGTTCTCGCTAGATAAAACGCGAGCTACTACATTTACAATACTGTTTCGTCTCATCCACGGTAATCCATATTTTTTTGGAACACAAATCACGTTTACACACATTTTCTAGCATCTCTTTCATTCGCGACAAATGATTCTGTAATTGTGTTTGTGAGGGTAATGGGTACTTTGGAACGTATTGTCGCTAAAACGTTTTAAAAGCTGCTTTTCTCACCAACGACAACGGAAGATTACAAGAGGTAAACATAATTAATAAATGTATGAGGAATAGTGTATAAGGTATTTCAGTTCTTGCATTTCTCATATGCTTAATACCATTGACATGCCTCTGGCAATCAGTTCTGTCCAATGCAGCCAAACGAACATTGCATACTAAGCAAAAAACTGCACTACCGTCATATTTTGAATGGGGAAAAAGTGACACATACTTATGTACATTAGTAGCAAATCTATTACGAGGCATTGTTTTCTTAGGTATGTAAATATTAGTTCTATATGAATCGATACACTAATTATGTACTTGGTATAATACTACAACACACAAAAAACACCAGCTTTGTTTTCAAAAGCGACACGTAAGTACATAACCTTGACCGTTCGACTAATCTCTGCAACAGCTCAACCGGTACTAAAACGAAATCTCTCTCAGCGCGGTTTAACATGATTATATTCAAGGTCGACACTACATGCCTGCTTCTCTACCGGTTTAGTTTATTTATGAATTTTTCGTATTCTTATATTAACCCGTAATACCGACGCCTATGCGAGTCCGCAAGTTTAAGTTACTTTAAATTCATTATATTCCTTTTAAATACAGATCGATTAGTATTTTGGAATTTCACTATTTCACTGTAAATTGTATGAGAGATTGCTACAATTGTGTCAAATAATACTGTAATCGGGTACTCTAAATCTGTGGCACTGGAACACTGAAACAGTTCACTAAAGCCCTTACCACAAAACTTGTGGTTTTGTGGTAAGGGCTTTAGTGAACTGTTTCAGCAAATAATACTACACTTTTTTTTCGGTGTACGCTCAAAAAATAGATATTACCAGCTATAAGATACATAAGAGCTTTCGTTATACATTTTGTACCTGTCGAGACAGACAAATTTTTTAATAAGAAATATTTTAAAATTAGGCAGGCAATGGGTTCCACCCAAAAGTGCAACAATACATGTTATATTATAGAAATTATTATATATAGGAATGGCCCATATGATCTTTAAAATTAGAAATACCAAAACTGGTAATAAAATATAATAATTTATGCAATAAAAATGACTATCAAACTTTTTATAAATATTCTCTTAATTTTAAGTTAAAATGTTATTCTAATTATCACAAAAAAGTGATTATATAAATGTACCTACCGCAAATAGCAAGTATCAAATATTAAAAGATAACGTAATACTAATAATGCGTAGTCAAAATCATCTTTATTTTTTGTATTATCCATTTTATTGTGCAGCCTTCTCTAAAAGGATTAAGTTTGTTTAAGAATAAAAATATATAAAAGTATTAAACGAAAGAGCGTTGAATAAATTGCTGAAAATGGTTTTCCGCTTAAATGAAAAACAAGGAATTAAAATTTTCTTTATAAACTGTACTGCTACCCACAAAACCCTAAATAGACCAGATACTCTCGAAGAAGGTATTACCGAGGAAGTTAGAAATATAGCATATCAGATGTAATTTAGCCTGCAATTTGAAAAAAGAAATTGTTATTGTCTAGTCACTTTGAGTGTATGCTTCAATAAATGTATTATTCTTCATCGTTTCCCATCATTTTTGTTTTTTGCATAACATAAAAATACATTTTTTCGAAATATAACATAATAAAGTACATAATAAATGGCTTAGACGCCCCTCCTGGGGATTTCGGCGCTTCAGATGAAGGTTTCTAGATCCCTCATTCAGGAGAGGATCAGTCCCTGTTCCTTCCTATTCCACTCTTTCGCATATCCTTCTCCACTCCGTTCTATCTTTAGCTTTTTCTATTGCCTTATCGATCCCTATCCTCTTCAAGTCTTCCCTCACTTCACTCATCCAGCTAGATCTAGGTCTTCCCCTCCTTCTTTTTCCCGATGGCTCCCAATTTGTTATTATATTTAATATCTTGTCCTCTCCCGCTCTCCACATATGCCCAAACCACTTTGCTCTTTGCTGTTTTATCTTCTTAACTATATCTTCTCCACATTCTTTCACTACTTACTCATTTGTTCTTATCCTATATTCCAAATTTGTCATTCTAACTGGTCCAAGTATTGATCTCAGTATTCTTCTCTCCGCGACTCTTAAATTTTCTTCATCCCTTTTTGTCATTGTCAATGTATCCGCTACGTACATTATCACTGGTCTTATGGTTGTTCTATAAATTTTTATCTTTGTATTCTTTGAAAGATTTTTGCTTCTTAGTAGGTGTTTATTTATATGTAGAGCTTTGTTGGCTGCCATTGTTTCCTCCTTTATTTCCATTTCTCTATTACCATCATTTGTAATAGTGACTCCCAAATATTTGAACTTGTCTACTTCCTCAAAGGTATACTTCCCCACTCTAATTTTTCTGTTGCTCAGCACTTTTCCTATTCTCATGATTCTTGTCTTGTTCTCATTTATTTTCAATCCCGTCCTCTTATCTTCATCTACTATTTCTTTTAAGATGTTATTCATTATCTCCCTCTTTTTTGCCACGATTACTACGTCATCAGCGTACGCTACTAATTGTCCCCCTCTTGTTCTTATTGTACCCTTATTGACTCTTCTGGTGATGTACTCCAGTACTATATTAAATATGGTTGCCGACATCGCATCCCCTTGCCTAACTCCTTAATTTATAGCAAACTCTTCCGTTTCACCTTTACTTGTTATTACACTAGCTTTTGTTCCATGCATTGTCATTGCTACAAGTCTTCTTAGTTTTGTTGGTACTTGTAACTCCTTCATCGCTAACGTAATCATATTTCTATTTAGAGAATCAAACGCTTGCTGAAAATCTTCGAAAAGCAGTTCAAGGTTTATATAATAAAGTACATAGCTATTTTAAAATATTTTTAAATTTGTCAATTCGTTCTCTGTTCCGGATACTTATTCTTATTAGATAGTTCATATGCTTCGTCTTAACTACATATTTTACTTCGGCATGCAATCATAATCAAAATGTTAATTGTTTATTTTTCATTTAAACAGAAGACGACTTTTAACAATTAATTCAAACCACCGTTTAAATAGATTCCAGTTATTCCACGATTAGGGAATTTAGATAACTATTTGGTACTTCCTATATTAGACAGAACCTAACCGCGCAATATTGTATTTTACTCTCATTCCCTAAAATAGTGGTCTTAGAAAAGTAATTGTAATCTAACACCGTTGAATTTGTCTTTACGAGGACTATAGGGCTTTCGATTTAATAAAACATATTACTGTCCTACAAAATTACATGAAAAGTAGTTATCATTAGCGCCATCTGTCAGGGTTATATCGTTCTGACTTCTTTTTCGGTTTCTCCAGCAGTTTGTATAGTCCCCTCTCCTTGTTCCCGGCGATTTATTAGGTAAATCGCGAACTCGTATGACATATTACAAGCTGTAATATGGTATTTTTAAAGAAAATAAATTTTTGTAAAAATTTCATTTGTTAAAATTATGAAACGTGATTGGCCGTGATATTTGACTAATCGGGAATAACGGAGCGAAGAGATGCTACGACAATCTGCCTGTTTAGTTCGAGTAGCCTTGCAAAGAAAACGTATTTATCGAGGTGATTAATTCCCAAAGCAAATTGAAGTACTATAGTGGACAAATTTTAATTCAAGATTAATTCAAGATTGATCATTTAAACGGATGCGGGGTTTTATAGTACGTGTCATGTTGCCATAATAGAGCGCTTAATTTTTATTCTATCAATTTAACTTTTATAAAACGTTATTATTTGTAATTTGTAGTGTACAACAGTTTAAAAAACTGCCGAACGAGTGCCTTCGTAATACTCCCGGATGTACAACCGTAAAAGTTATCTTTTAATAAGAAAACAATTTATCAAGTTTATAACATTACAATATGTATATACATCAAAAATATATATCGATGACGTCATAACACTCGGTAGTAGGACGAAACATCAATAGAAATATTACAAAAATATAACAATTATAAAATATCAATCGATCCGGTTTGTTGCATTTTTTTTTGAAAGTCAAAGATAAAAATAAATTAATTTTATAAGTGGTCTTTGATCATGGTGTACTTATTTACTGTTTACATCGAATTTGAGCTACTCTGTACATACAATTCTTTATACATAATAGGTATTTGATACCTCACATTTTTGTTTTAAACGGTTTCCAATAACAGAGATCTTTAATGGATACATTTTGAGTAAAATTTCCTTAGAATTTCAAAGTATCTTGTCCCAAAGATAAAACTATCTAGTATTTATATGTTGGGAGTTAGCCAACTAATTACCCTGTATTCATAAAATGGATCGAAAAATCAATATTTCTTAATATGTGTGTATATCTAAGGTTATTCTAATTATACTTCTTGGACAATTACAAGCAAAATTTATTACCGGAAAAAAACAAACAACACCCTTTTTCTTTTAAACCGGTTTCTATTGCTAATTGACGCAACGTATGGTATGAAATAAAATTTGCACGGTTTGCTTTCGATGTTTCCGGGCATTTTTTAGACCCATATCGAATGATATTCGTCCTTGGACGGGCACTGGAGATATAGATACATATTTTCGGATAAAATAAATGCCGCGATCATGATACGGAGCGGTAAGAATGCTATGCTATACATATAAGCTTCAAAAAAGGATCTGGTTGCAGAAGTAAATAGGAATAAATTTAAAAGATAACATAAATACGATTATTTATAAAAATTACGCCTGTATATGATTCGTGACATGAAGTGATTATATAATAGTTAAAAATGAAATCTGACCATTGTTAGATAACCGAATCAACGTTTTTGATTTTTTATTTTGTTTTTTAAGGAGTAATATTTTGCGCGAGAACCGCACCTTATAGAGGTATATTGCTATTTATAATTAAGAGAAATTGTGAGCTATACACAAAAAAATGGTTCCTTGCATGAAGAAAATAGATTTTCTTGGAATTCAAGAAAATATTTTTATTTCAAGACTATAAAAATGCATAATTTTCTTGAAATTTCTTGGTTAGAAAATCAAGAAAATCCAAGACACAACAATGTTTCTTCAAAGTAAATCATTAAATCATTTAGTTTTAAGTTAAGAAAATATTCATATTAAATGTAGAAATAAAAAAATGGTCCAGATCTCACAAAGTTCTATTGAGAAATTAGGCGACTGGTTTCGCGTTCAAAAAACACATTATCAGGCCAGCTACAAGGATATCCAATAAAAGAAAAATTACAATAATGAAAAAAAAACCTACAGTTATTAATTAAAATTAGGAGCAAGTGAATGAACCAATGAAAAAGTTTTTTTTTTATAGGTTATAGTATAATTAGATTATTTCTTTAATAATATAATTAAATAGGAATTATTTTTATATAGTTTAATAATTAATGAGTTAATGTTTAAATTTATTTATCCCTTGTTTTATTATTCTTATTTATTGTATATTAAAAAAAACTATAGTTAAATTAGTACACGTGGTAAATAATAATAAAAAGAAAAAAGAATTACATTAACCGGTATCTTTCGAAAATGTTTATGAAACGTTAAATCATTGTGTGAGTAAGTATGGTATGTATATTCTGGTTCTGCCGCTATTATCTAGGACGGGATGACTATAACTACTGGCACTACGTGGCGCCAGGAAATATGTCAGTTGCTGTTTTTGAAGATTAGTGGCATAAACTGAGAGATTTAAGAGCAATGTCGCCAGGAGCAAGAAGCTTTAATGCTTCTTCTCTTCTCATATTATTTTTTCCGGTAGTGATTCCATCAATACCAGGAGCTATTTATTAGCATTATCTTGGTTATTGTTTCTAAGCACTTTTTTCAGATGTACTTCTACATTAAGTTCACTTTTGTTTGAATATTATTCTGTAGATAACTTCTACTTTAGCCTTTTTAAAATCGCAAGCAATGTGAATAACTTACTGCACGGATATGTCGTACTATTTTAAACAAGGTAAGCGCATTTAATAATGTGCATATAAATAATATGCATTTCAAGAATTTTAAGTAAAAAATGCTTTATTTTAAAAAAATCAAACTATTGATTTATGAACAATACCTAAACGCTGTCTGGAAAAACTATTTATTGATCTTAAGAAAATATTGTTTCGTGTTATAATGGCTAATTACTTATAGTAAGAATCCCTTTCTTCAAATTTTCTGCAAGATTTTCTTGAATCAAGTTAACAAACGTCTTAAACAAAGAAATACAATTCCTTCATTACAAGTGTATACTTCTCTTAAACGGAGAAAAAAACGCTAAGAAAATATTTCTTTTGATTTAAAGCAATTATTGTATTGCGGATAATTGAAACAGTAATTGTCTTAAATTAAGGCGTACATCTTTGATACAAGTAAACGCTTCTTTACGTGTAGGTAAGCCAATGAAGGCAAGTTAGTGAAAGGAAAAAGCAATAAAGGGGTAGGAAAGTGTACTTTATACAGTATGTCTTAAATTGAGTAAGATAACAAGAATATTTTCGTATTTTGAAATATAGATATTTGTTTAAATTGGCAAAGTTGTGCAGTTTTAAGCGCTAACGAAGGTTCCGCTGAGATAATGTTTAAATTCCAAACAGTTCAGAAATTATTGGGAAAAATCTTAATTTTGAAAGATATGAAAAAATGTTTCAAATAATAGTTACTTGAAGTAATTAGGTACACTTACAAGCGATAACAAAATTAAATTTAAGATCTCGGTATTCGAGATTTTTGTAGCAACTTTTTAATTTTAAATGGACATGTTTTTTTTTTTACAATTAAGTAACATTTTTCTTTCTCTTTTCAAAGACATATCACAACCTATGTGTGATCAAAGAAATATTAAGGTAATTAAGGTAATTTTGAATCAAGTATGTATATGTCATCGTGCAGGAAACGATACTAATGTAGAAAAATCATCATATTAACAATTTACCCATAAATCTAATGTAAACCCAACAAGTGATATTGTACGCTGATGATATCAACATACTACATAAACTAAAAAAATCTGAAGTGTTAAGTAAAACTGTGAACAGCAACCTTGTAACGGGAGTATGAAACGATATTTAATATATTTTCTGTTCTGTCGAAATTTGCCCTACCATTTCAACCATATAGAACTTTCATTCTAGTATCAAGTTCAACATGAAAATCCCTCTGGTGGCTATTAGCTCTTTTTCGGAAGCTTCTACTGCTTTTATGGCGCCCTATCGTTGAAGTGGAGGTGTTAGTGAATTAATATAAGTCCAGGCAGTGACAAACACGTGGTAACGGAGAAATCTTCTCTTCTGTTCATTATCTTCACATCGAAAATCTTCAAATTTATTAGAATATTTTTCTACAAGTGACAGCATAAATTCGGAGGTATTTCTAGCATAATTTCGAAAATTAAATATCTTTCTTAATGAAATAGTATTGTACGTCAGTAAATTTTATTATTGTACGATTGTTAGTGGTGTTTTATAACATAGAGTATTCTAGTTTGTCTTCTAGTTGCGTCACTACATGGAATACATTACCCTACTTTTAAAAATAAGAATATTCGCTGGAAATTCATTATCAAACTATATTTAGAAAAGAATTATCAAAATTTGCTGTGTTTAAAACAATCGCTATTGTAATTAAAATAAGGGATTAGAGGGACGCTAATTAATTTTTTACTTTTGACACGTGCTTAGCCCATTTTTAAGTGTTTGACGTTTAAATCGTTCCATAAATACCAGCTGGAAGTCTAATTTGGTGGTTGAAGAATAGGCAGGTTTGCAATAGATAACATATAAACACAGTGTTTATATGAAATCGTCATAATTCCAGATTGGTTTTCATTTTTTAGTGCTGATACTCGTTAAATTTCATTGATTAATATCTAGTTTACATTTAAATTGCCGAAAGAGTGAATTTAGGTCATTCCCGAACCCTCAGATCGTATAATTCATTAATTAATTTTGAAAAATTAATTTTTATTTAATAATTTCCCACATTTAGAACTTTACAATACACACAATAATTTATACATAGAAATCTACTAGTTATTTATTTTATTGCTCATAATAAATAATCTCCAATTTATACCAATTAATCTTTATTATTAAATTATAGACATAAAAGGCGACGTCTTATATTTTTCTTTGCGGGGACTTAACTAATAGCCTCAATTTGCACATTACACATGCGTTTAAGGATTTTTAGAAAGTGCCAGGTGGAAGAGGAAGAATGCCTGCCACGCACTATAAAAAACACAACAGGTGCGTCATCAGCAATTTCTTTTACGAATGGCACGTCCCACACCTATGGAAATGATGGTATTTGCCTTCCTTAAAGTTCATCATAATTAATATGCATCACGCACACCCTGAGTACTGCCGATTAGAAGCGATGGGATTGGAAAGACGCTGGTTAGGATTCTTTTAGTGGGAAAATAATTAGACTTATTACTTCTAATTTGTTGCCGTATTAATTTATGCTTCGCATGATTATTACAAAACGCTTTGATATTAATGCTTAATATTTATTGATATATGCGAAAGCAAAAAGAGCGGAATTAACAATAACTAAGTACTGCACCCAGTCATGTAGGTGTGGTGCAAAATCTTTTTATTTGTTTTTTTTCCTTTGTGGCCTTTATTAGCCCCAGAGTTAATGAGCGCGTTTTCGTTTCACTTAGTGATAAGAGTTCGCATATCAAAAGTTACAGGTAATTTCAAATGTTTTGACCGTAGAAAAATATACAGTAAAATCTTTTTAAAACAAACATATAGTTCGTTCCATAACATTCCACGTGCATGATGATAAGCTATTCTTGTTTTTAAGCAAAGTTTACAGGAAAAACGTGCCCAATTGTCATTGTGTCTTATTATTTATTGTCATTAAATTAGTTTTTCCTATTTCTTCACTTTATTTTAACTTTGTTTGAA
Organism: Dynastes maya; assembly: GCA_029619315.2. Classification (NCBI taxonomy): domain Eukaryota; kingdom Metazoa; phylum Arthropoda; class Insecta; order Coleoptera; family Scarabaeidae; genus Dynastes; species Dynastes maya. The sequence continues at coordinate 741,665 of JAROYE020000035.1, forward strand.
TCATGGAAACTTTGTTTAAATTTATCAGTTTGACAGACAAAATGCCTATTTTTCAGTTTTTGATGTTGTTGCCTTTACGACGGTCTGCGCATGAATGCGCATGAAACTTGTAAGAAAAACTCGAGACAATTTCAATATTTGGTGTTGAACTTAATGAACGCTACTTTTGTGGAGTCGGAAATATTTCAGAAAACTTTGGGTGAAGTAAATAACTGACTGAGTAGATAGGATAAAATCTAAAAGGCTATTTCGACAGAAGATAATAAGATTCAAATTATTGGACAATTTGTACAATCACTGCAAACAAGCGGATAATAGTTGCCACATTGTTCGAATATTAAGATTGAACTAATTTTATTTTGTATGTTTCATGTGAAGGCTGTCCTAAAAACAGAAACTGACAAATTTGTTTGAAAACTAACAAATTTGTTAAAAGTTACCATAGTTAATTAATTTCAACGAAATCCAATAAATTGAAGAAGTAGCAACAATTAACAAAGCAGGCAAAAATAAGCAAAAATGATAACAAAGAACGAAAATAGGGAAAACAGAGAACTGGGCGACAATAAATAATAAGAACAATTTACGCTTTTGGAATTGAAATTTGACAAATTGACAGTTGTTGTGACTACGTTGCCTCGCAACGACCTCTTTGGGCGAACCTGGCGTCGCGGAGATCAATTTGCCACTTTTTCTTAACCAATTTTGCATAAAAACATCTCAAAACCTTTATTGTTGTATATCGCTATAATTCTTAACCCTCTTAGTTTGGTAACATGGGCTGATGCAAATGCTATCGAAGGAAGAAATAATGTTTTTTTTAAATCAAATTGATATGAAATTAATTATTTATTATTGAAAATACTGTACTTGAAATAGAAACACAGAAGGAAAGGAAATATTGAAAAAAAGAGAAAGGAAATCATTGTTTAAAACATTGAATACAAACTTCCTGCGTATGTTTAGAGAAAGTAGGTTTTTCACCTACTTTGTGCAGGCAGTTTTCACCTCCCCACCTTTTTCTCTCGAGCACATGTAACACCTGGACTACTTCAATAATTTGGCCGCTCTTTTCGAAGATATTGAGCGATTCTTTGGTGAGTTGGCACGCTGAGCTGACGTTCCATGTGTGGCTTGTAAAGCTGCTTAGCTAGATTTCTCAAAAAATCCTTTTTTTCTCATCTTCTTCAAGCGATTTGCAATTATACACAGGACAAGCGCATTTATACCAACCTGATCCAAAATGCCATAAGAGAAACGAAGGGGCCATCGTCGAGTTCACCGGGATACGCTGTATGCATTAACCATTTTGTCCGAATGTGTCCACTTCACCCTTTGTAGGAGTATTCTATAATCCCAGGTGTTTTGGTGACTTCAGTTAAATTTTTTTGATTGTGCATAGTGGAAATCAAGATCATTGATTTGTATTTCTTTGAAGTGAATGAGACAATCGTAATTTTCCCGTCAAATGCAAACTTAGGGGAATTGAGTAGTTTATTTTTGTTGGGTAGAAAAGTTTGAGGTATATCTGTTTCGTTTTTACGCGTGGTTTCCACAAGAATTAGTCCAAAGTCCTTAAGCATTTCCTCGCCCAAGAAAACTGAGATGAGTCAGTTGTTGCAAATGATATTTCTGTTTGTTCCACGCATTGTTTCTATATGTGATTTTACTCACACAAGGGGTCGCATCAATTATATAGAAAATATTTGCATCATACATCGTTACGATTTTGATCCCGTACTTATCCGGTTTTGAAGCTATGTAAACCCGAAATGGACATTTCCCTCGAATTTTCACCACAACATGATCCGGTAGCAACGGTGAAAAATACAAAAATTAGTTGAACGGCTTCTTTATTTTTGCGTCCAGTTACAGTGTTAGAAATTTCACACATAATCACATATCGTAATTTTGATACACATATTAAAGAACGCCTAAGATGCTTACAACCTAACGCATCTGACTTTTCTCATTTCGCTAACCATCTCAAGGTAAAAAGTAATTTTATTTTACATGCCGCTAATAAAGGTAATTTTCTCAACAGCCTGGAATCCCTAGAGACTTTGAGTCAGCAGTTGTCAAATAACTTTCTCTTAATACCCAATTAAATTTTGATGCGATCCTACCTTTGAAGTTTTATTTAATACATAATTATGTCACATGTAGTTTTCTTCTTACTTTTTTCTTTTTTGTTGTATTTTGTCCCCTTCAGACGATAGATGTTGCCAACAATTCTTCTTAAAAGCCCCTTAAATTTAAATCTTAAAGAAAACTTTGTTTTAATATATTCACATTGGACAAAAATGACAAGCTTTATTCTTCTACGTTTTATTGTAAGTAACGCCAGTCGTCATTTGATTATGTTGTGTTTGTCCCCATTTACACTAAATTTTATCATTTTTAACTCAAATTTTACAATAAAAAAATTTTCTAAAAATTTTTACAAATAATGTTTTCACTCTATACTCTTAAGTTACATTATTTTCTATGTTAGTTTCATAATTATACACTATAGTTTTTTAAACAATTTATTTTACCTTACATTTGTGTTTCATTCACTACTCCACAATTATTTTTCATTCATATCACTATCCATATATAAAAACTAAATTATAATTTAAATTTTGTACAACTTATTCTATCAGCTAGAACGTTATTTATTGTAGACTATCTTATGGATTGCTTCCAGGTTGCCAAAAGATGAGCTAAATTTTGCTCAAAACCGGTAGGGAGTTATTTTTAAAAAGATTTCGTGAAATTAAAACCATTATTACTACCTTATCCTCAATTAAATAACAGTCCGGCTGCGGCTGTCGATAATATTCCAATTACTATAGTTAAGTTGGTTGTCGAGTATATTAGTGGCCCGCTGGAGAATGTTATCAATGCATACATACGTGAGTGAAGGCAAATTTCCGGACATATTTAAAATTGCTAAAATTATACCAGTTTGTAAGAAAAATAGCCGTTATTTTTTGAATAATTGTGGACCAATAGCCATATTGCCAGCTTCGTCAAAAATGTTTGAATTTACATTGAAAGATCAGTATTAAGTTATTTCTACAGATATAATTACCTAAATACCAATCACCATGGTTTCATTAGAAATAAATCGACTACTACAGCGCTAACGACAACTATGGATAGTATATTACGAGATATGAATGAATCAAAAATAATGGCTTGTATTAATCGTGACCATTAAAAAGCCTTCGACTTGGTCAATCATCAGCTTCTACTTCGTATATTGCAATTTTATGGAATGCGTGGGAAATGATTAGACGTGTTTCAATCTTAATTGACAAATAGAATTCAATGTATCGAAATACGTTACGCCAACACCGAGGGAACTTGTAGTAGCTGCAGCTCTGGATGGAGGGGTTTTGGGACCGGCATACCGCAAGGTTCAATACTTGGCCCGCCACTGTTTAATATTTTCGTTAACGATTTACCTTACGCGTACAAGATACTTTTTCCTGAGACATTAAAAATGTCTCACGAAACAACTATATTATTGTTGCGTGTCCATGGATATGATTGCAAAGAGAAGAACCATTGTTAACATTACATAAAACAGTACAATATCCCATGAAAAAATTAAGTACATTATGAGTAGTAACCTAAAAATATACCGGATTCGATCAAACTTATCTATCCATCCTTCAAGGAAAAAATTATTTCACCAAAGTTGTAAAATGAAATGAACATCTCTTAATCTACTGTATATTATGTACATACGAGGTAAGTGCCATAAATTCTCGACCTGAAAGGCTTATAGAGGTTCGAGCGTGTTCAAACTTGGTTGTGTCATAGTTGCACATGTGCGAGGCCTACACAGCCGTATAGGTATATATAGCTTGAAGAATAGTAGTTTTTAGTAGGCAGCCAGACAACGTGACTAGTGCATGAAAATGTCTCAGGTAATGAAAATTGAGTACCGCGCTGTCATTAATTTTTTAACAAAAGAAGGACATACCCCTAATCACATTAAACAACGTTTAGACAGCGTTTATGGTGATTGATCTCCTTCATATTCCACTGTAAAAAAGGGAGCAAAATGTTTCCGTTTGGAGCAAGAATCCCTTAAAGATGATGATCGGCCAGTTGAACTGGTAACGCCTCAAAACATTTAATTATATTGAAGAAGTGAAAGCGAAGGAATTAGCAGTGACGTCTAATATTTCTGAAACAAGTATTCGCCGAATTCTTCATAACCATTTGGGTATGAATGAGATTAGTGCAAGATGGGTACCGCATCTTCTTTCTGCTCTCCAACGTAAACGTTGGGTCGAATGTGCGGGCTCGTTTTTAAACATGTGTGGAAATGACCCGGAACCGATTTTGGAGTCCATTATCACAGGAGAGGAAACAATGGTTCTGTATTATGATCCTCTATCATAAAAGGAATCGATGGACGTTGTTTTAAGGACGATAGTGAGTTGCAAACAGCTGTAACATAACATTTTGAGAGAAAAACTTTAGTATTGTAGTTAGGGGAAATTATATTGAAAAATAAAAATTGTTATATTTTACCAAGTTCACTTTTTCTATATCAGGCCGAGAATTTATCACGCCTACCTCGTACGCTGTAATTCGGGTTTCAAAATATTAAAACAAACATATAGAAAATGTGCAAATGCATATGATACCTTAAATTTTGCTGTAAAAAAGGTTCAGCGATTATAAATATCCATTCGTAGCTTCATTTGGAACACAATTACAATCAGTAACAAGCGATTTATCAATGTATATATGTACATAAGCATAATTTGTTGATGCTTACTTAAGAAATTACGACCTACACACTTACATCATATAGCTTTCGCAATGCCATAGCGTCATCTCTGTTATTATTTACCATTTCCCCGTTGGTAGTTGATGACACCACATTCTGAAGGTCGAACGATTCTTAACCTTTTATTAGGAATATTATTTATCGGCGCTACGAATACATACATATGTAAAAAGATCGCTGCATTTGATTCGCTTTCATTTTCAACTCCAATGGAAAGTCGATTGTTAGAGGCGCAATTTCAAGCTTCTATTCCCAGCTCCAACATTTAACGCGTCCAATGTCAAGGTTAAAGATGTGAAATTCGGAATTCTAGCGTTATTCGAGGCGATCGAGGTCATATTGCTTTTGTAATTTGTAAATTCGACCTCTTGGTTTCATATTTATGCACGCTTTGCTCGATTTTTAACCGAAAAAACCTTACACAATTAGTTTTATAAGCCTAACTAAAGCTGAATACCCGAACATATGCCGCTTGGATAATTTGCTCTAAAGACCGTACTTGATTAAAGTAACGTTACGTAAAAATAGATTCTTTGCAATTGCAGCAAATAGAGCGGCAACATTCCGCTTTAAGAAAATAAGTAGAAATGGAATATGGTTTTTGACGGATAAAAATAGCGATTCAATTATATAAATTTGTCAGTCGAGTATGTTTTACAGATATAGAACTATACTTCGAATACAGAATAGCCAGAAAATTCCTTATGAAACAAGGAAAATCTTAAAATTATTCATGAAAAGGTGTCGGTTTTATACAGAATTGATTGTCTTCTTGAAATTAACCGTTTGCGAGCGATTTAAATTGTTGAAATATTGCCGAGGATCACTGGATGATGGTCCACATCCAGGTGACCTTATTAACTTCAGACGTCGTTAAAATCACTTCAGATGTCGTTAAAAAATACCAAGTGTTTCGTAATATGCAAAATAGAAGAAGTTGCACTTACAATCAGTAGCTTTACTAAGGAATTTTAGTAACCACGCTTCACGAATTTCAGAATGCTACATGAGCTGCCTTGGAATAATAAAGGTTAGTGGGTACAGTATATACTTCCGTCATCCCAAATGTGTGCTCGGTTAGAGATTTGTGAAGAATTTTTGGCGCTTTGTGGAATCAAACTAGACTTAATAGGATACCTAGGCAATTTTTGCAAGTTACGTGGTATGAAAGATCCTTTAATAAAGTGCATAAAAATTAAATCATCTTTTTCAAGAGAAAAAATTACGAGTTATAATTTTTAAATGACCGCCAAAACACCCGTGATATCGTAAGATTTATTGCAGGAAACATAACCTGAAAATATTCTCGTGTAAAGAAAACAACGTGAAGCTTAGCACTTCGCAGAATGTGGAAAATAAAAATTATTTTAAATATTATAAGGTGCCATGTTAAACAATTTCGGTGAAAACGCCAGAAATAATATTCATATCGCTGCCACCTTGAGAAACAAATATAAAAAACTAAGGTTATGGTTACAAGCTGTGAGGCAGAATGACATTGATTTATCTAAAAAATATAAGAGAATCTGTTTGTGGAGATCATTTTAAATGTAAATATATTTATGCAGTTGCAGTAATCTGAAAAGTTTCAAGCCTCAACATGAAGATGGCGTTGCTCGCCAAAAATATTCTGGTAATATAATTGCACATGCGTTGAAAGATACCTTTGAAAATTTCAGTCATGTTGGACGTTTAGTAGTTGCTTCACAATCGTTTGTGTCAATCGCTGATAGTGTTTCTGTCAAAATGGAAAACATCGAATATCGAGCCGTTATTGAATTCTTGCATTTGAAAGGCAATGCACCTACGCTAACTAAAGCCAAGATGGATGCTATTTACGAGGACTCTGCGCCATAATTTGCCACAGTGAAATTTTGGACAGATGAATGTAAATGTGGTCGTACCAGCTTGGTTGAGAAACGTTTGAAACGGCTGAAATCTGCAACCACTACCGATAACATAAAAATTCACCTAATGCTGCTAGACGACTATCGAATTAAGGTTAGAGAGATAGCAGAGACTGTGGGCATTTCGAAAGAACGTGTTTGTTATACATTGATTGAAGATTTGGGCATGAAAAAGCTAACTGCGCGTTAGGTGCCGCGCTTGCTCACTCAGTACCAAGAACGCATTCGAATGAACATTTCCAAATGCCTGTTGAAACAGTTTAAGCGAAATTAGTCGAGTTTTGGCGTCGATTATTAACTGTAGATGAAACCCAAGGCTAAGTTGAAATAATGGACTGCGAAGTGTGAATCTGCTCCGAAAAAGGTGAAGACGAGGACATACTATGCATAATTATTTGACAAGCTGAAGGCAGGCATTGCAAAAAAAACGGCTGTACTTGGCGAAAAAGAAAGTTCTGTTCCAGCAAGACAACGCACCGTCTCACACTTCAATGGTCGCCATGGCAAAAATTCACGAATTGGGGTTCGGATTGATGGTGTGTAATCTTACCCCATTTTCCAGATCTGGGCCCCGGTGACTTTTTTCTATTTCCCGAATTCAAAGATTCGCTCGGCGGATAGAGATTTCCATCGAATGAGGAGGTCATCATATTCGTAAACCTATTTTGCAGAATACGACGCCAACTACTATTTGGACGAATTGAAAAGATAGCGTCGCTGAGAAAATTGTATAGACTTACAAGGAGACTATGTTGAGAATCTGAACTTGACAAAACGAATATTTGTTTCTGCGTTGGGCTGGAAGCTTTTCAGACGACTCACGCATATGCCGTAAGAGCGAGCATACTATAATCATCCAACATAATCGGCATTTTTCGGAAATGCGAGAGCGAAGTCGTGGCTTGCACGTACGTGAACGAAAAAGCCGTTTGTAATGTGAGAAAGGTGGATAAATGAATTTGCGTTTACGTAATTTTAACAAGCAAATGACATCCCACAGTGACATTCAACACAGCACACGTTTAGGTTGCTGTATATTATTTCGAATATAATACTGTGGACATATGTATTTGACAACATGATGCATTCATCACTCCGTTTCAATTCAACGTATACAATCACTTTATTAATATATGTTAATATTTGTAGCATTGAGAATATGTAAATTACATTTTGAATTACTATAATGTACTAACAGGTACACTGATACATCTATTTACTTAGCGTTTTAAAATCTTTATTTTTGTAGTGTTAAAATATATATTTCTTTTTATCAATTCCGTTAAAATGAATGCGTTTCGTAGATTGTAACTTTCGGCTAGAAAAAATTCCTTCTCAGGCATTTTCCACACATGTTTCTCTTGTACTATTTATATTACATATAAAACAAGAATAGAATAATACTAAAATCGAAGCAGAATTACAGATACAAAATGGATGTAAACATGAGGGAAATCGTTTGTAAATAAATATCGTGAGGATGGCGATCGTGTATATTCGGGCACACGTGTTTAATTAATCGTCATTTACATACTATTGATAATTATTTTAAGTATGCACGCAGAGAAATGGTTACTTGCATCAGGAAAATAGATTTTCTTACAAAAATTAGTCTCTATTCAAGAAAATATTTTTATTTTTGAGACTATAAAAATGTATAATATAAGAAAATTTTCTTTAAATTTTACTTGTATTAAACAAATATTCTCTTGGGGTCAGAAAATCAAGAAAATCCAAGACAGAAAAATGTTTCTTCCAAGTAAATCATTTAGTTTTAAGTTAAGAAAATATTCATATTAAAGGTAAGAATGAAAAAATAGTCCAGATCGCACAAAGTTCTATTGAAAAATTAGGCGACCAGTTTGGTATTTAAAAAACACATCATCAGGCCAGCTACAAGGATATCCAATAAAGGAAAAATTACAATCATGGAAAAAAAACCTAAAGTTAATAATTAAAATTAGGAGTAAGTGAACTATTGAAAAAGCCTTTTTTTATATTAGGATGTTACAGTATAATTAAATTATTTCTTTAATGTAATTAAATAGGGATTATTATTATGTAATCTAATAATTAATGAGTTAATATTTAACATTATTTATCCCTTTTTTTACTATTATTATTTGTTCAATTAATACACGTGCTAAATAGTAATAAAAAATATATTACATTAGCCGGTATCTTTTGAAAATGTTTATGAAACGTTGTACGTTAAAGGATATATGGGTAAGTATGGTATCTGTATTCTGGTTCCATCGCTGCTATCTAGGACGGAATGACTATATCAATTAGTACTAGGTGGCGCCGGGAAATATGTCAACGCTGTCTTTAAAGATTAGTGGCGTAATCAGAGAAATGTAACAGCAATGTGTAGGAGCAAAAAGCGTTAGTGCTTTTGTTTTCTCACATTGCTTTTGCCGGTAGTGATTTCATCAATACCATGAGCTATTTATGAGCATTGTCTTGGTTATTGTTTCTATGCACTTTTTTCATGTGTACTTCTACATTAAGTTCACTTTTGTTTGAACATTATTCTGTAGCAAACATCTAACCTTAGTCTTTTTAAAAAGCAAGCAATGTGAATAACTTACTGCATTATTTACGGATATGTCGTACTGTTTTAAACAAGGTAAGTGCAATTAATAATAGGAACATAAATAATATCCATTTTAAGAATTCTGAGTAAATAAATGCTTTATTTTAAGAAAGTGAAACTATTGATTTATGAACAATACCTAAATGCTTTCTGGAATTAAGAAAACTATTTACTATCCTTAAGAAAATAGTTGTTTTTTGTTATAACGGCCATTTACTTATACTAAAAATCGCTTTCTGCAAGATTTTCTGGAATCAAGTTAAGAAATGTCTTAAACAAGGAAATACAGCATAATTAAATTATTTCTTTAATAATGTAATTAAATATGGATTATTTTTATGTAGTTTAATAATGAATGAGTTAATATTTAACTTTATTTATCCCTTTTTTATTATTATTGTTATTTATTATGTATTTAAAAAAAACTATAGTTAAATTAGTACACGTGGTAAATAGTAGTAAAAAGAAAAAGAGTATCACATTAACCGGTATCTTTTGAAAATGTTTATGAAACGTTGTATGTTAAAGGATATATATCATTGTATAGGTAAGTATGGTATCTGTATTCTGGTTCTGTCGCTACTATCTATGACGACATGATTATAACTACTGGCACTAGGTGGCGCCAAGAAGTATTTCAGTTGCTGTTTTTGAAGATTAGTGGCATAAACTGAGAGATGTAAGAGCAATGTGGCGAAGAGCAAGAATCTTTAATGCTTTTCTCTTCATATATTACTTTTCCCGGTAGTGATTCCGTTAATACCAGAAGCTATTTATTAGCATGATCTTGGTTACTTTTTCTAGGCATTTTTTCATGTGTACTTCTACATTAAGTTCATTTTTGTTTGAACATTATTCTGTAGATAACCTCTACTTTAGCCGTTTTAAAATCACAAACAATGAGGATAATTTACTGCATTATGTGTGGATATGTCGTACTGTTTTAAACAATGTAAGCGCAATTACTAATGTGCATATAAATAATATACATATAAATAAAATGCATTTCAAGAATTCTAAGTAAAAAATGCTTTATTTTAAGAAAATGAAACTATTGATTTATAAACAATACCTAAACGTTTTCTAGAATTAAGAAAATTGTTTATTATTTTTACGAAAATATTGTTTTATGTTATAATGGCTATTTACTTATACTAAGAATCGTTTTCTTCAAATTTTCTGTAAGATTTTCTTGAATCAAGTTAGCAAATGTCTTAAACAAAGAAATGCAATTATTTAATTACAAGTAAATAAAAAATATTTCTTTTGATTTAAAACAGTTATTGTATTGTGGATAACTGAAACAGTAATTGTCTTGAACTGAGGCGGAGAGTTTTGATACAAGTAAACGTTTCTCTGTGTATATATTTTTCATATACCTGTAACCTACTACCAACGAACTTCTTACTGAGGATAAAACATGGGTTCAACGTTATGATTCGGAAGAGTCGATACAGGGGCTGGTCAAGGATAAATAATTATACCAAGGAGAATAGTAGAGTAACTAACTTAAAGATTCTATTATATTAAAGCGTCATGGAAAACTAATATAATGTGTTTTGTTACTATACCATAATAATACAACAAAACGCAGAATTCAAAGACACATCTTCACATTTGCATACTCATGCCATACAAATACTCATCATTTATATTCAAAAATGGTTTGACATTTAGTTCCAAAAAACTAACACGCCGATTTTTTTTTACGAAATAGAAAAAAAATTATAGTCGAAATTATAAGTTAATTATTGATGTTTACGTCGATGACGTTAAAAGCGGAAGATTTGGATTTTTTCCTCTAAAGACGTCAACAAAGCAGTTTTAAATAAACATAAGGAAAAAGATGAGAGACGTTGGTAATTATACCTGTCGTATCGTATACGGAATAGTAATTGTTAAATAATATGTAAATTATCAACCGGCGGTAATTATTACACTTGATATACGTAATATTTCAATATTCATTATGTATATATGCTAACAGCATAAAAATGATTAATGATACTATTGAAACAAATGCATGCTTGGGTATGTGTATGTGTACCATGTTAGCATGCTTATAAAGTTTTTTTAAGATTAATTGCTTAAAAGTAAAATTATAACAGGATGGTTTGCATTATAAACATTAAATACTTTAGTAGATGCACAGTGATTTGCTACTGTCGACTTAATACTAACGAGAGTTGCTGCAACACACATGTTTCAATGAACCTCGCATACGTTCTTAAAAGAATACATTCGTATGTTCACGAATGGAAGTTAGTATTTGCCAGTCTTGTTTGGATGGTTCTTAAGAAGATCAATTTTATTTTAATCTGTAAGAAAGTATTATAAGTATATTCTGCATTAATTGATAAGCTGCCTTTCTAAATGAACCATATAGTAGATCAACCTTTTATACATCGGTGATGATTGCATTACTATATGGTAGTTATAAACAGGACACATTCCTCAGAGTTTTTTAATAAATGACATAGTACAAAGAAACAAAATGAAATAGAGGTTGATATAAAATCTAATTTTTCAAGAAACGTCTAATCACATTACTGTCAAACCTTCCCTTGTTTCCGGTTCCAACAACCTGTTACGGTTAAAAAAAAATAATGAGAGAGAAAGATAGATTTAATTAAAGAATGGTGCTGCTCAGTTTGCTATTTAACGCAGAGTTACAAGGAGAGGAGTCAAGGAGTGAAATAATAATGCAACGGCGTTCAAAATGTATTTTTGTTGCTGAAGTCGAAGGTTCTTTGCATTTCCTCGCCGAGACGACGACCCAGTGTTGGAATTCTTTGGCAAGAATTCCGATGTTAATTGGGGCGCCACTGAATGTCTTATTTAGCTTCGTCGCCTCGCTGCGGGTCGATACTTCCTTTAAAAAACCATTCAGAGTTTTCGGGAAGGAAGGAAAGGAGTATACAAAAGAAAATTCAAAACGTAGCAAATATTTGAACAAACTGTATATTGAATAAAAGAAAAAGATAGACAGAATGTTACAAAAAGACTAATATCTCAGGGTCAAAACGATTACTATAAATATTAACAAAGTTAAAGAAATGAATAAAAGCGTAAAAGAAAATATTTAAAGATTAATACTAATCTAAACAACAAGGTTAATAATTAGATTTACAAGTTTCTAGAACGGGCAGTAGTAATGGCGCTAAGCCCAGTTCTTAAATCTTAGGTACGAATCATAATTAACCAAAAGAATTACTATTAAATGCAACAAATAGTTTAATCAAAATGAAATGCGAATTGTGATTCGCAACGTTACATAAAATATCTTAAATTAACTTACATAAGACTGGGTTCGGAGAGACACGCAGAGGGAGGAGCTTTGTCCGCAAGATACGGTGGTACCGGTGTTCTAGCGGCGGTGAAGTTGAAAGGGGCAGGCGCCGGGCTCGCAGATCGAGGAAACGGTGGTTGACAACTAGCGGTCAGACACGATCCAGGTGGGGAAACCAAGGCTTAAGATCCGCAACTTGTGCGATGTTCCGTACGACTCAATACGACAAATGTAAACGCAAAACAAAAGTCGTCGGGAAAACAGGACCTCGGGCACCATATATCCCCCAGTAGGGTTATGTCAAACGACAAATTGTGGTACCTCAGAGGAAACCAGGTTTCTAACACATTTGACTTATGGCCACACTAACTGCTGCTGCCAACTAATGTGTAACTTCGACCTCGTGACTATTTCTTAACAAACCGAATAGAAAACAAAACGTCCGTTCAATCGTACTATTCAAATTCTTTGTTTTCCTGATTTATATTGCACAGTAAAAAAATGTTAACGCTATTGAACACTAAAAGCACACCACGATTTGTTCAGGGGAGTTCACACTAGTAGTGTTAAAAATTAAACACTACTTTAGTGTAATGCCTAGTACAAAACTAACACTACTGTAAATAGAATATCTACACTACATAGTGTTTTATTCTAGAGCATTTTATAACTCGGACATAGTTTAAATTCATAACACTACCACCGTGTTGGAGAAACACTGCTGCTTTGTAATTATAGTGAATTCGAAGTCACTTTCAAGTTACTAAGAAGTGCGTCTGATGCTGTACTATTCTACACTAAATATTTTACCCATGCACTACACGAAAGTTATGCTACGAGATTTTTTACTGTGTAGAAATGGTGATTTGTTGCTTTTGATTTTATTCACCCTCGCAATCACCAAAGGACTTTCCCTAAGGCCATCCGCAAACAGAGAATTATCTCTAATGTTGAGCATCAGTGTAGGAACTATCCATTTTATTATTCATAGTTTTGAGTCGAAATTCTGAAAAAATGAAAAAAAAAGAAGCAAAAAATAAATATAAAAATTATAACATATTTCAATTTTTTTATATTAAAGAAGTTAGCGTAATAGAAGCAGCATCGTACACTACTCGCTATATGCTGACGTAAAGCTCACATAAGCTCGATTTTGTAAACAAATATGCCGTTTACCCACCAACTCAGCAACGTATCGTTTCGCTCGGTTTTGCTACAAAATTAAATGATTTCTCGCCAATAGCTCAACATGCGTTTGGTTGCTTTCATATCTAAGAGCGTTCGTTTTACTTTAAATTACTAATTATGGCCGATTATTCAATTTAAGAGATATTTGACAAAACAATAAAATAACATAAAATACTTGTGAATTCATATTATTAATTTAATATTTAATAGATGTGAAATAATGAGCAGTTGCGTTTTGTCTGCATTATTGATGACACGCAAATGAAATTATTTCAGTTTTGACAGTGTAAAGAAGAAATATCCCCTAATATCGCACGTGTAGCTTTCCAGTGGTTTTTACAATGAACTTGACTTTTTTAATAATTAACCTTCTAGTATGAGTAAAAACAATTTGACATGTAACGAGAGAAACGAATTTTGCGGCATTCATTAAAAAAAGTAGAAATATGATCAAAGTGACTAAGGTATTGTACAAAGTATTATAAAATCTTAAAATGTGAAAACTGGAAATTCAAAATTTGTCGAGAAACTAACGGACAGTTGATGATAATATGATAATAAATATTCTTTTTTATCACTAAGTAGTACAAAGTAGTTGTATACATTTTATTTTCAGATAAGTTACAAGTAAATGTGTATTTGTGTATATGCAAAAATGAGTTCAATATAGAATATAACGCGCCTTGCTTTTGTAATATGTATTTCCGATGCCCTTACAATGGTATATTTATATATAGTCAAGTTTAATACTGGTAACTAGCAATGCACCGAGTGCAAACGCAAATTAATTCAACAAAAGTACCTGTTTGTTGATGGCAATGAAGCTCTTACACCAGATGCAACAAATGAGTAAGAAGGTATTGAAATATCTTTCTCGGGGGTTTTTACTCAGATTTTGTTAAATTTTCTAATTTAACTCTATTAAATGATTTTTGTAGGTTCGGGGGTATCCCTAGATACCCTTGCGGCAATTTTGAATGAATTTGCTTTAGGTCTCTTTTCGCCCTGTTTGTACTTCTCAAGATCGTCAAACTGTACAAGAAGTTCACAAAATTCCGAATAAGATCTTATGTTTTGAGTGATGACTGATTTTACAATTTCGAATTCGTAATGCCTGGATATATATTTTATTAATTCGGCCTCATCAATTTTTGGGGTAAGGTGTTGAACGATTGAATATTTTTTCGTGAAATATTTTTCTTTTGAAGAGCCTTTCAATGAATCGTATTTACCTGTGAAGAGATCGGCTCTGACTTTACCTTGGACGTTTTCACCCCAGTATTTGTTTAGGAAAATCGATTCGAATTGGGAGAAATTTTGAAAAGAATTTTCAACGATACCAAACCATATTAGGGCATCGTGAACCAAAGATGACCTTATAATAACCAACAATTCAGGAAGACTCGTCTTAGATGAAACAAGACGTTTTAAGGCTTTTACAAACCGAATCGGATTGTCGTCTTTTCCGTTAAATTTCGGTAGACCTCCTTTAACTTAAAGTTGATTAAATTTTTATTTGAAATACTTTGAGTGGACTGTTCGACCTGTGAAATACCTTCGGACTGTTCGACCGGACCATTATTTTGACCGATAGTTGTACTTAAATTTTGATTTACATTCTGACTTAATAGCTGCCGATTAGACTCCTCTAACTCGTCAATACGTTTCTGCATGTTCTCTGTCATGCCTCGAAACTGATCGAATGCCCTATCTAACTTATCCTCCATTGTTTTCGTAAAGTAACCAAACTAGTATATGAGAACGAATGCAGTGACTTAACCAAAAGCTTGTTGGTGACAATTCGTATCACAGAATCATCAACAAACAACCTCCTGGTTAAGTCACTGCATTCGTTCTCGTATACTAATATCATTTGATCATCGAAAAGTTAGTTTTTATTTGGTTGTGAAAGAAAACAATCGCCGGTCTTTCGCGATTTAAAATAAATGAAAGAGGAACGACGCCCTAAAATTATCATCAATCTTTATTCGGCCTTAGTCGAATCAAAGTTTGTCGTGAATCCAATCCAAACATAAGTGTTCGTTGTGTATTCAAAATCATTATCAGAGAAGTAAATAGGGTTAAATATCCAGAACAGGCAGTTCCTGTGGTGTGTATTTAAACAGAGTGTTTATATACATTGGCGTCGTTCGAAAGTTTAAAGGTTAGCTAATTTTCAAATCTTAAAAATTCGTTAATTTGTTTTTACTAAGTTGCAAATTCATTCAAAATTGCCGCAAGGGTGTCTAGGGATACCCCCGAACCTACCTTCTTTTAACAGCATAGACTAGTATATTTAGTTACTACTAATACAACTAAGTACTAGTTTAATGGCATAATTTCCTGAATCTTGATTAAAATCATAGTTATTATTAAGAACCAGGTTAAAAAATCGTATAATATACCCCTAACAATAATTTGCATAAACTCACCGTATAAAGATTACGCTCAAATCCAAAAGGACTGAAGATATAGCGATCGTTACTTCAGGAACACTTTATATGCTGAAATCGCGATATGGTTTTACACAGAATTAAAATGCAAACCAATTTGCTTAAATCTCGTATTATTACAAAAAGATAGGGCGTATAAGGGTTAGGCTTAAACGTACTTATAAAATAAAAAAAAATTGCTGTGTGCATGTATTAGTATGCTCTACATTTACACCATGTTTCATTGAAATCTGAATTTGACACCCGAAAACCCTTCCCTGTCAGTACATGCTATCATTTACTGAAAAAATTACAACAAATTATTTTCACGAATGGCTCCCAGTTCTACAATAAAGTTATCTAAACAACAACGTTGCCATATGTTCTCCCACTCATCAACACTGCAGTATACACATTCTAACATTCAAATTTATTGATTAATTAAAGTAAATTCAACTATAATTACGCAACGAATATGAAAAAAAAGTGAATGGTTGACACATTTTTCCTAATTCATTAATCGCTTAAACTTCAAATTAGTAACAATTTGGAATACTACTGTAAACGTAAATTTTTGAATGCAATTAGAGGAAAAGTATTGTCTATTTCTGGCGACAATTTAACGAAACACCTAGGTATTAAAAATTAATATCTTAAATAACCACACATTAAACTACAAAGAAACTATTTTACATACTACCATGTTCTTCATTTGAATGTGACCTATCTATCGATCCTTATTCAATAAAAGACACACCTCCCTAGACGTTTAATATCATATTTACATAGGCACAAACAATTATGTTCGTAATGAAATATTAATTACTTTGTAATGTCGTAAGCAAATAATAAGTAAACTTATGCATAAACAAGATTCCCAAGGTCACTATGCTAAGTTCAAGGTTAAAATTACCTTTTATTTCCTGGTATAGCTCGAAAAAAATATTATAATCTCACTTCTCTTTTACCAAATTAGTATTCTAACATATTATAATCACTAGGCTGCGGATTCAAAGGTCTCCTATACCTCCACACGGAAAAAAAATCATTTGATGGAACGTATTACAATATTGTAGGAAAGTATTGTAGCAGCCATTAATACAATTGTGTATCCCGACCGCAAATTTTTGTTAATTATTACATGCTGTTGTCACAGATAATACTTCAAAGTTATGGTCAAGTTTCTATTGTACTGACACAAACATTGTTGGAAAAAATAACAAAGCAATCTTTGTGTCGGGACGTGCATGACAAGATTGTGGCAATTTTTGAACACAAAACTTGCTAATTTTTTCAAAATGAATAATAGAAAATGAATGAGTTTATACATCAAACGTCACGTATCTGTACAGACGACTCTATTATCGAAGCCTACCTAAATACATGAACCGAATGTTGTATTGGTTATTACTTAATTTAAACTCAAATTTTTTCTAATAAATCATCTTGTTTTCCATAGTCAAATCATTTTCCTCGGGTTCACAATTCTTTCAAAATAAAGTCTTCCTGTTTTTACTGCAAATTTATCGAATATTTGGAGGGATGGTATCACATACCTGCGAAACAGCATAGGCGTTGGTAACATTCTCGTAGCTGACCAACGCCACCTGCAAATTGGGAAGCTGATGGAGATACAAAAACATAAGAATATGTCGTTATTATTATTACGTTTTACTTGTTCTTTCAACCATTATAATTATAAGAACACTGCATACACATTGTATGTTATTACGCAATACAATCTCTAGAGCAATATTGTAGCATTTTTTTACAACGTGTGTAACTAACACTTGTACACTATTGCAGCAACCTTTGCAACAGATCATTGACTAAATTTTTACAACAATAATGTATTTAATAGAAATACAATCCGTTAACCACAATCGAGTAGTAGGAATTTGCGCAAGTTGTAACCAGTCGTATATTCTCAAACAAATTGTAGTAAATGGTTCTACAATTGTTTGATCCATTATAACATTTTTTTTTTCCGTGCAGAAGCACATTTTATTAGCATGATAATGTACACTTCTGTTCAGAGAAAAAGCGTGCAAGGGGTGAAGATCGATTTTGCAATTTTTAATTTATGTGTAATTGGCTTTTCATTTCAAATTTTTTAACTTTGCTCAGGCATACAAATATTAAATATTTAAATGAATCAATTACTAAATCATCGTAAAAGCGTGCAATAACAAAAATATAACAACAACAAGAAAGTTAAATATAGTCAGTGAGAAGTCTGATAAGATATAAGGAATAAACTAATAATCAATCCTGGCCCCATCCTTTTCTAAAACTTTGTGGAGTCTTCTGGGCATAGATCCAATTAAATTTTGAAAAAAAAATTCATTCAAATAAAGATCTTCCCAAGCATCTTCAATGGCTTCCCACAATTCCTCCCTATTCCGTGGTCGAAAATTTCTTTTGTACATTTTTTTTACCATCCAACCCCAAACATTTTCTATTGGGTTTAAGTCAGGCCACGGTAAATTTTCAATATTTTGTTCCAAAAACCACCGCCGAATAATGTTTGCCGTGTGGATTGGGCAATTGTCCTGTTGAAAAATGAAGTTATTGTCATCGTATATTTCCTGAACCGACGGCAATATAACATCATTTAAAATGTTGCGATAAACGATAGAATTGAAATTTCCACCATCGAGTCTCCAGCAAACACCAACTCCATTAACACTTATCCACGCCCACACATTTACTGCAAATCTTCCCAAAGTTTGGGCACCAGTAACGTATTTTTCTTCAAATCTTGTACCGCGTGGTCTGCAAACTCTTAGACGTCCACCTTTACAGGATTTGAAGAGCTTTTCATCAGTAAACACAACTCTGTTCCAAAACTCTGCATCTCGGTTTAGATTACTTAAGGCAAACAAAGTTCTTCCCTGTTTTGCTTCTGCAGTCAGAATGCCTTTTCTAGCACTTGCATATTTTTTTATATCTGAAGCAAGATCCTCCTGCAAGCAGTCTGGAGCCGGGAAAGTTTGTTTCAAATGCAGCGGTAGGAACCGCTTCAAATTGGTGGTCCTTTAAGAAGTTAACAAGAGCCACATCTTAGACGTCGTTTGAAATTCGTTTTGCACCAGAACCGTCTTTTCGACTAAATGTTTGTTCTAGATCAAACCTTTTTTTTGATTTCCAGTATAGTACTCTTATTCAAACCTAAATCTGCCGCCAACATGCAGATTGACCATCCACATTCAAGTTTAGCCACAATTTGTGCTTTTTGAATATTACTTAATTGAGGCGGCATTCTGAACTTGAAAAATGATATAATTAATGTTATTCAAATTCAAAATATATTTTGTGACAGTGACAATACTGACAGCGACGAATATTTTATGAAATCAACAATTAAAGATTAAATTACACAGCTAAAATGTAGCTGTACGCTTTTTCATTGAACAGCGATGTACAGCATGTCCGCCTATAGTGGGTGGGCGGAAGATAATTCTAACTAATTTAGAGAAAAAAATTTAAAGGAAAAATCTTTAGAGACAACATAAGACTACTGCACAACATAAAACTATATTGAAATATTCAGGGCGTTCAATTTTTGCAGCACACGATGCAACCTTGGCTTTTTAAATAAAACATCGGGGATATTATTGTGTTTTTGGATGCCCTTGATCAATTCATGCCAACTTTTATCAATATTCCCAATACCTATCCATCTCCGTTTTAGAGATAATTGACGTAATTTGAGATTTTTGCGAAATGCGGCTACTTCTTTAACGGCCTATAGGATACCTTAAACGCTAAAGGGATGATTCAAATTTTATTCGATAGGGTTTTTTTTGAAATTATCGGCAATACTTCGAAAATTTTTTATATCGATAACGTCTAGAAGATGTTCATCGAAATCGTTGGCATGTTTAATTCATGCTATTGCATTTTTTTTATTGAACAGCCTATACTAGGGCACGTAAGGATTCATTTATAGGCGCGAGTCCTATACATATAGCGAATAATGTTGTCGCTTGTGCTAGGAGCGTCCTTGGTTCGCTACGCGCTCTCCCCACCTTATACTTTCATAGCGAGCAAACGTTGTAACACTGTCCATATATTTTAGCGGTTCACTTTACTACGGAACTTACTAACGCTGTATATTTTTCAAGGAAAGCTGTTCTAGATTTGTTTATGTAAACACATCCCTATTCCCAAATTGTGTTGTTCTTCAGTAAGTTAAATTTTTTGTTAAAATCCGTAGAGTGCTGGGACGAAATACTATAATCTTCTGTTTTTCTAAAAATATTCACTAAAAATAATCTGTAAAATTTTATTCTGTATCAACACTTATCCACGTAACACATTACTTTAAAACATTCATACGGAAAATTTTTTCATAAACATTTCCATTTAGCTAAATTACGACACTTTTTAAACAACTTTAATATGGAGTTTGGTCCGTAGGTTTCCGCGGTCGTCAATACTACTATTCTCTTGGTTTCCGAGTTCGAACCGCGTCGTTGTCATAGCTTTAGCCGCCGTTTCGTCCACACTCATATGACATCTTCAAGGCCGTAACTGCACACTGACTGAAGGCTTATTCATTCCGAAGGGGTTTATATAGGGCTTGTTTTGGGTCAATGAAGCGGAAATGTTATGCGTCGCTGAAGAGGAAAAGTTATGCGTTAATGAAGCGGAATTGTTATACGTCGATGAAGAGGGTAAGTTATGCGTTAATGAAGGGGAATTGCTATACGTCGATGAAGCGAAAATGTTATGCAAACTAGACGTGGTCTGAACTCCGTTTCTATCAAACTTTTTCACTTACACTTAGAGCTATCATTCGCCTTATCCCCATCTGATTGGAATACACTAGATAGCATCACTTATCATCAAGCCGAAAAAGAACATTCACTTACTACCGCACGACAAACCCGGAAATTCGATTCCCTTAACCCTAGACCATCCCAGAACTCTAGAGTCATATCATATACTGTTATAAACCTTTCTAGTCGGCCTCTATCTTCTGATGAGGTTGCTGTACTCTCCAAAGGCCCCAACTTTGCCCCTGCGCCTAAACTTATTCCCACCGAAAACATCATTACTGGCATAGAGTCTGCTCTTGTCGGTCTTCCATCTGAAGCCGCTAATCCCATTCGCTTTGAAACATCTAAAATCCTAACATTTAAACATCTAAAATCTTTCCGAGCCTTAAGAAACCTGAAATCTGACTCTAAAATTGCTGTACTAAGAGCTGATAATGGTAATGCTACAGTGATCCTGGACAGCTAAGGGTATGAGCAAAAGGTTCTTTCCTTACTGCAAGACGGCCACCTATCAACTTCTTAAACGTGATTCTACTTCCCGAATTGAGGGTTCCATCATTAACTCCATCAAAACACCATCTATTCCTACCGATATTCAGAGGTAATTTCTCCCTAGTGATTCTTCAGCCCCTAAGTTATACAGTCTCCTTAAAATTCACAAACCCGATATCCCCTTACGTCCTACTGTCAGCACTATCAATGGCCTTACCTACAAATTATCGAAGTACCCTACCAACGTGCTAAAACCTTACGCTGGACACAGCGACTCTTTCATCCAAAATTTCCAATATTTCGTCCAACGACTGAAAGAGTTGACGGTAAATTCTCGCAATTTACTTGTCAGCTTTGATGTCGAATCCTTATTCACTAAGGTTCTCATACCGGATACAGTATCCATTATTAGAGAGTTTTTAATTGGCTGACTTGGTTGAAGCCTGTTTTTCTTCTACCTATTTCCAGTTTCGGGGTAAATACTACGAGCAAGTCTCAGGCGCAGCTCTGGGATCTCCTCTGTCTCCTGTCGTTGCCAACATCTTTGTGGAAGCGTTCGAACAACAAGCCCTGTTATCTTACAAGATTAAGCCAAAGTGTTGGTACATTGATGACACCTTTGTCATCTGGCCCCATGAACCAGATTCCATGACGCATAACACTTCCCCTTCATTGACCCAAAACAAGCCCTATATAAACCCCTCCGCAATGAATAAGTCTCTAGTCAGCGCGCAGTTACGGCCCTGAAGATGTCACATATGAGTGTGGACGAAACGCCGGCTAAAGCTACGACAACGACGCGGTTCCAACCTGGAAACCAAGAGAATAGTAACTTTAATATGTTCTTGTATAACAATAAGTAAAAAATATAATCTTTTACTGTTAAATAAATTTATTCGTTTTATGCTGAACTCTAATCAACATTTGACTGCTTGTTTTCGCTATTTATTATTCATACGTGCCAGTTAACTTAAAAGTTAAAAGCTGGAATTGTACCAATAAATTAGTTTTAGTGAATACCTTTAGCGAAACAGAAGTTATTTCGTCGCAGCACTCTATGTATATTTACGAAAAACTAGCTTCATATGTAATTTACTAGAGAACGACACGTCGTAGATATAAGGAAATGTTTATAAACAAAATTTAGAAGAGTTTCTGTATCATATTCTGGAAAAATATACATGCTCCATTAAGAAAAAAGAAAAATTGAAAGTAAATCAGATTTCGATATCCATCTTGTAGACACTAGTTAATATAAAAAAAAAATGTTGATGTATTGCCGAAAACTCCAAGAAATACTTAATCCAAGTAAATTTGAATCACAGCTCCATCGTGTAAGCCGCTTAAAATACCGGCCATTAAAGAAACAACTGCATGTAGCAAAACTCTCCAATTATGTAAATTATCTTAAAAAATAAGATAGATAGGTGGACGAAAATTGATTAAATATGAATTGAAGAGAGGAAACCAAAAACATAATAACATACAAGCTGTTCCATTAAAAAAACTAACACTTGTCTCCGAATATTCTCTAATCGAAAATTTTCAATAAACGGTTGTTGTTTGAAACTCAAACAACAAATTTATAAGAAGAAATTAAAACTTAAAATTGAGATGGTTATTTTGGAGCTCTTTTAAGTAAAGATGCTGATACAACGCTTCCTTGTAATGTTGGTTATAGAAACCAGAGATTATATAGCACTCATACCTTTACTTCTTACAGGTAACAAATTCCTTTGCCTGATAATGGGCTTTTGCGCTAATGGAGCTTTTGGCGCCACCAAATTCAGAAAGGTTTTCGAATTTAACGAATTGGATTTTGATTATGCAACCCCTGCTGCTCGCCAACATGATGTCGACACCAAAACTTTTATACCAGGAATACCAGCTCCTATTGACATGGATGTCTATTATGGCCGTAAGTATAGTATAACTAGCTGAAAAACCCAAACCTCGAGGGTTTGGGTGAGAAGCAATTTTCGAGTACATACATAGGGACACCAGCTACAGTTTACCCACCCCACCACAATTTTTAAATCTATAATCATAGGGATACCAGCTGCAATTTACCCACTCCAGCAAATTTTCTAGATCTATACTCATAGGGATACCAGCTACAGTTTATCCACCCCAGGAAATTTTCTTGATTTATAATCATAGGGATACCACCTGCAGTTTACGCACTCCAGTAAATTTTCGAGGTCTGCACTCATAGGAATACCAGCTCCAGTTTACCCACCCTGGCAAATTTTCTAAGTCTACAGTAGCGGTGGGTGACGACGTAAACAAGAGGGTGCGGACAACGATTCCATTCTCTCATGTATTTCCTTGCATATTGTGTGCATTGTACTAAGTAACGGAAATACACAAGGAAATCAAATCGTTGTCCGTGCCTTCCCGCCACCCTCTGCTACAAATACAATACCTTTATTTCTACTTGTCCTTATTATCTAGATCTCGTATAGAACTTTAAATTATGAGAAGCTTTTAGTTTGAGCGGCAAATAAATCGTGCTTATGTTTATTGTATGAAGCATTGAGGTTAAATATTTGATAAACTAATAGATTACGATCAAAGCAAACAGAAAAAAATCCAAAATAACCCTGGCGAAATACTATCAATAATAATCTATAAACAAAAATTTAATAAAAGAACAATGAGTGCTTCAATAATTGCAATTGTTTTAATGCTCCCTATAGTTTACTCTCTCAAAGAAATACACCGTGTTATTCTAAAAATAATAAATCAAAAAAATTTCACAAGATTTGAAACAATTAAAGGTTAATTCATAGCCTAGAGTTAAAGTTGGATTCCACTTTCAGCGGATAGAAAAAATACGGTGTTCGTGACCATACCGAGGTTTCAAGCTGGCATTCCAGTGACCTTAGGTACTGTAACTACTTCATCCACTGGCAAAACAGTAATCAAACCATATCCGTCTTGGAACTGGCATCAGAATCCGGAAAATTGTGGAAGGGATAGATTGGTTTCTGTATATAGAATAAAGGTAAGTCAAAAACACTTTGGAATAAACATATACTAGAAATTCTGTAACACTTTTATTTTTATTATAAAAATATATTTCCGGGGGATCCAAGATGGGTGGGGAAGTACCATGTATGAGGAACTAACAGTCGTATAGCTGCGGGAAAAAAATTTTAATAAGAAAAGTAGCCAAGGAAAAATGCTGGAAATTATTTTTAATTTCCTATTTCTACCGCTAGGAGGCGTAACCACTATAGTCATAAAAGAAAAGGATTTTTCTAGAAAATATACCCATATAAATTGCCAAATAAATCTTATCGTCGTAGAGCTAGTAGAATTTGGAATCCTTTTTGGAGGTCCTTTCTTTCTGTAGAACAAAAGATACAAGCTCGAGGGGAGGGGTAATGTTTTATAATCAAATGGGCTGTAATTTCGGTTTTGAATTAACCGAATTTAAAAAACAAGATCTCATTTGAAAAAGGAAGCATTACTGATTAAAATAAGTTTTAGTGTTTCGCAACGTCCTAGTTGATTTTTAATTGTTGTTCTCCGGACCTTCCTTCGCACTTTATCCAGGCTTAGGACTGGTTCAAATTATGCGGGATACAAAATTTGAAGCGTGTTTAAAGGCGAATGGGCCAAAACAACATTGGAAACAATAACGATTTTAATATTATTAATCAAATTTTCAAAGCAAAAACAAAACAAACAAAAAAAAGAAATTTATAAATGTTCAAAGAGACCCCCGTTTTACACAATGCAACACTCACATCTGTTTGTAATACTGAAAATAGCATTTTCAACTTCAGCTCGTGAAATTGTAGCAACGGCATCTTGAATTCTTTCGAACATATTTTCCCGTGTAGTTGGGCGTATTTGATGCACAATATCTCTTATTCTTCCCCACACGTAAAAATCTAGCACGTTATGATCCGGAGATCTAGGAGGACACGGAAACAAACTACCTCTTCAAATCCAATGATTTGAAAAAACAACATCTAAAAAGTTGCGTACTCTTTGAGAAAAGTGTGCCGACATCTATCATCTTGGAACCACAAGGATCTCCTTATATCCAAAGGAACGTCTTCTAAAAGAACAGGAAGTTCATTTCTTAAAAAGTCTATGTATGTGTCGCCATTTGGACGATCATTGAAAATAAAAGGTCCTATAAATCTGCGTCCTAAAACTCAGCACCATACGTTGACACTCCATCTGTTTTGCTGATCAACTTCCCGCATCCAGCGCGGATTTGCTTTTGACCAATAGTGTGTGAATTAATTCTGCCAAAATTAGTAAAAGTAGCTTCATCCATCTATCAAATTTGAAAAGGAAATTGGCGAATTTCTCTGCACATATTTTTCAGCCAGTAGCAATAATCCAGCCTCCTATCAAAATCAGTACCTGACAGAGCCTGATGCAAAATTAGATGATAAGGATGCAGCTTAGAATTCCCAATTCCCGAATTCGATTCACTGAACCGTAACTTACACCTAAGCGTGAAGAAATGTCTCTGATACTTAAATGCGGATCCGCTCGCACGTACGCAAAAACATTTAAAATATTGTGTTAATTTCTTACCAACCACCTTTTAGTGGGTACTCGAATAGGACGCACACTACCCGTTTGTGCTATGATGTGTTCGTTCAGGTTACCTGGCAACATATTCGCGTTCTGCAAGAAGCCATTTTTGACGAATGCGGAACAAATTTAACAAACGGTGAACACAAAACTCAAAAAGAATCAAGATAAAAATAAATTTGTATAACATGACATTTATCAAAACCTACCAAAGCACCTATCAAGCACTCATTTGACATTTCAATTTATTTCAATGGACACCTATCACTTGTTTTATAGCTACATTAGAGAATATTTAATACGACAAACACTTAACTTAAATGAATTAAGTAATTATAAAATTGATGAAATAATTGAGGAAAATGCAAAAAATTAATACATGTATAAAAAGTTGAAAGAAATTCTTCAATGCTTGACGACGTAAGAATTAACGTGTTATTAATTATTCTTTTGGCGATAATTCAAACACTAATAGATATATCAAATTGCTTCTTCAACATTTTTTCTTGAAAATTGAATCTACTTTCCAAATATGGTATAATAATTAGGTCGTTCCACTTGAAATTTCTGAGAAAAATTATAACTGTGATTTTTCCAAATGACGCCCTCTAGCGATGGCTTTGAGAATCAATAGGTCATGGTTATTTAATCAGTAAAGCTTCCTCTTTCAAATGAGATCTTGTTTATCAAATTCGATTAATTCAAAACCGAAATTATAGCCAATTTAATTACAAAACATTACCCCTTCCCTCGAGCTTTTATTTTTCCTACAGAAAAAAAAGGCCCCAAAACGGATTCCAAATTCTACTAGCTCTACGACGATATGATTTATTTGACAAATATGAATTTATTTTCTAGAAAAATCCTTTTTTTTATGACTATAGTGGTTACACCCCCTAGCGGTAGAAATACGAACTTAAAAATAATTTCCAGCATTTTTTCTTGGCCACTTTTCTTATGAAGATTTTTTTCCCACAGCTATACGACTCATAGTTCCTCATATATGCTACCTCGCCACCCATCTTGGATAGTACGTTTATTACATTATTTTCGTTTATGGATGAATAAACTCGTTGGAAAGTAACATAATTTCTTATTCATTTTAATCAATGAATTCCTTATCTACGAGTATGAGTTTCGGTATATTACATCTAGCATGATGGTTCAATTAGAACATGTTTTATGAGGCGTCCCAATCAGGATGTGCCCGTATTACAGCATCAGATGAAAATGCGAAACAATTAAAAATTGCTGTACTCGTGAAAACGCTTATATTCTTTTTGCGAATAAGAAAATTGCCTATTTAAAAAATCTTACATTGTACAAACGTTATTTAACATTTTTCTTTATTGCAGATTGATAATTGTGGAAGACTTTGGGTTCTCGATACGGGAAGACATTTGGACAAGCAAGTTTGTCCAATGCAGATTTTAGCGTTCGATTTAGCAACCGTAAGTTTTAAAAAATCGAAAATTATAGCAAATTTTAAACGTACAATCGACTTAATCCATTTTAGAACCAACTAATTCACAAATACACCATACCAGATCACCTGCTAGAGCCCAGATCGATTTTGGTCACTCCAATCGTTGATATTCGTGTAAATTGTACCGATGCTTACGTTTACGTGGCGGATTGCCAAACTTTCTCCATCATTGTCTATGATGTGAAAAACGATCGCGCCTGGAGGGCTTCTGATAAGACGATGTACCCTTACCCTAACTATGGAACTTATAAGATAGAAGGTAGGGTTGAAGAAATGATATCAGAAAATCAATGTCTATATTTTACAATATTTCTAAATCTAGGTGAGCAGTTCGATCTGATGGATGGAGTGTTGGGTATGGATCTTAGCCCTTACCGTCCCGGTCAGGATAGGAAGCTATTCTACCACGCCATGTCTGCTCCTACAGAAAATTGGGTCCTCACTTCCGATTTGAGGGATAGTAGCTTATTTGAAGTAGATCCTAGCGCTCATCCTGAGCTATTCCATGTAAGTTTTCTTTTTGCTAAAGTGATAACTTATATAATATTGTTTTACTTCAGACCTACAAAGGCGAGAGGCAATCGCAAAGCGCTGCTGAAGCAATCGACAGGAATGGTATCGCTTTCTTTGGGCAAATGACCGAAACTACTATCAATTGCTGGAATACCGCTACAGAGTATGGTCCTTTCAATATTGACGTGGTCGAGAGGAATCGCCAAACTTTGCAGTTCGCTAGTGGTGTTAAGGTAAGTTAAAAGTGTTAATATTGGTACCTTGTTGTACATATTCAAATTTTTGAATCTGTTATAGAATTCTGAATACAGCAGATTTCAAGGTTCATATTTTTGTAAACCGGAAAGTCCTCTAATTTAGAACGTTAAATTGGCAATTTTATTTGTGGCAGATCATATAGATGAATATTTTCCATTACACAACGATAATCTCTGAATTTTCTCGGACTCCTGTCTGATCCTTGAACGGCATTTTAGAGCTGAACCTATTTTATCAAAACGTTTAACTCAACTGTTATTACATGGGCTAATGGTGCATTACTTTGACGTGGCATATGAAATGGTACACAAAACGTTAGGCAGCTGCTACAAAGTCGCTGTTTGATTTTATTAAATGACTATCCGGGAAAAACATATCCTCTATCCAAACGAAGCCAGAATAAACCAATGATTACAATTTCCCATTTCCTTGCCGTAGCTTGCATTATCCTCGTCTATCATTATTAAGCTTTAAATGTAGTTTATTTTGTTGTGTTCATTGTGGTGGTGCTTAGGATTCTGGCAACTAGAAAAGGCAAAATTTTTATTGTAAACGTTTTGATTCTTTGCTCAATCAATACTTCACTAAAAACCCTTATGATGATAGCTTGGCTATTGGAACGTACGTCCAGTGCGAGTGAAGTATTGTAGCAAGGGTTTTTAGTGAAGTATTTCAGTGTTCCAGCGCCATAGAGTTCGAGAACTTGTTTACAATAAATTTATTGATTGTGTATCTATACTTTTTACTAGGAATTAAAAAAAAAACAAAAAGAAATTATGATCTCAAATTTACCAATTTACTTGGTAGACAGCTAAGCCACTCACAAAACTCTCACCACTAATCTTTTTCCCTTGTTTTAACAATCCAAAAATTTTGGTCTTTTTAGATCTAGTTAAATATTTCGAAAATGCACTTTGTAGGTAGGGGAAATTTGACAATTTACTTCAGTTTACCTCTGCCCTTTGTATTCACTTTAAAACATAAATCAAAGTACATGATTTTTAAAAAATTTAAATTGCATTTCTTTAAAAAAAATTTTGAATTTTTTGGAGGTCGAAACATCCAATGCTTAAAATTTGGATGTCCAAACATCCAATGCTTAAAAATACACATGAAAAAATGCCTAGTAACAATAACCAACAATTAATTGGTGGAATCATTCCCGGCAAAAACAATGTAACAGAGAAAATGGCACTAACACACGGACATGTTTCTGCCTAGCCAGCGTCATCAGTGTGGTTCTGAGCTATATTAGCATTAATTTTTGGTTACTGTTACTAGGCATTTTTTCATGTGTATTTTTATACATCATGGTAAGCCTGGGAGATCATTTGCACGTATAGATGTCGCTGCGCTTAGACGCAACGCCACATTGCCTTTGGCAGCCCAGAAGCTGCCCGATAGGTGGTGGACATCTACACTCCGGTTTGTCTTGCTACCCTCTGGGCCTGTGTCCCTTGGCGATAGGTGTCGCCGAGAGACATATTCAGTGCTGCTTTTGGAGATTAGCAACATAAACTGAGAAGCAAACGCGATTGTATGCAGTAGAAAGTTGTGCTCAGAACCACGCTGATGACGCCGGGTAGGCAAAAACATGTCCGTGTGTTAGTGCTATTTTCTCTGCTACATTGCTTTTGCCGAGAATGATTCCACCAATACCATACCCTCAAAAAGTAAATCTGCAAACAAGTTCATGACAGTAAGCATAATTCAAGAGATCCGAATCTGGTCAGCGAAGAAATGGATATAAGGAATGCCATTTACTTATATAATTTCTTCTTCAGGTTATAGATAATCCTATGGGACACCAGGAGCTCTGGGTACTCACATCGCGATTCCAAAAGGTCGCCACGGGAAGTATAAGCCCCAACGAAGTCAATTTCCGCATTCAAGCGGTCCGAGTCGATGACGCCGTAGCTGGCACTAAATGCAAACCCGTTAGATCTGCCATGATGACGAGTAGCAGTGGAGCTTATTCAAACCGATACAAAGGTGGCGTTGCCAATCTGGTCACTGGTGGCTACCGTCTAGTACAGCCGCCTAAAAGCGTAGATAGGATATACTATCCCAATAATTGATAAGTAGCTAATAGGACCTGCTAATAGTATTTATAATTTATTTATTTCTAATTGTAAAGCTGTAATATAACCTGACGTGTTGATATGTACAAGAAATTATTTAAGCAACTATTATGTATATACTATGTATTTTATAGAGTCAAGTGAAGAGATTGTGAAGGCGAGTGTGAAGATAAGTCTAATAATAAAAATGATTTTTGTCAAATTTAGTATTTTGTTCGAATTTGATAAGTGTTTTACATTAGTAAATATAGTGTACCTTTATTTATGTATATAATTTGCTTATTAGCTTGTATAGTTTATTTTAAATTATAAGAATATAACTTACAAGGCCTTTAATACTTTTATTGCACCTTCTGTGACGATAATAACCTGGCAATACATATTGAATCTAAGGGCCGTATTAACTATAAATTATGGCCCTATAAGATAATTATATGTTTATGTATATATATTTTACAAACAGTATAAATTTACATAGTAAGCAATTCGATGTTACAAGTAATTAAAGAATTTACATATTAAATGAGATTTAAATGTACAAACAGGTAGTTACGCATATCGCAAATCATAATTCCATTTCTATTCAATTCACTTAAATTTTGTCATTACGGCCCTCAGCAGTTTGTTTGCGTATTCGGGTAGTTACTACCGCAGGTGGTGCAATAACAGCATTTAAGCTGTTCAAAGTTATATTCTTATAATTTGAAATAAACTATACATGTGGACAATGTTAAAGCGGAAATAAATATTGCATTTACGTTATCATTATGAATACAATGCAGTCGTTCAGCTTTGGAATATACGTTAGGGCAGAGGTTCCCAAACTCTATCAGTCTCTTACGGGCCTGGGGCGCCGCGGCGCACATTTAGGGAAGCCCTGCGTTAGGGGATGAGATAGTCGTATCCGTCAATATTACTGCGTGAGTCATTTATCTGACTTTAGATATAAAAACACATGCTAGCAAATGTGATTTTTCAGTGCAGTACATGCGTGGAACATGAAATTGTATTTTACTTAATAAAATTAAAACAATGCAAACATTTAATTCATTATTAGCAAATATTCTTCTCTGAAATGAGTCCGTTTATTAGTTAGAATATCCTTAAACAAGGGCTTTGCTAGGCAAGAGGTGGGCGCCTTCCAGAGATATAATATTGCTATATCTATCATTGTCATTATATGCAATATATTCGTTGCAGAAACTTTATACAGGGCGAATCCGGTGGAGTGGGAAAAAATAAGAAAAATGAGTTAGAGTCCGATTCACGTGGAAAGAATGCCTAATAACAATAACCAAAAAATAAATGCTAATATAGCTCTGGGACGGCGTGACTGTGTTTCTTGGCGATAGGTGTCGCCGAAAGACATATTCAGTGCTGTTTTGGAGATTAGCAACATAAACTGAGAGGCAAACGCAATGATTAGCAGCAAAAGATTGTGCTCAGAACCATGCTGATGACGCCGGGTAGGCAGAAACATGTTCATGTGTTAGCGCTATTTTCTCTGCTACATTGTTTTTGCCGGGAATGATTCCACCAATACCATGAGCTATATTAGCATTTATTTTTTGGTTAGAGTCCGATTGTCAACCATTCTTGAAATAAAAACAAGTCAATTTTTTTAAACGGCGTTGAAGAAGAAAATTAGTAAAAAGAATTAAAGAACATTTTCAAAAATACCACCACCAAATTCAATTCACTTGTTTGTTCTTTTATTGATGGATTGCACGTTTAATAATGTCAGGATTATTTTTTATTACTGCGGTCATAATGCGGTCACGTAAAGCTTCTCTTGTGTCTATTCTTATGGCGTATACCAACAATTTCATCCATATCCAGAGAAAATAGTCGATAGGGTTTAAGTCCGAAGACCTCGCCGACCAATCTATTGTACCTCCACTATTGTCCAGGAAAATGATTGTTTAACAGCTACGGCGAAGTAGGGAGGAATCCTATCATGTTAGAAGTATAATCGTTATCAAGTATTTAAAGGAACATCGTCTAACATTTCTGTTAAATGATCTTCTAGGAAGTGTAAATATCCTTTTCCATTAACAGACCTTAAACTTAAAAGATCATTATGTCACACCAAACATTTAAGGTAAATCGACGTTGAATGTTCTGTACAAACGTGGCGTGAGGATTTTTCTTTGACCACCGGTGCTCATTGTGACAACTATTTATACCATCACGATTGAATGCAGCTTCGTCACTGAATAAGATGTATTTACTCTTGGTTTTGGCGAATCCATTCACAAAATTGAAATCTTGGGACGTGATCGTGATATTGAAGTTGTTAAACCGGTTAAACATGAACCATTTTTCTTAAGCAACAACTTTCGGTGATAATCAAAGTTTATTCCAATCCCCCTGGTGCTTCCACTCAGGATTATTTCAGCAATGTTGATAACATTCTCTTCATTTCGTAAATCAAATCCTTCTGTTTTAAAAAGAATGCTTGCGCTAAGAAATACACCAGTCTCCTGAACTCTAGCAAACACTCTCGGAAAAAGCTTTCGGTTAGCAACTATTCAATTTGGAAAGCGGTCGATATTCGCTAGATGCTCGAACTGCACTTCCATTTCATAAACAATAAACAATAATCATACCTGCACATCCCCTATGGGTGAATATTGAAGGTATTTGACAACAAAATATAACGAAATACTTAAGGATACGAAATTTTAATCAAACGAGTTAATGGTCTGACATTAACTAACAATTAATTATATCAAACCAATCAATCAAAATTAATTTGTCTAAAACAAAAATGCTTGATTTTTTAGAGGAAGTTCGTTATAAAAATGTTTCAATAATGGTCGACAATCGGACTTATAGCTTATGCATATATTTTTCTTATTTTAACACCAAACTGCTAAAAAGTGATGAAATTTATTGGAGATGTACCATACGTTCTTGCAGGCTTTTACGAAGGATGTGGACCTAATTTCACGTTGTGTAATAACATGATCACCCCAAGCATATTAAAAAATTAAATCGAAATGTAATAACCAACTGTGTAGAAAGAAAGGCGACAGAAGGTCTAAGCGAGAGGCCTTCTAAAATAATATTTTCGAAACAATTCGTACAACAGTTGAAAACCACCACTATCAAAAAGTACCAAAGACGTTAAGAATGCTTACAGTTTAATCAACCAAAGAAGAGTATTTCCTATTTGTAAACGATCAAGAAACGAACGCTTGTGTTTTCGTGTTCGACAAATATGTAAATATTCGCTATTTGTATAGCAACGAACATTTAGTTATTGTTAGTTACGAGTGTTCACACTAGCCACATTTAAAATTAACACTACATTCCACCGGCATGGGGGGCGGTACATTTTAGGACCTCACTATATAATATGTATATTTTAATTTCTAATGTAATTTAAAGTTTCCTGAAATAAAAATGTTGTTTAGATTATCTGTTTTTTTTTATTTAAAATTTGTAAGTATGTAAGTACATATGTATGTGTTATAGAATATGTCAACTCAACTACGGAGAAGCAAATATATAGTGTTATTATTATGTTATTATTTGAGAAAGTACCGCTATCTGCCTTCGGTGGATTAAGAAGTAATCATGGCACCCGATACCTATATCCTGGTGACCCCAAAAATCCATGAGATTTAAATTTTACCTGGATTATAAAAGTGACCGTGGCCCCCGATGTTTATGTCCATATATTTAGCGAATATAAATCTCGTCTTCATGAAAAATCAATAATACTTATTTTGCTATAAAAATATTTATTGCTTAAAATTAAGCTACAATCTAACACCATTAGATACTTTATCCTCCATAAGAACTTCCCCGTTTACATTTCGTATCGCGCAAAGCATCCGCCACTTTGATCGTCACTATCCTGAAGTTCGTCTCGTTGCTGTTCAAGGTTCCCGCGATCACTTTCTGCAATTTAGAGGTTAGGATCCATAATTCCTGACCCCCACTTGTCGGATTGTCGATTACCTTAAAATTCAAAAGAAAGAAGTGCGCTTTACGTCATGAAGCTAGTGTCCGAAAATATTTTCTTTACCTTGATACCACTGGGAAACTGCAGAGTTTCCGGATTGTACTCCACAACATCGATATTTTCAGGTCCGAAGTCTGTAGCGGTGTTCCAACAATTGATCGTCAATTCGCTGAGGTCACCAAAGAAAGATATGCCGTCCTGGTCGATGGCTTCTGCGGCGCTTTGACTACGTCTAGTGCCATTGTAAACCTTTATTTTTTCATAAATTTGTTTAAAGACAAAGTTATGATGTTATCAAATCTGTTTCTCATACAAGCTTATTACTTACGTTAAATACATTAGGATGCACCCAAGGATATTCCCCGAATGAAGATTGATTCCTCAATGACCTCGTAAAAACCCAATTTTCGGTGACTGAAGACAGCGCGTGAAAAAACAATTTTCGATCCTGACCAGAGATAATCGGTCCTATATCCATACCAAGAATACCATCTACTAGATCGAATTCATCACCTAAGGTCAAGATCAACATTTAAATGGACTTATTTGTCGTGAAAATTTCTTCACCTAATATGTCGAAGAAGCTGTAGTTTGGATAAGGATACATGGTCTTATCGGAAGCCTTCCAAAAAGCACGGGTTTTAACGTCGTGTATTATCAAAGAGAAGCCCACCGTGTCCGCTATGTAGATGAAAGTATCTTGACAGTTGTTGTTTAGAATTTCCACAATAGGGGTGACTAGAATCGAGGTGGGTGTTAGTAAAGACTGTGGGATTATACCTCGATGAATTAGTTGATTCTAGAAGTGATGTTGATACATTATCAAGGATTGCTAATACATATAGAAAAACTACAAAAATAAAATAAACGTCTTTACCATAATCGTGGATGAAACCCATTGCATCTGGTATTATCTTACCGATTTGCTTTGGTAATGGTAAGTAATTAAATACCAAAACTTAGTGATAAAACAAATAATTTTGCTGTAGAGAATTCATATGACTGTGGTAGTATTTTATTTTTGTATATGATTTTAACCATTATAATTTTGCACTTACACTTTCTAAATCGAATGCTAGAATTTGCATGGGACAGATTTGATCTGAAGATAACCTGCCGGTGTCCAAGACCCATAATCTTCCGCACTTATCAACCTAACGCCACATTTACTGAATAACTTTCTACATTAACAATATTCAATCACTAGCTAACTTACTTTAACACGATAGGTTGATATAATTCTATCTTGCCTGCATTTCTTCGGGGATGTGTGCCAATTCCACGAAGGATATGGTTTAATAATAGGCTGGCCGGTTGCTTTAGACACGGTTACCGTCCCTAATGTTGCTGGAATTCCTAGTTGAAACCTTGGTATCGTAATAAAGATGTAATTGTTTCTACCTATTGTAAAATCCTTATAATTTATACCTTATGTGTTTTGTCAATAATGTTTCGTTACTCACGGCCATAATAGACATCAGTATCTATAGGTGCTGCTTTTTCTGGTATCAAAATGTGTTTCCTTATATCCCTTTCCTTATCAACTTCGTTTTCGTAATCGAACTCTAGCAGTTTCCATTCAAATACCGTTCGAAATTTGGAGTTATTAGCAGATCTAACTTTAAAATTGGTGGGAGCACGAACTTCCCAATTGCGGCACAAAGTTTGCGCTAGGTTTTAGGAAAAGAAAATATCTCAAAATGAATTATTTTTGTACGATAGTGTATATTGTACACTTATTTTCGCACCTTGCTGTAGAAGTACGTAATATTTTTTTTTATTTTGAGGTGCTATTTTATTCCTGGAACTTTTTCATGTAAGCATGTTACTAAATTGCTTAATTTGCATCAAAAATTCTATTCGAATTTCATGTTAATTAACGGCAAACAGGAACTGTCAACATTGTACTACTATAAAAATTCTTACATACATAATACGTACAGCGTCGTATTTTTTAAACAGAACAAATTATACATGAAATTCTTTCTTTTCATTTCTTTAATATATTTGTTACTTTATTAATTGACTATTTCATTTTCCAGTTAATGTATAAAATACTATAAATATATCTGAATATATATATATATATATATATGGACATAAACATTACATATATATATATATATATAGACATAAACATTACCTATATATATATATATATGGACATAAACATTACCTATATATATATATATATATATATATATATATATATATATATATATATATATGTAATGTTTATGTCCATATATAAAATAAGAATTGAACTTCACAGATGCTTACATTTAAAAAATCTTATAATGTACAACATATTTGATCAATCTAGAAAGAAAATGTCTCTTATGATAACTAAAGCTGGAATTCTTGTCCGACTAACAGATCCATATTGAGGTCTTAATTTTATATCAGTCCTGCGATATTCAGTATGCTTTGGCAAACGTTAAATTTTTTTGTACTGTAATAATATTCTTCAGGATAGTAGAATATAATAAACAGAGAGGAACATATTTTAGGTGACCTTGCACAGACCGGCTATGAATAGTCAATGTCAGTACCGTCAGCACTGCAAATGTATTTACATACGCACGTTTTAAAGTTATTTTACCTACTATTTGGGATTCTATTAATTTTAGTTTAGTTCTGAGTGGGCAAGAAATTCCAAATGAAGAAGGTAAAGAAGTGGATGAAGAAACCGAAGAGAATGAAATAGAATAAATAACACGAAGAAGTTGAGAATACGCTTAGAAATATTAAAGTGGGAAAAGCAGATGGAGAAGATAATGTCGCCCCAGAGATAATGAAATGGATGGGTAAGGAAAATATAAGATGGATGCATAGAATATGCAATGAAGCGTGGAAAATGGAAAAATCCCCAAAGATTGGGATAATAGTCTAATTCTCCCTATACATAAAGAAGAAAATTCGACACAATGTGAGAATTTCAGAGCGATCTATCTAACCTAGGTAGGATTTAAAATTTATACTCGAATTTTAGATAAAAAATTAAGGAAAACTAGAGGACGAACAAGCTGCATTTAGTACAAACAAACAAATGACAATATAAGTATTATAAGAAATATAATTGAAAGAGCTATAGACAGTGGGAAACGACTTTACCTGGCTTTCATTGGCTAAAGGCAGCTTTTGATATGGTAGAGAGAAAATCAGTTTGACCAGAAAGTGAATGGAAAAGTGCAGATTGGGGGGCTAAAATCGGGAACTTTCCAAATGGACAGAGGAGCGAAGCAAGAGGATAGTATGAGCCCACTATTATTTATCATACTGATGGATAGAATAATGAAAAACACTAGAAGAAGAACTGAAAAAACCACAATTAGACACGGAAACCTTACTTCCATAAATCTGGATGGTCTGATGTACGCCGAGGACATAATACTGATTGCTGATAGTAAAAGAAAAATACAGTCAATAATAGACATATGGACAAATTAATTAGAACAACTAAATATGGAAATAAATACAGAAAAAATAAAATAATGATAATAGATGATGCGACATTAACAAAAGAAGAAAGAACAATAACATGCCATCAACAAAAACTAGAGGTAGTAACGGACTACGAATACTTAGGCAGCATCATCCCAAATGATGGAAAACTTGATCTGGAAATAGCAAAAAGAAAACAGAAGACGACAAATATACACCATGCATTGAATAAAACAATACTCAGTAAAAAGGAAATAGACATAAACATTAAAACTAAGGTATACAATACCATCGCTCTGCAATCAATATTATATGCAAGTGATGCTTTGGTACCCCTAGAAGGACACCACCAACAAATAAATACTATGTAAATGAAATACCTCAGAAGGATAGCCGGGAAAACAAAATACGACAGAATAAGGAACACACAAATAAGACAGATGACAAAGCAAGAACCTATTAGAATCAAACTAGAAAATAGACAATTAAATCGGTTTAGCCACATAACAAGAATGGATCAAGATAGACTGGTGCGAAGGGTGACTGGGACAGGGAGGATGGAGAGGAGAAAGCGGGGCAGGCCAAGAAAGACACGGATTGAAGGATTAAAAGAAATAGGTGCAGGACGCGGAAAAATCCTGGGTGAGATGAAAATATGTGCAAACGACCGGAAGGGATGGAAAGCATGGATAAGGGAGACGAGTAATATGTAATTCCATCTGACGCTCTAAAGGGCATAAGGAATACGGAGAAGAAGAAGAGAAGTTTAGTTCTATTTAAAATAACTATTAATTATTGGTGTTATCTATTTTTTTTTGTATATACTTACTTTATTCATTCATATATGATACAATATTCAATTCATTGCAGTTTATTTAACAAGAATAAAATTAATATTGTAGAAACATTCCTTAGCCTCGAATTAGCGCCTTTAGTGTATATTCTATTAATTGTATTTATAGTTCAATTTTTGTTGTTGTGTCGTTCCCAAGTCTCCTTGCTTCAACAACTTGTGATTTTACAACTGCAATGGCTCACGTGACAATTTCCCGTCAGAATAAAATAAGAAACTGGATTCAAGACTTTTCGAACTCCTTTTCACTTTTAGAAGATAATATTTATTGCAATATGTATGAACAAATAGTGCACTACATCATGAAATTACATGTGAGACAGCACGTTCAAACAAAAAAACACTAATCTCGATTAAATCTAAAAGATTCTTAACTTCAATACTCGACCTTGTGAAGCATTTATTGCTAGCAACATACTTTAGCGAAGATAGAAAATCCAGTACCAAAAAGCTTTTTAAAAACGTATACTGATCATTTTATTTCAACCTTATGCAGACATGTAACGAAAACCTACGATAAACTAATGGTTTCTTTAAAAAGTAAAGTTTGCAACAAACATATTTGAATGAACACTGATGGGGAACATGGCTACAAGCTGCTATATTTTATGCAAAAAATCTGAAACAGCTTAAAACTGTTATTTTTTTATTAAACGCAAATGCGATGCGAAAAGTATTATTCAATGCAAGCAAGTTCTTCAAGAATCTAATCTAATAAACCAATTAAAACAAAAATAGAAGGTAATTTTAGTGACTTAACACAAACAATTAAATATTTTAAAATCGAAATTTGAAGAATCTATAAACACTATTATATTTTGAATAAACTAAAGACAGTATCCGGAGAATTATCCGTTATGTTGACGATAAAAATTTACTGTATATTGAAAAGAAACCCGGGCATACGTATATTGAAATAATTTTGTGAAAAAAATTTCGATTTAGATTTGCAAATAAAATATTACGATTATTTGCTATACTTTTATTTTGCACCAATCATAAGTTGTAATATCGAGAGATCACCTTTAACGTTGAAAAATGCATTCACATCGAAGAAGAACCAAATTTGCAAACGAAAATTTGGAAAAAATAATAATAATAGCTATAAATAGTGACCTTTTATTAACGCAATCTCTAATGCATTAACATTTTAATAGTTATGTTGATTTAAACTACTGTACTTAAATAATTTATAAAATATGAAACAAAACTGCGCGCCACTGATGCCGCGTTATCTTTTCTTTATTGACGAAAATCACAGTTGCAATCGGTATAGACGTATGATGTATGTGTCGTTCACTTAGGTTGCCCGAGCATGCCCGATATACAATTTGATGCTAAATACAAGATGTCTCATCGAGAACTGCTTCGATCGGTATATGAAAGTGTATACATTGGAAAATTTAAAAAACTTGGTAATATACTATGGCCTATATGAACTATTAAACTAAAATGCTTTTAATAATCTGACACTTCCAGTTGTGCCGAAAATAGCTGCCAACTTTGAATTCCTAATTCAATTTTAAACTTTATTTGGTAAAACAACTATGTTGCTATTTCTAACCATTTTTGAAATATTTTCATTTTTGGAAAATTTTTGACAGATGAGCGAGTGCGTGTAAACTTTTATAACTGTGAAAGTGTTTAACTCGGAAAATTGAAATTTTGCAGAACTGTTGACTGTATAGGATAGCATTACAATCCGAATAAATTTTTCGAAAACATTGTAGAGCGTGTCCGACGTTTACGATTAAACTCTCAAATGGAAAAAGTGTCAAAATTGAATCTTTTTTAATACAACTACGTATTTTCTCTTTCTTATCAAATTGCTCATAGAAAAATACAAAAAAATGTTATATTCATCACGCATCTAGAATGGACACTTTTTAAAATATTTAGGAAAATGTGTATTGTGGCACAATTTCGTCATAAAAAAGTACCCACCAATGTATGTACGGTGTAAGAATGTAGCTTACGTAGTTTTTAAAAATATTCGCTATATCTAAGTTAGTCATGACCATTAGGAAACAATCCAACATTGACGAAATGTCACTTAGTTTACAATTATAAACAATGCCGGTACATTTAAATTATACGAACGAAGATTATTTAAATTTGGTACGGAAATGTTATGGATAGGGATAGCTATCTTCGCGATTTATATTGTTGGGATGTTTGAAAATCTCTATAGATTTTCCTTGCGAGGTTTGCGAGATAAGATGTGGGTAGAGTTAAATTGGATTTGGTGGCCAGTTTCCAGTCTATGCTCAGCCAGTGCGGACCCGGCTACACGCAACAACCGCGTACAACGCTGGTGCTCAGTAACACGAGTGCTGACTGATCGCTTTGTTTCACCGATGTACACACTACTGCACGAACATGGAATCTGGTAGACACCAGGGGCTTCTGGATGATTGCGGTCTTTGATGGGAAAGTAGTCTGAGAGCTTGAAATTGGGTTTGAAGATGGTTTTTATGTTCCTGAAGAGAATCTTGCTGACGCGATCGGTGACACCATGAATGTAGAGTAGATACGCTTGCTTACGGAAATTAGGGTTAGATGAGAGGACTTGCTGTGGAGACGGGTTGGTGTAGCGGTTAATGGTAGTTCGAATGTCTTTCCTAGAATAATTATTGCGAATCAGAGTTTCAGTGATGTAGTTCAGTTCTTGAGGAAGTGAATTGGGTTCAGACAGGGAAATGGCCCTTTGGATAAAAGAATTGATGACACCGCGTTTTTGGGCTGGATGATGGTGTGAGAGGCCATTGAGATATCTATCCGTGTGCGTGGGTTTTCGGTAAACGGAATGTCCCAAAACATCTAAAAAAGGAAGGCAACCGTCCGATTCGATCTCCATGGTGAAGCGAATAGAATCATGTTGGGAATTCAGAAACGACAGGAAATTGTTTGAAGATTTGTGTCCATGAGGCCATATGACAAAGGTATCATCAACGTATCTGCATCGACACTTTGGCTTAAGATTGTAAGATAATATGGCTTGTTGTTCGAACACTTCCATAAAAATATTGGATAGATATCTCAATGGCCTCTCACACCATCATTCAGCCCAATAACACGGTGTCATCAATTCTCTTATTTAAAGGGCCATTTCCCAGTCTGAACCCAATTCGCCTCCTCAAAAACTGAATCACATCACTGAAACTCTGATCCGCAATAATTATTCTAGGAAAGATATTCAAACTACCATTAACCGCTACACCAACCCTTCTCCACACCAACTCCTCTCATCCAACCCTAATTTCCATAAGCAAGTACCTCGATGAGATAAAGCGACCGATCAGCACTCCTGTTACTGAGCACGAGTGTTGTTACGCGGTTGTTGCATGTAGCCGGGTCCACACTGGCTAAGCATAGACTGGAAACTGGCCACCAAATCCAATTTAACTCTACCCGCATCTTATCCCGCAACCCTCACTATTATAGCAGGAAAATTCGTGAATCTATAGAGATTTTCAAACATCCCAACAATTTAAATCGCGAAGGTGGCTATCGCTATCTATAACATTTCCACACCACTGACCCGAAACAAACCCTATATAAAACCCCTCCGGAATGAATAGTCCCCAGTCAGTGTGCAGTAACAGCCCTGAAGATGTCCCATAAGAGTGTGGATGAAACGTCGGCAAAAGCTACGACAACAACGCGGTTCCAACCCGGAAACCAAGAGTATAGTATTGTTTAAATTTGTTTATTATTTATGGAGAATGCAATAATGCGATCCCTTTGCCGCTTTGCTCGGTATCCACAAAAACAGAAACCGTCGCTAAACACAGTTAAGCGAATATAGAATTTTAAGACCTTCGGATTCGTCGAGGCAATCCTTCAAAATCATAAACATATTGTTCATGATGCCAACATGGAAACCGTCATGTTGGGATACTTCGCAGCCTAACCAACAATGTCTTTAAGACAAGCTGCGCTGGAATCAGAGTTATCTAGGTGCTCAATACATAGAATATTTCGCAAACATAAGTTTCGCCTATATCTATTTTCCATGGCTCAGCAACTAAAAGAAATTGATTTCCCAAAAAGAGTGAGCTTTTGTGAATTTATTTTAACATGGTCCCAGCGAATTATTTTTTGAAAACATAGTCTGTAGGGATGAAGCCAAATTTACACAAAATGGTCTGTTTAACCGGCACAATTCTCATTACTAACGCGATTGGAATTGCAGCAGATTGAGGAAGCAAAACTTTCGGGAGAGCTGGCAATTCAGCGTTTCTCGCGCAGTAAAAAATGATGGTGTGGTGGCATTTCATATCTATGAAGAAAATTTAAACGATAAATATCAAATAAGTGATTTGTTAATCAGAAAATATGCACGTTGTTTCTTTGTAGCTGATGGTTACTTGAGTATATTACAAAATTTTGAAAATACATATTTAGAAAACTTGCCGCTGGCCGAGCTTAGACAAATCTTTTACCAACATGACACCGTATCTCCTCACAATGGTTAAAAATTTTTTGCAAGAAGTATTTTATGATCACTGGGTAGCTAACGATGGACCTTTTTTGTGGCCACCTCGG
Source organism: Dynastes maya (assembly GCA_029619315.2). Taxonomy (NCBI): domain Eukaryota; kingdom Metazoa; phylum Arthropoda; class Insecta; order Coleoptera; family Scarabaeidae; genus Dynastes; species Dynastes maya. The sequence goes on from JAROYE020000035.1 coordinate 784,867, forward strand.
TCCCTGGATTTATTAGTCTTGGATTTTTTATATGGGGCACAATAAAGAATCGAGTATGTTATACACCATTAACTACTAAAACGGATTGTATGCTCCGAGTAAGGTATGCATCTGAAAGTTTGAGCCAAGAATCAATTAGAAAGGCTACTCATGAAGAATTAATTCGGAGATGCGAAAAATACCTGGAAGTTCAAGGACGTAACCTTGAGCATTTGTTGAAATAAATATTACGTTTTCTATCGTTTATTTTACCTCTTTTTGTAGTGTAAACATGATGTACGTTGTTTTTACTATGAAGTATGCTAAATTAATTTCCATGTTTGCATCAGCAACAACAAGTTTATGCCTTTGAACTATTGCCTTGGAGGATACGAAATGTAAAATACCGTATTGTTCGATTAACTGCGTTTGGTGACGATTTCGGTTTTTGTGGATATCGAGCAGCAAAGGCATCGCATATACCTGAACTCTATAAATAATAAATAAATTTAAACAATCTTCATTCGTTTAATTTAAACGTGCCGGCATTGTTTATAATTGAAAACTAATTGACATTTCATCAATGCCGGATTGTTTCCTAATGGTCATGACTAACTTACAGATATACCAAATATTTTTAAAAACTACGTAAACTACATTCTTGCACCGCACAGAGGAGTATTTCGATATAAAAACTGGTCATAAGTGCAAAACAAAAATTTCAAGAAACGACAATACAGTTGTCTTTATCTAACACCCCAATAATCATGACTAACGCTGGCCACGAGCGGTACCGCGCATCGGCGTAGAATCAGTTCGGACCGAGAGGAACGGTAGTATTACTTCGTCTGCGGAGCAGTACGGACATTCGCTGCGTCTTGCGCATTGTTTATCTGTCCTAGAAAAATTATGATTTTCGTCAGCAAAACGACCGCGGTCGGACAAACTTCGAAAATTTATTGCAGAAATTCCAGACTTAATATATGAAGGTGCTAAAATTAAATGTGTAATCTGTAAAATGCCGTTAATGTGTTGGTCCAGACAACATTGTCTACGACACGTAAATAGTGAAAAGCATGTCTCAAAAAGAAATTGCGCACGAGACAATGAAAAATGTATATTTAATTTATGCGTTACGTTTATCGCATGTAATATACCGTTTAATTTACTAGACAAGGAACCATTTATCTGCTTTCGGAATAACTATTCGGAGTGCAAATTACCAAGTCGAACATCGTTACGAAGAATTGTGCCATCTGCGCGCGAACATATTGAACAAAAAATAAAATCGGAGTTGAAAGATCAAAAATTGTGGTTATGTGTCGACGAAACAACAGATCGGAAGAAACATTCTGTTCTTAATGTAATGGCACGCAAATTGGAACCTCATCAATCGGCACCTTCAATTCTATTAGTCTCCAAACGAATACAACAGTGTACTGCCGAAGTAATTTCAAAGTTAGTGTTAAATACATTGGACAAGTTTGAACTTTCAACAAACCAACTCTTGATGTTAGTGAGTGATGGTGCTGCAAACATGCTTTCTGTAGGCCGGTCTCTTAAAAAGCATTCTGCTAATTTGTTACACATTACGTGTAAAATTCATGCTCTCAATCTTGTGACGGATAGTATAAGAAAATGTTATCCTGAGGTAGACGCTTTAATAGCGCATACCAAAGCAGTATTTGTCAAATCACCGAAACGTATTCGCGAATTTCACAGACTGTGCCCCCGTATACCAGAGCCACCAGAACCTATTCTAACTCGTTGGGGAACATGGTTGCAGGCCGCGTTTTATTATCATAAATATTTTGACAATATTAAGAACGTGGTTTTACAATTCGATACAAAGGAAGCTGCCGCTATCCAGAAAAGCCAGTCGAAATTTCAAGATAGTCAGGTTAAAATGGATTTAAAAATCATTCACGACAATTACTTCGGGCTAGCAGATGCAATAGAAAGATTACAAAATCCTGCGGTGCCGTTAGAAGAATCTCTACAAATAGTGCAACATGTTCACGCACAGCTATGCGCGATTGAAGACGCAAAAAATGTTTCTGTTCTAGAAAAATTGAAAGTGTTTTTGAGAAAAATTCTGATTTTGGCACATTAAGACACATTTGTGAAGGTGCGTCAACAGAATCGTTAAGTTGTTTGAAAGATTATTTTACTTATGCAAATATTACGTCACTAGATATAGAACGTTCGTTCTCTGCATATAAACGCA